>JAPTOF010000012.1:9815000-10397500 GCA_028554755.1 Cordia subcordata
AATTAGCATGTATATGGTAATTAGCTCATATAAAAGGAGGATACTTATGTACATATTATCTATTCAGAAAATATACACAAATTCTATTGTAATTCTCTCTTTTGAATCGTATTTCTTCAACAGTAACAATTATTTTTGAAAATGCTTTACTTCCTATGGAATGACAATCCATTTCAATATGTTTGGTGTATTCATGCAAAATGGATTTAATGCAACGTGCATTGTTGTTTGATTATCACAAGAGTAAATGGCATATTACCGCCTGTAGTCCTGCATAAATGCACAATACCCCCCCCCTGAAGTCTCAAAATTATTTGATTACCCTCTCGAACTTCTTAAACGTGTGCAAATTACCCCCCGCCGCCTGTTTTTGGTTAGTTTTGACAGGAGTTGGAGTCTACGCGCATGTGTTGCGCATGTGTTGCATTTTTCATTACATAATATATAGAGTAAATAGCATATTACCCCCTGTAGTGTTGCATAAGTGCGCAATACCTCCTGAAGTTTCAAAATTACCCCCATGAGTTTTCATGGAGTGAATGAGTTAATCGTTTTTATAAAAAGTGTAAGGGTTTAAATGGTCTAAAAGATTTAATTTTTATATATATTATGCAATGAAAAACGCCACACATGTGCGTATAATTCAATTTCCATCAAAACTAACCAAAAATAGACGGCGAGGGGGTAGTGAGCACATGTTTAAAAAGTTCGACGGGGGTAATCAGATAGTTTTGAGACTTTAGGGGGGTATTGTGTACTTATGTCAGACTACAGGGGGTAATATGCCATTTATTCAATTATCACATGTTAACTTCATAGGTTGAGAGCAATCCATTCTGATTTCTTTAAAAAGATGCTTTACCCATAACAATTCATGTAATCTCCCAAATTTAACTAAAAGAATTAGTCAGTAAAAGCTGTGAACAATTAGGATCCTCTCATATCAAATGATCTCTCATATTGATATGAGAGAAATCTTGACCATTTATATGTGGAGTATATCTCAACCATTCATTAAATTTAAATTATAAAAAAAGATCATTTCTTTATAATACTTTTTCTCCCTCTCAATACCCACCTTTTATGGGATTTGAATTTTAAAAGTAGCTGAGATAAAATGCTCCATACATGAATGGTTAAGATTTTTCTCTCATATCAATATGAGAGAACTATTGATGTGATAAAATCCTAATATGAGATAATAGTCTTCCTAAATTTGCAAAGATACATTTGTATTAAATTAAACTAAAGATGTAACTTTGAAACCAAATAATTTTACAATCTCCATTAATTAAAGTCTCAAACATCTAGTATCTCAAATCAACAATAAGCTCAAAATACTCGAACGAAAGGTATAACAAAATAGAAGTCAACAGTTAAACTTGAGCTAGAACTTAGAACATTTACTCTAGTGGAAAATAAGTTGTTCTTACCCAAGTTCTGCTCTATTTCGTTTGTCTAGAAAATAGAATTCATTTGGATTGGCTTTTTTTGAAAAATACTTTTTTAAATAACTTTGGAGAAAATTATATTTTTTCAAAAAAGAGAATTCCACAAATAGTTCCTATTATATAAAAAAGTATCAGTTTAGTTCTTATTGTTTTAGAAGTGATCGATTTGATCCTCACTTGCAAAAGAAGTCAATTTGATCCCTATCAATTCAAAAGTAACACATTGAGTCCCCAATGTTTACAAAAAATGTCAATCTTTGCAACAAAAATCAATTTCCATGCCCATTAATTGGCCATATGACTATCACGGGACCATTTTTAAGGCTAAAATGAGGTCACTTGACTAGTTTTAAAGCTAAAATAGGGATCAATTAGGTCACTTTTTGCAAACATTGGGGAGCAAATTGGTTACTTTTGGAACAATAGAGACAAAAGTGACACTTTTAAAACCATAGCGACAAAATTGACTCCTTCTATAAATAATAAGGACTATTTGTGCAATTTTCCCTTTTAAGAAATTAAAATTTCTAGCTTATGTAAAAAAGTATATTTGCACTTTTTTTGTTCAAAATTTTAGCTTTTTTAAAAGCCAAGACAAGTAGGTATTGTAAAAAATATATATTTTTTTCTTAGAAAAATACTTTTTTCTAAAAAAAATATAATCCAAAAGGCCCTTAGACAAACTAAAAATGGGTATTTAACTCAACAAGTGGTATACTTTGCTTAAAAGAATAATAATAATTTGGGACCTCATTATACCCAACATATTTTCTTAGTACAAAAATGATAATTGAAAACAAAAATAACACACAATTCGTTTAACCCGAGGTTAAAGTCGAAATTCCAAAATTAGAAATTAAATTGACTCTTACCAACATTCAATTAGGCTGTGTCAATGTTAAAAAAAAAAAACAAAACAAAAAAAAAACCAAAAAAAAACAAAAAAAAGAAGAAGGAAAAGTTGTTCATTCTTTCTGCCCAACCACTAAAGGTAAGTGAAATATTTACAAAATAGTGCACCAAGTACATAACAACGACAGTAAACGATCACCATAAATGCGAGGGTCAGATAATTTCAAGTAATCTATTAATATTCCGAGTGAGCAACCAAGAAGCCATATCTTAGTTTACAGTCCTCAAACCAAAATAAAAAAGAAACTAAAGAATAGATATATTATTTATTAAATAATTGAATCAAATCTTATTAGATTATAATTAAATAAAACCTTATTATTATATTATATTATTCCTCTCCCATTTGATCACCACTTTCTGATGAGGAGACAAAAACTATGCAATTTGTATCATACTCTTTCACCATCATACTCTTCCTTTCTCCCTCACTTTTATTCATAATATTAATACTATTTGTTCACAATATTAATACTGTGTGGGTCTCTGTGCGTAAATGGGCTTTTGTGTATATGTGTACATAAGAGTGGTGAATAAATATATGTTAAATGATAAACTAATAAATTATGAACAAATAGTAAAAAAGTCGTAAACAATTTAATTGGCGTGTTTATCTATAATTTTTACACTATTTGTTAATAAATTTTATGGTCTTTATTTATGCACAGTCTTTAAGGTGCATGGTATAACTTTTCCAAAAACTATAGTTCTTGTCTTCCTTCCACATCGGACATCAGATACGTGCATGATTCATTTGGCCATATAAATCCTCTATTTTACTTTTGGACATTATGCATAACTTTTTTAAAAATATTAGTACACAGTCCTCAAAACAAAATCACAAGGAAATTAAAGATAGATATATTAAATAATAATAATAATAATAATAATAATAATAATAATAATAATAATAATAATTAGATAAAATTTTATTAGAAAAGATTGGTTATGAATAATCCCATCTCAACTAAACCCCCAACCAATAAATAGTCTAACGCGACTTATTTGAATAGCCTAATGATGTTAATGAAAAAATAAATTTATCAGTTATAAAATTTTACAAAGAAAAAATTACCTCAATGGTCTCTTATTTTTAGTGTCAAAAACATTTTGGTTACTTATATTTAAAATGGATTATTATGATCTATTTTACCGAGAAGGTTTATGGTTCTAGTCCATATGGCCCTAGAGCCCATGAAAATTCAAAAAATTGCTGTATAATTTTTGTTTTCTCGTTATTGTTTGTTCCTTGTAATTGACTGATTGGTTCATCAGAATAAAATATTTTCAATAAGCTCACTCAGAAGAATCGTTTAAAGCAGAGTAGAAAACAGAAAGTAAAAACGCACTTTGGTGGGTCCAAACGCTATTTCATAATTGTGTATAAAGAAAAGAAAGTAAGCTTTTATCATCAATCTTAGAGGGCTGAATTCTATATGAATTTTCCCATCCACAAATAAGCTGGAGTTAGTGTACATGGATCTAGAAATGATCGGGGGTATTTGTGTACAAGCTAGAATTTGTTGAAAAACGAATATCTTTTCACTGTAAAAAATGGTCAAAGAGGCTTTGACCTGACAAAGCACAAGACAAAAAAATAAAAAGGACATTTGGTTTCTCACGTAACTTGAATTTTTGGATTTTTTTTATTTAGCACTGTTTTTTTAATTAGGTTAAAAAAAACCATAATTTTCAGTTGTTTCGCAAAAATAGTATTAACTCATTCCTAAAATTTGTCGATAAATTCTAAAAATTTGTCCTAAAATTTAGGATTTTATTAGAGTTTTGTCAAATATTCCCTACCATGAAGTGATTGTGAAATGACTTTGTGCCAGGAGAACCATGCAGACGAATTCTGGGAATTCATTGGCGAATTCTGGGCATTCACCACGAATTCCTGGAATTCGCTAACGAATTTTGGAATGAGTCATCAGGGAATCAAATATATTCCCTGTAAAATGTTATTGTCGGTCATTGTTAGGTCATTTCATGGTGGAAAATGTTTCACATGGGCTAATTTTGGGAGTTTGTTGTCTATCTATATAAACCCTATTGGCTAAATACTAGTTATTGATTTTGATGATGAAAAATTTGATATGCATTTATATTATCTCCTTACTAAAAAACATCTTGTAAGTATCAAATGTTGAGTTGACTAGATAGATGCTTGAAAGATAGAAGAAAATGAGCAATAAGTGTTATTTGAAGATTAAAGAAAAAGATGATGAGAAGGCATAAGGAGGAAAAGAAGCATCATAAGGGGTACCGGATGTTTTGCTCTTCTTGTGAAATGCCTTACTATTGCAAGTGTTTAGCTCAAACTTCTATTTTTTCAAATCAAACAAATTTAAATCTCATGAATATTATCCTTCATAAAAGCAAAAATGATTTTGGATGCATGCATAGTATAAACACATGTTTTGAAATGTTTTTAAGCCTTCAAAATCATTTACAAAGTACTTTGAGTTGATTTGGAGTTATGAAAGTTTGACTAAATTGTTTCGAAAAGGTGTTTTAGGAGTGTTTGGCTTTGCTTCAGTTCTCTGGGGTGGCTAGACCCCCCAGTCGGTCGACCGGCTGGCCAGGAAGGTCGCCCGGCCAAAATAGAAAAGGGAAAGAAAAAGTCGGACTCTCTAGCTGGTTGACTAGCTAAGGCGTCCAGTCTAATCAAAGAAGACCATAGGGGAGTCGGACGACCCAACCAGTCAACTAGCTGAGCGAAATGCTGTAATAAATGCAGTAGCCATTTATTACCGTTTTGGCCATTTTCTCTTCTTTTCTTCCACCTACCAAACCCTAACACTCATAAAATCTTTAAATACACCTTCAAAGTTGATTTACACAATTAATCAAAGCTTGCAAAACCTACATCATCTTTCAATTTCTGAGATCTTGAGCTACCCTTGCAATATCTTTGAGCTTTCAAGGGATTTTCTCTTGCTATATCATCTTGTGAGAAGAACTCACCTATTCTTTATCAATTTCACTCTTCTTGATTGTATACACATTTGTGAGCTTAGAAATCTAGAGAGAGAAACATCCGTAAAAGCTTGTAAAAGTATGGAGAAATCCTAAAGAGTGGAACTCTTGGGTTCTTCGAAGTTTGGCTTCAAAGAGTTGTAGAACTTGGTTCTTGCTCCACCAAGATTTGAAGAAGCAATTTTTAGTGAAGATTGTTGACGTCCTAAAGGAAGCATCCTTGGGCGATGGACGTAGGCTTGGCCGAACCATCTAAAAATCGTTTGTCTTCCTACTCTCTACTCTTTATTTATTTCATCTACTTATATTGATTATCTTGTGTTTGATATTTTGCTTGAAAGAAAATTGTTAATTTTTTTGTGAATTTTTAAATATGAAAATTATTAAATATCTTAATTCACCCCCACCCCCCCTTAAGATATTTGCACCAATAAACCCCCTTCCCTGGCTCAGTCCTCATTCATGCCAATTTTTCAATCTCTAACTATAAAATTCCGTTTCTTCTTCAATTTTCCACCAAAATGATCGATCATCAAAGAATGAATTCAAGTGAAAATGATGTTACTGCTTATTTGTCCTACGGCGATCAGAAATTGCAAACAGATTACGAGCTCGACAACACGAGTCCAAAGCATCGTGCAAGATCAAAATTTAGCCAGAAATGACATTCAATCAATTTGTATGTCATATATTCAGAAAACTCGATTTGCGTCCCGTCATCAATAAAGTTGAATTGTACTATCGTGAACCAAAATGGGATGCAAACTCACAACAAATATATTATTACCTAAGTGCAATAAAAGATGACGAAGATATTCAAGACATATACATGATTGCTTGTATGGACATGAACAGGCGTTCTGCGCATGTCATTGTTGAAATAATAATAATAATCATAGTAATCATAATCATAATCATAATCATAATAATGGCACATTTACTCATAATCAATTCTTACTATATAAAGTCCCAATTTTTTTTTCCTACTAATATTCCATCTCTAATATATATTCCTAATATTCAATTTCTATAAATACTCAAATTATAATATTACTAATAATCCTAACATTCCTAATATTCCTAGTATTTCTAGTATTCCTAATATTCCTTAAATTCAATTCTTAATTTTAAATTCCTATTTTTTTCCAATTTTCACTTCCTAATATTGTTAATATATAAATCATAACAATAACACAATGCTTCAAAAACTAACATATAAAAATTTATTCAAATTTAACAACAAATATATAGTCTAAAAATAAACATAACCAAAAAATATATATAAATCAACATGTAGATAACCAAAACATATATAAAAGAACATACATATTACCAAACATAATAAACAATTCATATAAAATATCATATATGACTTAAAAAGTTTAAAATATAATGCAAATAAATAAACAAAAGTTCAAAAACTTACAAGATTATGGCAAAATCCTAGGCATGGCGTTGTTTTTTTAGAGATTTAGAGGCTTGGGTAGAGAAGAAAATGGGTGAGGGAGAGATTTGAAGAGGGAAAAGAATGGAGAAGAATCAGGGAGGGGCTTTTCTGGTTTGATATAAAAGGCTGATGGGACGAACTTCCAGATTTCCTAGAATTCGACCCGAATTCTCAAGTTTCACCAATGAAATCTAGATTTTTTCCATTATCTGTCCATTTATTTTTTGTCGGAAATGATCGTTGGGAATTGGACGAATTCTAGGAATGAGTTAATACTATTTTTGCAAAACAACTGAAAAATGTGCTATTTTTGGACCTAATTAAAAAGTAATGCTAAATTAAAAAAAATCCGATTTTTTCTGATTATGTAGGACAAATTAATTTTTCAACAAGCCTAACCCACTAGACCCCTACCCACCTTTCACTCACCATCTCCAACAACGAAATCCCACCCCAACCACACATTCACATAGCTTCTCATTTCCAATTTGAGACAAGGTTTGAAGCTTAATTGCACCATCATTACGGCCATTGTTATCATTATGATTATTAACACTATTAATAGTATTGGTAAATTGTGAAAACACTTGTAACCAAAAGTCCCATATTACCTAAATGATTTTGGGAACCAGAAAACCCCACATTGGGCCTAGCTTCGTAAAACAAAGCGATCGGATCTCCTCCTCTCTAGTCCCTATTGGACGTCAACTCGACAAGAATCTTCAACGGCCTTCAAACTTGATATTTCTGGCGCAATCTTTTAGTGATTTTCAGGAAGAATAAATTAGGAATTTTCGGGAAAAATGAGAATTATGCATTTGGTTCTTCTTTGTTTTTTTTTTTTTCCCACCCCCTCCTCCTCCTCCTTCCTATTGCGCGGGAAGGAAGTTCATGTGCGCTATATGTGACTGTTATTTTAATCCCTTTTCAGGGTAATTTTGTCCTCAACATGATTATAATCTAGTTATACACCCGTTGGATAATAAATAAATAAACAAATAAAATTCCTAATTTCCAAATCCATAATTAAAATTCAATGCATTAAACCAAAAAATAGAAACTATTAAACTAACCAAAAAAAAACTCAGGGCTTGTTTCTCATCGTTGTTGTTTCTGGTTTTCTGTTTTTGTTGATCAAAATTTGAAAACCAGTTTGTTTGTTTCCATTTTTGTTTTTCGAAAAAACAAAAACCAACACCTATTTTTCCAACTTTGATAAACAAGAAAAAGTGGGTTTCTCTAGTTGTGGCAACAGGTTTTCAAAACTTTTATTCACTTTGTGGTAAATACCTTTTAAAATTATCTTTTCAAAATTAATACAAACTCATTAGTTCTTTTGAAAAATAATTATTAAAATTAAAATTACTTTTATAAAAATAAGTTTTTAAAATAATTAAAAAATTGTGAAAAATAATCTTAATAAATAATTTTAATTTAAAAATATTTTATAAATATTTTAATACATTAAACATCATTTTAATAAATTTAATATTTTAAAATAATTTTAATAAATTAAAAAACTTTTAAATATTATTTGAGAAGTTAAAATTATTTTTGAAAAATATTTTAATAAATTATAATTATTTTTAGAAAATTTAAAACATTTAAGAATTAAAATTAACCAGAAGAGGCCTAGAAATAGAGTAATATACAAACAGAAACATATTTATCAAATATAATTCAACAATTTAATATATAAAAATAATCGAAATTGAAAATAAACTTTGAAATGAATCATTTGAAAAAGTAGTATACCTGTGATTAATGGCGCAGCAATTGTTTTGAAGCAAGAGTTTGAATATAAACAAAATTTGTTTATTGATATTGAGAATGGTACAATAGGTCAAGGAGACCAACAGAGTAACGAAAACTAAATATTGAAGCACAAAATTTTAGCACACTCTCTTCTTACAATTTGGAGTCTTAAATAGACTTGGAAAGGAAAAACAAATAATTACATTGTTTGAAAAGTAAAACAAAAGAGATACTATTTGCGGAGAATCCAACTTTGGGCACGCGTGTTCAACTTTTGGTCTTGTCCTAGTCACTGTTGGATCTCGCGAAGGCCTCCTTTTGCTTCTTTTGAGGAGACTTTGGATCTTATGCCGAAAGTAAATTTGTCCATTTATGCAACCTGCTTCAGAAATAGAACGCTGACGTGTCAATCCCGAAACAGTAGTCTTCATTTTGATTTGATGAGTCTTGAGAAGTTTGGGGTTAATCAACTTGCTCATCTTCTGCTTTGTCATCACTGAACTCCTTAAGGTAAGTTTTGAGAATTTTATTGTAGGTTTTTGAGTCGGAGGCTGACGCCAGTTGCACTTGAAGCTAAGTTTTTCTTGCTAGAAATTGAGTTTGAACTTTTGAAACTATTCAGGTTGCTTCTGGATGATTTGTGAACCAATCTTCCAGATCTGCTTTTGTGAATTTTGAACAATTGAAACCATCCCACCACTTGATGTTGAAATTGCGTGCCAAACATGGTGGTTTGGTTTTTGTTGCAGGTTTAATTTGAATGTCCCATGACAAGATCCATGAAACATTAAATTGAGCACAAAAAACAAAAAGTGGATTGAAATATCGCTATTTATGGGGAGTTTGATAAGATAACAATCAATCTTTGTAGAAATTGGAAATTATCTGAGGGAAGATTTGAGTTGTTGGTCTAAGAAGATTCCACCAGTCTTGAAACCAGAATGGGGTTAGTTTGAACTGTTTGCAGAAGAAGATAAACCATGAATGTTGATGACTTTTGTTTTGGAAAAGGAAAATATTGTTCGAGGCTTGTTTATAGGCAAAATAGTTGTAATTTGGAGGATTAAATTTTTGAGAAAAGGGTTTTGCTTGGGATAGAGGGGCTTGCCACTCTGACGGAGACAGGACTTTTTTTATACGGATTTTTGAGTAAGCAATTTGGCCAACATAATTTTTGTTGTGTGTTATTTCAATTGAATAAGTATCAACTAAAATAAACTCACTTTTGAGATTTGCAATTATCGAAGACCAGAAAACAATGTGGATAAAAGATTTCTTTGAGAAATGCCCAAGGTTCTTTGATGTGGGCAAATTTCTGATCAATCCAGAAGATATTAGAAGAACTTTTGAATATATGTTGATTATTTTAAGGTGAGGGTGATTTTGGGGAAGGCTGTGAGGCCGTGGTTTGGATAGCTTGGGAATACGTATGGAGTTGGGAATGAACTTTGAAATTAATTGTTTGAAACAGTAGTATGACAAAAGATATTAAAAGAATTTTTGAATATAAATTGACTTTTTGAAGGTGAGGGTGATTTTGGGGAAGGCTATGAGGCTGTGGTTTGGGTAGCTTGGGAATACGTTTGGAGTTGGGAAAAGGAATTGGAAGTTTGAAGTGGGGAATTTGGTGGAGTATTTGAAATCTACGGTATTTTTCCTAAACTAATCATTTTATTTTGAGAGGTGGTTGTTTGCACTGCTTAAGAAGAGAAGGATGATGCTCCTTGTGCATAGGAGCCTTTTGAGTTTGGGGCAGATTTGGTGTTGATTGTGGTTTTGTGATTGGGTTTTTTGGGATCGAGGGAGTGGTATGGATGGCCACTGTCTATCCTATTTTTGTTCCTTGCAAGAATTCTCTAGTAAGAAAATTCAGCAGGGAATTTGTTTCTCCTTTGATGTACTTGATATCAAAGTCAAACACAGAAAGTAATGCTTGCCATCTCGCAAAGATTTGTTTTGAAGCCAGATTTTTAACATCTTTTGCAGCTTTACAACCAATTCGTAAAAGAAAGTTTTTTTTCATTTAATAGATCATCTTGAATTTTGTGATATATGGCACTATAGATAAAATTTCTTTTTTAATAGTACTATATTTCTGTTGAGTAGGCATCCAAAAACCAGAGGTAAATCGGACAAGTTGTTCGGGTGTGTTTGGGGAGAAGGTTTGTTTGAGAAATCCACCATTGCCAATTTCAGAAGCATCGGTTTGTACAATCTTTTTGGCTTTGGGATGAGGTAGACCTAGACAAGGAAGCGTCCTTGCTCGCCCTTTGAGTTGTTTGACAATATTTGTGTGTTAGGTCGTCCAGGTTGGGGGGGTTTTTTGTGAGTCTTCGGTATAGTGGTTTTGCTATTTTGGTGAGGACTTGGCAAACTTCAGAGATGTAGTTGAGACATCCTAGAAACCTTTGTAATTGTTTTTTATCTTTAATTTGGTATGAAATTTTTTATGCAAATTCTATTGTCCTATCAATGGGTTTAATGGTGCCTTGTGTGATATTGTGACCTAAAAATCTAATCTTAGTTTGAAATAATTTTATTTTTGGAGCAGAAACAACTAAACCATTTTGCTTTACTATGTTAAGAAATGTAAGCAAATGCTTCCAATATTGATCAATATTGGCTAAGAATATTAAGACATCGTCAATGTACACAATAAGAAATTTTGAAAAAGGGTTAAAAACGTTATTCATAATTTTTTGAAATTCAGAAGGGGCATTTTTCAGACCAAAAGACATTACATTCCATTCGTACTATCCAAATGGAACATTAAATGTTTTTTTGTATTTGTCTTCTTCTTTTATTTTAATTTGATAATATCCATATTTAATGTCAAATTTGAAAAAATCTTTTAAGTAAATCACATTTATTTGGGAGAGGATATCTAATCCATTGAAGGGCTTTGTAATTGATTACCATTCTTAGGGCTCCTCGTTCTATTTCTGCTGCATTATTGACAACGAATGATGAGCAACTCCATGGGCTTTTGCTGGAGCAAGTGCGGCCTTTTTCAAGAAACTCATTTATATATTGTTTGTAGATTTGGAGAAGTTCTTCATTCATTTGGATTGGGTGAGCTTTGGTTGGGATCATAGATTCGGAAAATTCTTTGTATATGACAGAGAAACTTCATGTTGTTTACGCTCCCAGAAAGCGATTGGATTTGAATGGCAGACTTTCGCTTCTAAAGTTTTTTGAAATTTTTCGACCTTTTGTTTAAATTTTAGGTTATTAATTTGTTCTTCAATTCTTTTGAGTTTGAGGTCTTCTTTTAAGAAATTTATGAGAGTTGATTTTTTAGTTATAAGGTTTATTCTTTTTTCTATTGCCATATTTTTTAGGAGATTTAAACTTCTTTCTTTTGGCAGATCAATGAATTCAAATAGAATTGTTTGAGACAACATTTTCGAGGTCAATCCTTTCGACGTAATAGAGAAGGGTTACATCAAGTTGAGGAAAGGAGTTCCTAAGATAAATTCACAATCAAGATTTTTTATTAATAAGAAACTTGTTTTAATACAAATTCCATTTTCACAAATATGAGTGTTTGATAATTTATGTTTAATATGGAATTTTGAACCATTTGCCGCAGTAACTCCTTCTTTTATTTTTTCAAAATATTTGGTTGGAATGAATCCCTCTTGTATACAATTCATATCGGCTTCTGAACCTATGAGAGTTATAAAAGTAAAAGTTTCTTGACAATTAATAACTAGGGTTATTATAGTTTCCGTTTTTGCCAGGTTGTGTGGGCAAAGATTTGGAAAAGTTTATCTTCTGATTGTGAGGTGGAAGCTTCTTCTTTTTCAAGTTCAATATTTGGTTTTGAGTGAAGTTGAAGATTTATATTGTTAATTTCATATTTAAGATTCAAAATTTCTTGTTTTATTTCATGGATTTCAGTTTGTAGATCTTGGATAGTTATTTCTTTTTGGTTTTATTTATCGTGCTAGGATGTCTTTGAAATTATAAGTTTGAGGTTGAGTTTTATGGTGAGAAAGGTTCTTTGGGATGTCATTTTCTTGGTTATTAGCAACAATTTCTCTAATTATTTTGAGATATTCAATTTGTTTTTGTGGGGTCTATAGAAAGGTTGAAAATTCAATTAATTGGTCTGTTGTTGATCTTTTAATCATATTGAGTTATAGTTTTGGAGTGCAATTTTTACGGGCACAATTTTTTGAAATTGAACGTTCCTCTTCAAAAGAAGATTCATCAGAGTCAGAAGTATAATTTGCAAGTTCATCAATTTGAAAGGATTCTTCAGACTCAGAAGAGAAAGAACAAGTTTTGAATTGATTATGTTGAATATTTGTTCTTGAAGCTCTTCTTCAAGTTCTATTTCGTCAAGTTTTTGTTTTATTTTACATTGATTTTTGTAATGTCCTTTCTTTCCAAATTTGTAACAGATTGGTGTTGTTTTATTTATGGGTATATATTTTCGCTTTTTTGTTTCAAAAGAAGGTTTCTTATTTTTATAATTTTTATTATAGGAATTTTTATACAATCTTTTATGCTTTTCTTTAGTTTGGAATTTCTTTTCAGTTGTTCATAGAGGTTGATTCCAAATTGTTTGCAAAAATTTCCAAGTTCTTTTCTTCGTGGTTATTCTTTGTCTTTCAAGTTGGCTTTTAATTCTTAAATATGTACATAATTCTAATCCTATTTGATTAATATAGTTTATAAGTTGTCTATATGTAAGATTGTCATATGGAAGACTACCATATATATCTACAATCTTTGTTTTTACCTTTTCAACAAAGAGAGATGGAAGTCCAAAAAGAAAATTTTCTTTCTAGAAAGTATTATTGCAGTCTTGTCTTAAGATGACTCTAGATAGGAGAACATCTTTGTACCATCTAAAGTCTTTAAGAGTTTTACATTTGAGGTTTGAAAGGGTTTCTATCATTCTATCTTGGATATTTTGGACGTTTCCTAATAAATGAATTGTAATTGCTGAGAAAAGAGTTGGAACTGCATCCAGTATCATTTGTCCTTTTTCATTTAGTATTAGATTACCATTAATATCTCTTTTAATTGCGGTTAAAATATTTTGTCTTTGAGATTCAGTGAGATAGTTATCCTACCATCCTTTGAGAATTCCAGTAAATCTTGAAATTAGGATTTGAGCAACTTGAGCATCGATTTTATTATGAATTCAAAAAATGTTTGAAGCCATAGTCATTTAATGGAGAAGATTAAGGGTTTCATATTCACTTTTGCCATCTATGTTCCACTTGTAAAGGCTGCCTTCAGAATCATGAGATTGGGTAAAGTTTGATCGTTCTTCGAATTAAATATCTACTGGGGTAGGTCTTGGGTAATAATTTGGAGGAGGGTGTCTTTGAGGTCAGGAAGTAAGAGATTTTATTTGTGATTGTTCATGTTTTGTTGATTGGGTGAATTGGTCTTCTAACTAACTAATAAATTCATTATCACTTTTAGAGTCAGAAGTTTGACGAATTACAGACAGGTGGTTTGGTTCTTCAATCCTAATTCCTTTAGGTTTTTGAATGTTTAACGGATTAGGTTTTTCGAGGTTTTCAGCTTTTGCTTTTCCTTTAAGGGAAACTTCTGAAAGGGCTTGGATTTGCTTATCTAATTTATCAAGGAAATCGTCTGGAGTACTATGAAGTTTAATTGAAAAGGGGAGGTCAAAGGGTTTAATAAGAGGTTGGGTAATATTTTTTGAAGGAGTAGGATTTGGAGATGAAGATTTATTCTGCAACAGTGCTTCTACTTTGGTCAAGTGGGCACCAATTGAATCAAGGTGTTGATTGGTGAAATTGTTTTATTCTATTATTTTATTGACATCTTTAACAATAGCTTCTTTGTCAGGATCTAAGGAAGAAGGACCTTTGATTGGAGTAGCTGTGAATATATAATCTCTGTAAGGGATTTAAGTTGTTGAAAGGGTGGAAACATTGAATCAATGACTTGATTTTGTTCTGAGAAGAACCATTTTTTTGTGGATTCAGAAACCATTTGAAGAGTTTTTGGAAAAAGGAAATCAGTTTGTTGTGCTTCACAAAACATTTCAAACCATTCAAAGAAATAAATATTAATTTTGTTTTCTTTCATAAAAGCATAATATTCTTCATGAATATCATCCTTTTGAGAACGCGAAAATGTGTTTAAAAACCATTCTCTTTTTGGGGTGTTTTGAGAGGAGTTAAAATCATTTTTAATATATTAGAAATCAATGTGAAAATCATTTGTAATACAAAGAGATCAAGGTCTCTAGCTTGAGAGGTTGATTTACTTTTGACTACACAAGGAGTTGGGGGTTTCATTTTGCTATATGTTGGAGACATATGTGATGAGGTTTGTGATTGAGAGGCATAAACGTTTTATGGTATAGGATAATGTTCTCGAATTCCCTGGGAACGAGAACTAGATGTTTCTGCTACATAATCAGAATCAAAATACGATGAGGTTTTAGGATTTGAGATACAAAGTCAGAGGTACTAAACCTAAGAGTACCATTACTTTTGTTTGAAAATTTTATTTCTACTGTACCATCAAGGTATTCTATAATTTGTGCTAAGTCTTCATGCTGTTGTGGAGGTGTTGGGTTCTGGTTTGTTATGTACCGTCCAATCTGTGGGGAGCTCAACTTGAGCCCATTGGATTTCTTTTGGAACAAAGGTTTTCCCTATGTTATCTTCACGATTTGATTGCAAAAGTAATGTTTTACCTTTTGGATCACATCTTAAGGCTTTTGAATTTAATAGTGTTTTCATTACTTTATAATGAATTCGATATATTATTGCAATTGGAATATTATCAGGATCTATGTCAAATCCCGATGTTTGAAGATTTAGGGTTAGGGTTTTGTTAACTCCTGGATCTTGTATTGCCACAGAAAAAGTTTGGAAAACAATTGAAGAAAATAGGACCTTTTGAAAGGCTTGAAGCCACTGTTCCTAATAGAGAGTCAACAAATTTGTGATGCCTAGCATCTCGTAATGCAAGCAAGATTGAAGATTTGAGACCATCTCTAGTTAAGGGTTTGACAGCAACTTGAACTAATCCTAGATGCATGTATTTATTCTTTTGCCTGTGCTTTTCTATAGCTTTATTTGAAAGAAGTTGAATATTTTGAACAGGTTTTGAAATAGAAAGGGTTTGTTCAACAGTTTTGACTGAATAACTAGTTGACAAATCGAAAGTATGTTTAAGGTAAGCTTCATTTGACTCAACTTTGGGTAATTGCCAATCACATACTTGTTGATCTATATTTGAAAACTTTTGTTTTTGTTTGTTGATTACTTGTTGTGGATCTAATCCTAATGATGCAAATGCCATACTCCGGTTTGAATATGATCTAAACAACCTAGACATATTAACTTTACTCTATTCCTTAAGGGTTCACGGTCAATGATTTACATTGCACTATCAATGCCTAACTCTGGCAACACGAGTCTTACAATACGCGATGAATGTGATCTAGGGGAAGAAGGTTCAGGTTAATTTGTTTTAGATAGTCAGATTTGGCTCAAACAAGGGTTTTGGCTCTGATACAAGAAGATACCCAGAAAACAAAGTAATATACAAATAGAAACGTATTTATCAAATATAATTCAACAATTTAATATATAAAAATAATCAAAATTGAAAATGAACTTCGAAATGAATTGTTTGAAACAGTAGTATACCAGAAGATATTAAAAGAATTTTTTAATATATATTGACTTTTTGAAGGTGAGGGTGATTTTGGGGAAGGCTGTGCGGCTGTGGTTTTAGTAGCTTGGGAATACGTTTGGAGTTGGGAAAAGGAATTGGAAGTTTGAAGTGGGGAATTTGGTGGAGTATTTGAAATCTACGGTATGTTTCCTAAACTAATCATTTTATTTTGAGGGGTGGTTGTTTGCACTGTTTAAGAAGAGGAGGATGATGCTCCTTGTGCATAGGAGCCTTTTGAGTTTGGGGCAGATTTGGTGTTGATTGTGGTTTTGTGATTGAGATTTTTGGGATTGAGGGGGTGGTATGGATGGCCACTGTCTATCCTGTTTCTATTCCTTGCAAGAATTCTCTGGTAAGAAAATTTGGCAGGGATTTTGTTTCTCCTTTGATGTACTCGATATCAAAGTCAAACACAGAAAGTAATGGTTGCCATCTTGCAAAGATTTGTTTTGAAGCCAGATTTTTAACATCTTTTGCAGTTTTACAATCAATTCGTAAAAGAAAGTTTTTTTCATTTAATAGATCATCTTGAAATTTTGTGATATATAGCACTATAGATAAAATTTCTTTTTTAATAGTACTATATTTCTGTTGAGTAGGCATCCAAAAACCAGAGGTAAATCGGACAAGTTGTTCGGGTGTGTTTGGGGAGAAGGTTTGTTTGAGAATTCCACCATTGCCAATTTTAGAAGCATCGGTTTGTATAGTCTTTTTGGCTTTGGGATGAGGTAGACCTAGACAAGGAAGCGTCCTTGCTTGCCCTTTGAGTTGTTTGACAATATTTGTGTGTTGGGTCGTCCAGGTTAGGGGGGTTTTTTTGTGAGTCTTCGGTATAGTGGTTTTGCTATTTTGGTGAGGTCTTGGCAAAATTCAGAGATGTAGTTGAGACATCCTAGAAACCTTTGCAATTATTTTTTATCTTTAATTTGGTATGAAATTTTTTATGCAAATTCTATTGTCCTCTCAATGGGTTTAATGGTGCCTTGTGCGATATTTTGACCTAAAAATCTAATCTTAGTTTGAAATAATTTTATTTTTGGAGTAGAAACAACTAAACCATTTTGCTTTATTACGTTAAGAAATGTATGCAAATGCTTCCAATGTTGATCAATATTGGCTGAGAATATTAAGACATCATCAATGTACACAATAGGAAATTTTGAAAAGGGGTTAAAAATGTCATTCATAATTTTTTGAAATTCAGAAGGGGCATTTTTAGACCAAAAGGCATTACATTCCATTCGTACTGTCCAAATGGAACATTAAATGCTGTTTTGTATTTGTCTTCTTCTTTTATTTTGATTTGATAATATCCAGATTTCATGTCAAATTTTGGGATTTTTTGCATCGACAAGTCTTTTAAGTAAATCGCGTTTATTTGGGAGAAGATATCTAATCCATTGAACGGCTTTGTTGAGGGGTTTGTAATTGATTACCATTCTTGGAGCTCCTCATTCTATTTTCGTTGATAAAGAACGCTGAGCAACTCCATGGGCTTTTGTTGGGGCAAATGAGGCCTTTTTCAAGAAACTCATTTATATATTGTTTGTAGATTTGAAGAAGTTCTTCATTCATTTGGATTGGGCAGGCTTTGGTTGGGATCATAGATTCAAAAAATTCTTTTATATATGGCAGAGAAACTTTATGCTGTTTACGCTCCCAGAAAGCAATTGGATTTGATTGGCAGACTTCTGCTTCTAAAGTTTTTTTAAAATTTTTGACCTTTTGTTTAAATTCTGGGTTATTAATTTGTTCTTCAATTCTTTTGAATTCGAGGTCTTCTTTTAAGAAATTTACGTGAGTTGATTTTTCATTTATAAGGTTTATTCTTTTTTCTATTGCCATACTTTTTTGGAAATTTAAACTTCTTTCTTGTGGCGGATCAATGAATTCAAATAGAATTGTTTGAGACGACATGTTCAAGGTGAATCCTTCGGATGTAACAGAGAAGGTTTGAATCAAGTTGAGGAAAGGAGTTGCTAAGATAATTTCAGAATCAAGATTTTTTATTAATAAGAAACTTGTTTTAATACAAATTCCATTTTTACAAATATGACTGTTTGATAATGTATATTTAATATGGAGTTTTGAACCATTTGTTATAGTAACTCTTTCTTTTGTTTTTTCAAAATATTTGGTTGGAATTAATCCTTCTTGTATACAATTCATATCGGCTCCTGAACCTATGAGAACTATAAAAGTAAAAGTTTCTCTAATTATTTTGAGATATTCAATTTGTTTTTCTAGGGTCTCTAGAAATGTTGCAAATTCAATTACTTGATCTACTGTTGATCTTTTAATCATATTGAGTTTTAATTAAAAAAAAAAACTTTTAATCATTATTTGAAAAGTTAAAATTATTTTTAAAAAATATTTTAAGAAATTATTATTATTTTTTGATAATTAAAAACATTTTAAGAGTTAAAATTAAAAATTATTTTTAAAAATAATTATTCTTATAATTTTTTAAAAATAATTATTAAAATTATTTTTAGAAACCTTTTAAAAAATAAATTAATAAATTAACAAATTAAAATTTTAAAACATTCAACAATGAAAATAAAAATATAGTCTCAAAATAATTAAACTTATTTGTTTAAATTATAATCTTAAAGAAAATAAATTAATTTTAAAATATTCTCAAATATCTTTATATGTTTTATTTAACACAAAATACTAAAATAAAAAATAAGTGACCAAAAGAGTTTGTAAACTATGGACAACCAAAATTGTTTTTGGTTTTTGTTTATAGATTCTATAATTTAACCAAATGCGTTTACAGTTTCAGTTTTTAATTATTATTGACAATTTTTTTGTTTATGATTCTAGTTTCCGTTTTTAAATTTTTCTGCAGTGTTACCAAACGAGCCCCAGCAACCCGAAGCTAAAAAAAAAAAAAGAAAAAAAAATTCTTGGTTCCCAAATCTCTAATTCTTAAATTCCTAATTTCAGTTTAACCCATTAAACCAAAAAAAAATCAACAACCATTTAACCAAAAAAATCTTCTCTTCTTCCTTGATGCACCAACCCAGAAACCTGAGTGGGTATCAAAGCCAAGGCTGCTTGGCTTGTCCAAGGTGTATTATGTGGCGTTGGGTTCGTGCTTTATAAGGTTCTCATTTCAGCTCGTAATTTGTTCGGGACTATGGGTGGAACGAAAGGATTGGAGAACAATTTTTAAGCACACACCTCACTAATTCAAATTGGAAATTTCTTCTAGAAAGCCTGCCATTTGCTCGGTGAACTCCTGAATTTCATGCGCAACCTAGCTTCTTGATTTGGCTGCAAAAATGATCAGCAATTGCAGCTCCTTGCCCAGATGTATGCTTAAGGCTGCTCACGTGTTTGCACCATAATGTTGACAATTTTAACCACCAGGCCCGTGACCACTTTGACCACCACTTAGACCACCAAAATAATTTACTATTTGATTAAAATCATCACCAAAGCATCTGAATTTTATTGCATAGCTGAAGCACGAGTTTCCCTCGGTTTGGAGGTTAGGATTTGGGGCTTAGGTTTAGTGGGACTTGGGGAAATAGTCAAGATCGATTGCAAGCAAGAGGAGAAAAAGAAAAGCTGCTGTGAAGACGATTTTGCCCTCAACAGGTCACGTGCAGTGCGCGTGCGCTTTCCGTCCAAAATTTGATGTCTGTTATGGAAAGGATTAATAGTGGCATACTTTCAAGATGTAAGAGACTGAAAGGTGGCACTTTTAAAAATAAGAGACTAAGTTGACAAAAGCGAAAAAATGAGAGACTGCTGAGATAATAAACCCCATGCTAAAACTTAAAAACTAGTTTGCCCTTACATAATAAGGAAAAGTCAAGTCACATGGGAATCACAACTATACCGTCAAAAGGTTAACACAGAATAGTTCAGAGACTGACAACGTCCCTTGTTTTTTAAGATGAGGGATCAAAATATCGCATTTTAAAGATACCAAAAGCCTTTAGCTCTAAAGATAAGGGATCTTGGAGTAATTTATGCAATTTATAGATCACACAATTTTAAATGTTAATGATAGATAATTTAATTATAAAATAATAACAAATTGAATACTTTTAAATTTGAATAGTAGATAATTATTATATTATATTATTTTAATGGTAGATAATTTGGTTATAAAACAATAACAAATTGCACACTTTTAAATTTGAATAGTAGATAATTATTTTATTATATTATTCTTTTCTTGTGACGCTCTTTTTTTTGGTTTTGGAAACCCGTACCCTTATAGGATTCGAAATAGAACTTTACTCTTAGGAAAAATAGTTTCAACCACTTGAAATATTTCTTGATCCCAACTACCAATTAATAGATGATAAAATAACTAAAATATAAATTATCAATTATAAAAATATTAAAAACACATATTTTTAATTTTGAATGACAAATAATTATTATATTGTTGTACTCTCCTCACACATTTTTTAAAAGCATCCCTCAAACTAAATCAAAATAAAATTAAAAATTGGTAGGTTATATAATTCTAATTAAATAAACCTTCTTGAAAAAGGTCAGTTATAAAGAATCCCATCTCAAATAAACAACTAATGGATGGATAAGTTTAAATTTCTCCATTAATTAAAAAATAAGTTTATCAATTACTAAAAAAAATTACAAATCACACTCCTTTAAATTTAATTGATAAAGTAAAAACTCACAAACTTTTTGAGTTGAATGGTAGGTTAATTATTATATTATCTTATTCTGCTCCTATTTGGTCACTTCTCTCTGATAAGAAGCCTAAACTTGTGGTCTTTCTCTTCCTTATGCATTGAGAATCATTTGCATAAGTGATTCATTTAGCCACATAAATTCTCTATTCACTTTTGGACATTATGTTTATTGTAATATATTAGTGTTAATTAGTTGTCATTTTATTTTCTATTTTTTGATCATTTCCTAATGTTATGCACAACTGGTATTTTTCTACACTTTAGCTTTCTCATAATTAGTTATGTTGTAGATCTACAACCATATTCTTTAACTGACGCATGAACTACAAACATCGACACGTGGGCTAAATAGGGATAAAGATACCATATATCCTAAGTTATGCGCACTAAAATAGTATGGTAAACTTGTTTACAATCTTTATATTATATGTTCACAACTTTTAATTATTTACAAATTGCAAGTTATATGTTATAACTTTAACATTTTATGTTCAAAACTTTTAATTGTTCATAATTTTACTTATCTATTACTCTTATATTATATGTTCAAAAGACTTATATCATATGTTCACAATAATAAATTACCTATTTACGACTTTTTAAAATTTGTTCACAATCTGTAAACAACATGTTCACAATCTGTAAACGATTTCGGAGCTCGCATTTGGAGGTATTACCGGTGTCAAATCGACGATCAGATTCTTGTATTGTATTCATCGACGTGAGGAGAGTAAGCTCGTTAAATTTTACGTTGATCCGACGGTTGGATTGTGAGATTTATTGGGCGGTGCACCATACACATTTGAATGTACTATAATGTAAGTGTCTGGTATAATTTGCTACACATGTCTCTAGTCATTCCTTTCTCTTTACTTTGTTTTACATATTTACTATCATCAATATATGTAATTTCAATACCATATGTAACAAATAAAGAATTATTTTGCAACTAATATTTCAGGGTTTTTTTTTTAGAATTCTTTTTCGCTTTTTCAGTTATTTGTAGGGCTTAAATGTAGCTTTTTTGAATTTTTTTTTATTTTATACCTTTTTTGTTGTTAAAAGATTGTAATCTTTGTGATTTTTAAGTAAATTGCGTGATTTTTTAAAATCTTTTTTATGTTATGACGATTTAAGGAGTAGTCATCATTTTATCTATAAGCCAAAGCGACAAAAATGAGCTTTCAAGACACCCGAGACGATCAAAATTTCTTAACCAAATAAAAATTTCTTTTGCTCTTCACGGTTAAAGACAAAAAATAATTTACCACCTATTGAAATAACTAATTGGTTTTTAACTTCATCTTAAAATTGCTGTAGCTCATGTATTGGGAAGGGGGAGGGGTATTTATAATATTAGGCTAGATATTCAACATGAAAGTATTCCTATGTGCATGTCTCCTCAAGTTTCACTTGTAAGTTTTTTTTTTTCCTTTCCTTTTCTTCTTTTGGTAAAAGGGGGCATCCCTACAATTTTATTTCAAAAAAAAATTAAAGTACAATATAGAGGAAGGTTATATACCTACCTTCTATTTTATTCCTAAGGATGTATGGTCAACAGACCAAACATAATACAAAAAATATGTAGAAATAAAAATGCAAAAAGTAAAAAGTAAAGTAATACTTACTGCCCTTACAACCATGCAAAATCAACAAAAACCATAAATAAACTTAGCTTCATGCACAACAAACTTTAATTTTTTAGTTATTTTTAACTTTACCTTTTACGAATTGGTATTTAATTCTCACCACAATTAAACTACCAACTAATAGATAATCTAATAATTAAAAGGTAAATTTATCAATTATAAAAATTACAAATAACACAATTTTAAGAAGGAAGAAGAATTTTGCAAATAGTCCCTATTATTTGTAAAAAGAATTATTTAGTCCTTATTATTTTAGAAATGACTCACTTGATCCTTCATGTTTTCAAAAAAGGTCAATTTGGTCCCTATTATTCAAAAGTAACCCATCTAGCCCTAATTTCCTATCCCATTAATTGATCACGTGATCATCACATGCTATTTTTGGGGTCAAAATATAGAATAATTAGGTCATTATTTTCATATATCAAGGACCAAATTGATTACTTCAAAATAATAGGGATCAAAGTGACACTTCTTGAATACATTAGTGACCAAATAGGCCACTTTTGAAATAATAGAAACCAATTGACACTTTTTCTAAACAATAGGGACTATTTATGGAATTTGCCCTTTGAATGATAATTAACTATTTTATTATTATTCTCTCATGAGGCGTCTTTTGTTACAACCCACGTCCAACTACTGGCTTACCACCATATTGAGTCTAATCAACTGGCCTAAAATATTTAATCTCTTGATAACAATAGTAGTTAGTCCAAGCTATTATAAAGTGCATACTGACAAATAACCAATGTGAGAAGGCGTTTCAAACTTTTCTCCATAAACACACGACGTCCTCCTCACATCAAACACAAACAAACCACAGTTCAGGATCCAAGTTAGTGTGAAATCTGCCCAGAGCTTGCTCGGTTACCACTTTGTTATAATTCAGACCCAACTATTGGCCTACCAACACATTGAGCCTAATCAGCTGACTCCAAATTCTTAAGCCCATGATAAGAGTAGTAGTAAATCCAAACCATTATAAAGTATACACAAACTTCACAAAGATCCATTGTGGGAAAGGGATTAGGAGATAACTTATATGGTTGAGTCTATCTCCCCCAGGAGTAAGGTTTTGGGTCCAAATCCCATGAAGATAGGGAGTTGGGAAAGAAGAACCAATGTCGAAGGGTGTTACATCTTTAAAGGCAATCCTCAAACCAATATCAAAACAAATTAGAAATAGATATATTAAATGATAATAATTAAATTACCCTTATCTAAAAAAAATTCAATTATGAAGAATTCATTCTCAACTAAACCACCAACTATAGATAATCCAATAATTAAAGAGTAAATTTATCAATTATTAAAAAACAAATCACACTTTTAAATTTGATAACAGATAATTTAATTGTTAAACTACAATGGCACACATTTAAATTTGAATGGCAGTGAATATTCAATTATATTAATCTTCTTGTATTTGATCACTCTTTATCCAATAAGGGGGCTAAAGTTATGGTTTTCCTTGTCTTTATGCATTAGACATTGCAGTTGATATACCCAAGGCATGGTATACTCATCTACAATCATGCACCACTTGAATGTGGGCTCTATGCGCTAGTGCAAACAAATCACAATCGTGCACTACTTGAGAGGCCTCTAAGTTTGGCTCCATGGGATTTGTGTCCTAAAAAAAGCTACATGTGGTCCTATCTATATTCTTTTGGTTTTAGATTAGTTGGACCTCAGAAAATAAAGCTAAACGAAAAAAACAACTAAAGATTTGTGTGTATGTGTGTGTGTGTGATGGAAAGGTGATCAAACTAGGTAAGAGGGATCAAACACAATAAAAGAGCCCTCGGGCAATTACTACTCGATTATGGGGTTAGAATCCTACTCTCGTTTTTGGGCTAATTGATGGTTTAAATTACTCTTTAGAAGATCCTTACTAACTAACTATATAATCCCTAAATACTAGTGCAATTCTATCTCTAGACAAGCCCTATCTAGAGCATAACTTTGTCCTGTCTATTTACAGTTTAAGGCTTAATTAATTAGGTCTTTGTGATGATGTTGATTGAATCTTATCCTAGGGTCTAACCATTAACTGTGTTTCAAGCTTAGATGTAAGCCATCTAAGATCGATTAAGTTAAGCTGGTAACTTATTTATTGTGTTTCAAGCTAAAGACAGCTCAACTAAACTTAATCATAGATTAAGCACCATCAATCAAACATCATATAAGTAGATCAAAGCATAAAAGCACAAGATAATACATATTTCTTCATTGAGACATGTATACAAACACATAGACATACTTGAGATAAAGTCATAAAAGCATTAATAACAAAACATGTATTAAACCATCAAAGTATCCCAAGTACGAATTCCCCGTAACACAAGTATGGATCACCTTAAATAGATCTACTCAAACTTGGACTAAATAGGAACAAAGAGGAGATAAAGAGTTTTTCCCATGTTTTTGATGAAGTCTTTACAATCTTTGATCAAATCTTCCAAAATAATTGTTCAATCCTTCAATCTTAGCTTGATTCTAGGTGTAGATGAGTGTGGAATAGTGTATGAGAGGTGGGGGAAGGGATGACGGGCTAGGGTTTCGAGTGGAATAAGTTATATCAGCTCGAGGATTCCTTTAGATGGTCTTTTTCCTTGAGTCCGGACCTCGGGAGATATTCTTGTTCACGACACTCCATACTAATCTTTTGGTGATTTTAAGGCAATGATCCAAACCAACTAATATTTATAAACACCTTTGCCAATGGGCTACAATCTTGAAAGAGAACAAAGACCTTAACTTTCTAGTTTGCATTTACATGTCTATTTTAGGTATTTGTTTTATCTTGAAAATCATTTAGGTTCCTTGATTTTGTCATGCCAAATCTAAAGCCCCATATGCACCAAAACTTAATTGTTGCGAACTCCTCAAAAGAGCTAAAACACCCTATTTATAGATTTCTCTAGTAGTGCATGACGGTCGATCTGGCTGGTCGACTAGTAGTTTCTTCATGCTTTAATCGATAACATGCTTAGGGCCTAGTGTTCTCGTAGATCGATCCTTACCGATTGACCAGTACTAATGAGTGGGGAAAAATATGCAAACACGAAGAATACGAGAAGAAATAACGGACACAAGAAATTACGTGGTTCGGCTTTGAAGCCTACGTCCATGGGTAGCAGAGAATAATTCTATTACTGATCACAAAAGCTACAAGGCTCTCACTTTGGTTTCTCTCTCACACATAACATAATGAGTATTGCCACATATTTATAGTGCAAAGGTTTCCTAAACCTATTAAGCAGAAAAGGCAACTAATTAATTATGTGCTACAAAAGGTAACAAGCGAATAAGGTAATATGTTAACAAGGAAATCTGCTATTCTTGTTGCCCAAGAATACGGGCCACATTCAACAAATCTCCATCTTGGCACGTATTCGCTCCAATCAATACACCATCATCCCTGCAGCCAACTGCCTCTAAGAGCTCAATGCTCCGCATCGCAAATAGCAACCAAGTCCAAGCAATGCTTAAACTTGCTGACTGGAACCACCTTAGTCATCATATCTGCTGGATTCTCATGGGTAGATATCTTCTGCACCGATATGATTCCTTGTGATACAACATCTCTGATAAAATGATATCTGATATCAATGTGTTTAGTCCTCTCATGATACATTTGATTCTTCGTCAGATGGAATGCACTCTGGCTATCACAAAAGACTGTACTTGTATCTTGCTGCAGTCCAAGATCACGAACCAGGCCTTGTAACCACATGGCCTCCTTCACAGCTTCTGCAATTTCCATGTACTCCGCTGATGAGTCGACAATGCCACGATGGATCAGAATGTCGCTTTCCAACTGATAGCACATCCAGAGAGAGTAAACACGTAACCCGTTAGAGATCTTCTCTTATCAAGGTCACCCGCAAAGTCTGAATCACAATAAGCCACCAACCTCGCGCAATCTCCAATCATCTTGCTAAATAGCAATCCTATATTTGCAATGCCACACAAATATCTCATTATCCATTTCACCGCTTCCTAGTGTGTTTTCCCAGGTGATACCATATACCTGCTCACAACACTAACTGCATGTGAAATATCAGGACGAGTGCACACCATAGCATACATCAAGCTACAAACAGCACTCGAGTATGGAACATGAGACATATACTCCACCTCCTCCTCAGTTTTAGGTGACAAATCTGCAGACAACTTGAAATGAGCAGCAAGTGGCACACTCATAGGCTTAGCTTTAAGCATCCCGAAACGCTCCAGCACCTTCTCAATATAACTCTATTGAGACAAGAACAGCTTCTCAGCATTTCTATATCTATGAATCTCCATGCCAAGAATCTTATTTGCTGCTCCAAGATCCTTTATCTCAAACTCATCACCTAGCTGCTTATTTAATTCGTCGATTGCAGACATGCTTTTAGCAGCAATAAGCATATCATCGACATACAACAACAAGTACACAAACGAACCATCTGGAAGCCTTTTGAGATACACACAGCTGTCATAGGCACTCCTTGTGTATCCAGCACCTACCATGAATGTGTCAAATCTTTTATACCATCGCCGAGGTGACTGCTTCAACCCATACAAGGACTTCTTCAGTTTGCAAACATGGTTCTCCTTTCCAGGAACTATATACCCCTCCGGTTGACTCATGTAAATTTGCTCTTCAAGATCACCGTGCAAAAACGCCATTTTCACATCTAGCTACTCAAGCTCTAAGTCATGAAGAGCAATCAAGGCAAGTAAAACCCTGATGGAACTATGCTTCACAACCAGAGAGAACACTTCGTTGAAGTCAACACCCTCCCTTTGTGTATGGCCTTTTGCCATCAACCGTGCCTTGTATTGAGGACCTTCAACCCCTGGAGTACCTTCCTTTTTCTTGTAAACCCATTTGCAACCGATAACTCGCTGTCCCTTAGGCAATTCAACAAGCTCCCACGTTTGATTCTTATGAAGAAACTCAATCTCCTCACTCATGGCACCCACCCACTGAGCAGAATCTTTTCCAGATATGGCCTCTTTGTATGAATTTGGCTCATGTCCTTCAATTGTTTCGGCAACAGTCAAAGCATAAGCAACAAGATCAGCGTATTCGTACCTTTGAGGCTCTCTAATCTGTCTCTTTTCTCGCCCAGTGGCAATGCTGTACTTCTGTTGTTCAGGCACATTTTGATCATGTACCTCAGTTGGTTGAGTCGGCTGAATTTGACTGCTACTATTGCTAGATGGAACATTTGGAACATCAGCAAATACCTCCACCTGCTCTTTGACACCGTGGTCTAAACCAGCTACCGCTTTCTCTTTTTCTTGGTCTAATAAAGCAGACTCATTGAATATGATATCCCTGCTGATGAGGAAACCTGGAGACTTTGGATCTATGCACCACAACCTGTAACCTTTCCTCTCGGACGTATAGCCTAGAAATATGCATTTCTTTGCCCTTGGCTCCAACTTGCCATTCTTCACGTGAGCGTATGCAGGGCAACCGAACACCCTCAATCGAGAGTAGTCAGCAGGCTTACCAGACCATAACTCAAAAGGAGTTTTGAATTCAATAGCTTTGGATGGAGACCTATTCACCAAGTAGCATGCCGTATTGACGACTTCAGCCCAAAAGTCTTGACTCAAACCACATTGGGAGAGCATACAACGAGCTCTCTCCACCAGAGTTCTATTTATGCGTTCTGCAACTCCATTCTGTTGTGGTGTCCCTACAAATGTGCGGTGTCTCACAATGCTATGTTTCCTGCAGAACTCATCAAACTCTTTATTGTAATATTCCAACCCATTGTCAGTCCTAAGACGCTTAATTTGTTTACCAGTCTGCTTCTCAATCAACGTCTTCTACTCGACAAATGTTGGAAATGCCTCATCTTTAGTTTTCAAGAAGTATACCCACACCATCCGAGAGTATGCATCAATGAAAGTGATATAATACCTGGCACCTTTCTTGGAAGGGACTTTATTAGGACCCCAAAGGTCAGAATGAATATAATCAAGTGTGCCTTTGGTGTTCTTCTGCCCCTTGTTGAACTTCACCCTAGTTTGCTTTCCAAAGACACAATGCTCGCAGAATTCAAGCTTTCCAGTTCTTTGTCTATAAAGCAAATCCCTCTTGCTCAGCTCGGTCAATCCCCTCTCGCTCATATGGCCCAATCTTTTGTGCCATAACTGCGTAATGTCATTATCACTCTCCTCGGATGTAACAGCTGCAACACCTGTAACTATACTACGTTGAAGGACATATAGGTTGCCAGTCAAGTTCCCTTTCAAGAGCATAATTGCACCTTTGGTCACCTTTAAGACACCATTCTCACTTGGGAATTCGTATCCATGAGAATTCAAACGCCAAACAGAAATCAAGTTTTTCTTCAGCTCTGGTACATGTCAACACTCGAGAGATCTTGTAATACCATCAAACATCTTGATATTTACTATGCCCATTCCCTCCACCTTCAACGAAAGATCATTGCCTAGAAAGACTTTCCCTTCTCTTTTGGAATATGAAGAGAACCAGTCGCGCCTAGGACACATATGGAATGTTGCACCAGTATCAAGAATCCATTGATTATGCCACTGTGATCCACTCACAGTCAAAACTTCCCCGGTACTACTCGAGTTATCTCCATCACTGTCAGCACTCTCCACCACATTAGCTGAATTCTCTACCTTTTTCTTTCCCTTTTTCAGTTTTGGACATTCTTTCTTAATGTGACCCTTTTCACCACACTCGAAACAACGTAGCTTCCTTGTTCTTGATTTTGACCTTGACTTGCTTTTCTTTCTATTCGAAGATCCCTCTCTATTCTCCGATCTCCCTCTACTCACTAAACCTTCCCTATGAACTTCTTCCCTATGTCCCGGAATATGTGTTTGAAGATCCTTCGATTTTAATGAAGTAATCACATCTTCAAAGGTAATTTTATCCCTCTCGTACAACAGAGTGTCCACAAAGTTCATATATGAAGGCGGTAAGGAGTATAATACAATCATAGCTTGATCTTCGTCATCAATTTTAACACCCACATCCTTCAAAGTAATAAAACAAGAGGTAAACTCATCAAGGTGTTGTTTTAGTGACGTACCTTCTTTCATTCTAAGATGATACAATCGCTTCTTCAAGTAGAGGCGATTGGTGAGAGATTTAGATGCATACAATTCCACCAAAGTATTCCAAGCCTCAATCGCTGCGTTTTCTCGGAATCTCCAAAGAATACTTCATTTGTCACGGACATATGTATTGCACTCAAGGCTTTCGCTTCGAGTTCTTCTCTCACTGCTGTTTCCGTCTTTTCCGGGATCACTTCTTCAATGACTTTCCAAAGTCCTTGCATTGTCATAAATGCCTTGAATCTGATCCTCCAAAGACTGAAACTCATTCTCTCGTCAAACTTTTCGATTTCAAACTTTCCACCTGTGGAAGACATATTCGTTTGCATAAAACTCACACTTCGGGATGGAATTTGGCTCAATGGATTGGAAAAACAAATTTAGCACGTTGAAAAACCTTAGGAACACCCCTGGTCAACTTTGGTCAGCACCGGTCAAAGTCAAACCTGTTGGTCAAAGTTAACACCGTCCTTAAACACGTACTTCGGAGCAGAATCTGGAAAAACAGAGCCCAAAAACGGACTCAGCACGTCGAAAAACGTGGGGTAAGGCTTTGGTCAAATGCGGTCAACCCTCGGTTAATGGTCAATGGTCAAAGTCAACCCCGGTCAACGCAGTCAAACAGGTCAACTGGTCTCTTTTTTTTTTTTTTTTTTGTTTCAGGACTAAATCTAAGCCCAAATAAAAATTTCTTTTTTTATTCTTTTGGCCTAAACTAAGGCCAAACCCAAAAAAGAAATTTATTATTTTTCTGGCCTAGAACCCAAGCCCAACAAAAAATAAATTAACCCAAGACCCAAGACCTAGCCAAAATTGGACAAGGCCACTACCCAGGCCCGATCCAAATAAACCCAAAGACCCAAAGTCTACAAACCCTAAACCTGCTTTACAAACTTGAACCAATTTCCAAAAATAATACCTGAATACCAAAAACCAGCCTCAAGAGCACGCGAACTCTATCTTCTTCGCTTGTTCTTCAAACCCAAACACGAACTAGGACCCGCCGACGCAAGCTTCTACTCCAACCACCAACGCTCAACGTAGACAGCACCGGAGCACTCCTCGTCGAACAAAGACCTTTGTTTGGTTAGGCACCGTTTGGTTTGAGAAATTTTGGTTTTACAGTGAATTTTGATTTTTTCTTTTTCCCTCAAGCAGCGGATTAATACCTAAGCTCTGATACCAGTTTGTCAGGGAAAAACATGCAAACACGAAGAATACGAGAAGAAATAACGGACACAAGAAATTACGTGGTTCGGCTTTGAAGCTTATGTCCACGGGCAGCAGAGAATAATTCTATTACTGATCACGAAAGCTACAAGGCTCTCACTTTGGTTTCTCTCTCACACATAACATAATGAGTATTGCCACATATTTATAGTGCAAAGGTTTCCTAAACCTATTAAGCAGAAAAGGCAACTAATTAATTATGTGCTACAAAAGGTAATAAGCGAATAAGGTAATATGCTAACAAGGAAATCTGCTATTCTTGTTGCCCAAGAATACGGGCCACATTCAACAAGTGGGGTGCTAGACCAGCAAAGATTCTTGACATTCTATTCTTGTTGGTTGGCCTAGCCAGTCAACTGGTACTTCTTCTAGGCTTGACGGATTCCTCCAAAATGCTCATTTCTTCACTTTTCTCTCTTTCAGTCTTCATCCTTTGGCCCATTCTTCTTTATAATTTTCCATTCACTCTCGTTTAAGCCTGTTTATAATCCCGATCCTCACCTGCAACACAAAATAAGACATTTAGTGTAGCATTTACTTACTAAAACTCATTATAGACACTTAATTTCGATTATGCACAAATGATATTTAAATGCTACACCTATGGACTCCATAAAGCCCAATACACCTCTACACAAGTATAAAAATGCTAGTGCAACCACATAGACTTCAACACACATCAAGGCACATAAAAACACATGCATCTTCATTTTGGCATATTAACAAATACATAGACATGCATGGAAAATAGCCATTGAACAATATAAACAATACATGTATTAAAGCCATAAATATCCAAAACTCAAACATCCACAACCTTAATCCTATTTACAATATACAATGCACCTTAAATCTAGCTCAATTACACATGGTATTTAAAAGAATAGAGAAAAGAAAAAGAAACTCCCCTCAATTCCTTGCTTCGATCTGCTCAAACTTTACGTAATCTATGTTACACGCACCAATCCTAGCTTGGATTTGATGGAAGACGGTGTATGGAGGTGTTGATGAAGTGGGGAAAAGATTAAGATTTATTAAGGTTTAAGAAAATGGTGTTCCCCCCTCTAAAATCTATAGAAAATGCACTTACATAAGCTTCAATTGGCTCTGCTGATAGGGCTCAACCAGTCGATTGATTTAAGCTGGGTTATTAGTTGGCTTTGCATTTTTTCTCTCAACATTTTGCTTCTGTTGATTGAAGGGGTTCAGTCAACCAAACTTGGCAAAGAGGGTGACCAGATCTTCCAATGTTACTCCAAAATTGGCTGGTTAATCAAGCCGTTCAAGCGGTTCTTCTTTGTGCTCAATCGATGGCCTTCAAATGCCTTTTTCTCTACCCTTTCTTCCTTATTTCCTCTCCCGGCCTTCATCTTTGGCCCACGCATCTTCAACGTTCTCAATCTTCACCCAAAATGCACTTAAAACACAAAATAAAGAACTAAATGAAGTATCTATGTATCTAACTCCTTATGCACAAATATCACTTAATCATGAATAAACACTACAATAGTGCACTAAAAAGTGCTCAAAACACCTAAAAATATGTATGCAATAGATGGAACAATCACAGACACATCAATGTGAATCCTTTTTTGATCCTACACTCTATGGAAACATTGTAAGGGCCCTACAATTCCTAATTTTTTTTTAAAATCCCCTACCCCAACCCAACCCCCTGTCCCCCATAGGATCTAGAACTAGGACCAATTTCTAAAGCTGATAAACTCAACCACTTAAGCTACCCCCTAATCAACCAGAAATTAGCTTTGTAGTCAACAAGCCATTTCAAATTCATGCATGCACCAGCTGAGACTTATTGGAATGCAGCAAAATATGTTTTGCGATATCTCAAAGGAACAAGAACATTGGGTTTATTTATCAAATAGTCTAATGATCTCTCACTTCATGCCTATGCTGACTCTGAACGGGCTAGTTGCCTGGATGACCACAGGAGCATACACAGTTATTGAATTTACTTGGGTCCAAACTTAATTTCTTGGTCTACCAAGAAACAAACCACTTTTCCATAGTTGAGCATAGAAGCAGAATATAGGGTGATTACATTTGTTACAATTGATATTTGTTGTTGTGATTCTTGCTTGAGGAAATCAAAATGACATGTATTGTCTCTACAACACTGTGGTGCGGCAATGTTGGTGACTTATCTTACGGCTAATTCAATGTTTCATGCCCGCAAAAAACACATAGATTTGGATGTCCATTTTGTTCGAGACACAATTACAACTAACATATGCTCTGTTTGTTATAGTCTTATTTTAAGATACTTATCCTATTGAAATGAGGGTAAATCTTATAAAATTTAAGAAATCTTATCATGCATCCTATGAAAATTTAAAACAAAACCATACATTTTATCTTATAAAAAATAAGCAATCCTTCCTATCTTATTTTTTACAACTATAAAATACATGATGTATATGATAAGATATCTTAAATCATATAAGATATCTCCAAATTTCAATAGGATAAGCATATTAAAATAAGATCATTCCAAACACACTAATACTACAGACTAAAACTGAACAGATTGCTCAAATTATGACTAAAACCTTGTCACGCTGTTCATTTACATGGTTGAGGTCCAAGCTCTCAATACATCATCCGACTTCACTTGAGAGGGCGTGATAGACGACATTTTCAATTGATTTTTTGAATTTCATTTTTAGTTACTCTTATCACATTTATGTTATATTATACTTATCTCTTACATGACTCAATAGGAAGAGTGCAGTTAAACTCCTATTATATAAAAACTTATTTTACAATAAAAATACATGCACACAATTACGAACTTATTCAGTTAATCTTGTAATAATTCAAATCAACTACTAAATTTTTAAAAGGCTATGAAACATAAATAAATAAAAATTCAAAAGAGACATGACGCATAGTAGATGGCAATCTAAGAAAACAAACATATTGACAATTGAAAATTAAAGATGGAACTAAACTTTTTTTTAGACCAACTAACATTTGGGAAGATCAAGAGAAGGTGATGTTAACATTGTTGATGGAGTTGGTCCATTTTCAACAATAAAAGCTCTTGCTAGACCGATAAGAACGTGTCCTTCATTGTGACAATCCAATACCATACACCTGAAATGACAATATGTCTAAGGTCAAGATAATTAATAAAATATTAAAATTTATTAAATATTCTAGTTGATCCCTAAACACTTACAATGACATCTAAGATTCTATATAATTAATTCCATGTGAAGAGATTTTTTTCCATAATACAAGAGATTTGATATTTCGTGTATGAATTCTAATCATATAAAAAAGGAGAGAAAGAGTAGGTTAACTATAAAACATAATATATTAGTATCCTTCTATTGTTCTTTAATTTGGCATTGGGAAGAAGGTTGCTTGTATCTCTATACTAGAAAAAAAAAAAAAGGAGAAGTAGGCAAAAGACAAGAAAGAGAGAAAGATAGATAGAGTGCGCGAGAATCACAACTAGAAATAAGCAAAACAAAAAGAAAAACATAACTTATGAGAAATATAGCACGTCAATGGGAATATAAGTTTGAATGATATTTACCTAGATTATATGCTTGAAATCTGATGACAGCCCAACCTTTAGCTGGAACAAGAATAGTGCTCCGAACAAGTGGATTCAAAAAGTTGAGCTTTGTCCCATCTTTGAAGGGGTCATAGTTGCCATAGCCTTGACCCAACACATAAAAGTTATGTCCATGTATGTGCATAGGGTGTGCTTCTAGGGTAACAAATGTGTGAGTTTGAAATACAATTTCAACTGTGGAGTTAAACTTAAATTGCTTCACTTTTGTTGATTTTTTAGTCCATAAGAGAATATCATCAAACATATAATTTTCATTCACTTAGTCAAACTTAAGAGGTGGTTCATTCTGGAAATTAGTTGTATAAATTCCATCCACTTTGTTGTAGAATGCTTCTAGTATTGACAAGTGTTGGGGAAAAACATGCAAAAATGAAGAATACGAGAAAAAAACGAACACAAGAGAATTACGTGGTTCGGCCTTAAAGCCTACGTCCACGGGCAGCAGAGAACAATCGATTATTGATCAGTGAAGGTTACAAGGCTTACTCTCTGGTTTCTCTCACACCGAACACAATAAGTATTGCCATATATTTATAGTGCAAAGGTTTTCTAAAACCTATTAAGCAAAAAAGGCAAGTAATTAATTATGTACTAAAAAAGGTAACAAGCCAATAAGGTAATATGCACACAAGATAATTTGCTATTCTTGTTGCCCAAGAACATGGGCCACATTCAACAAATCTCCACCTTGGCACGTATTCGCTCCAATTAACACACCATCATCCCTACTGCCAACTACCCTTAAGGGCTCAATGCTCCGCATCGCAAATAGCAACCAAGTCCAAGCAAAGCTTGAACTTGTTGACTGGAACCACCTTGGTCATCATATTTGCAGGATTCTCATAGGTAGAAGTCTTCTGCGCTGATATGATCCCTTGTGATACAACATCTCTAATAAAGTGATATCTGTTGTCAATGTGTTTAGTCATCTCATGATACATCAGATTCTTCGTCAGATGGATTGCACTCTGGCTACCACAAAAGACTGTATTTGTATCTTGCTGCAGTCCAAGATCATGAACCAGGCCTTGTAACCACATGGCCTTCTTTACAGCTTCTACAATTGCCATGTACTCTGCCTCAGTAGTCGACAGTGCGACAGTAGACTGTAATGTCGCTTTTCAACTGATAGCACATCCAGAGAGAGTAAATGCGTAACCCGTCAGAGATCTTCTCTTATCAAGGTCACCCGCAAAGTTTGAATCACAATAACCCACCAACCTCGTGCAATCTCCAGTCATTTTGCTAAACAGCAAACCTACACTCGCAGTGCCATGCAAATATCTTATTATCCATTTCACCACTTCCCACTATGCTTTCCCAAGCGATGCCATATACTTGCTCACAACACTAACTGCATGTGAAATGTCACGACGTATGCACATCATAGCATACATCAAGCTACCAACAGTACTCGAGTATGGAACATGAGACATATGCTCCATCTCCTCCTCGGTTTTAGGTGACAAATCTGTAGACCACTTGAAATGATCAGTAAGTGGCACACTCACAAGCTTAGCTTTATGCATCCCGAAACGCTCCAACACGTTCTCAATATAACTATGTTGAGACAAGAACAGCTTCCCAGCGTTTCGATCTCTGTGAATCTCCATGCCAAGAATCTTCTTCGCTGCTCCAAGATCCTTCATCTCAAACTCATCACCCAGCTGCTTCTTTAATTCGTTGATAGCAGACATGCTTTTAGCATCAATAAACATATCATTGACATACAACAACAAGTATACAAACCAACCATCTGGAAGCTTCTTAAAATACACACAACTATCATAGGCGCTCTGTGTGTATCCAGCACCTACCATGAATATGTCAAATCTCTTATACCACTGCCGAGGTGACTGCTTCAACCCATACAAGGACTTCTTTAGTTTACAAACATGACTCTCCTTACCAGGAACTACATAACCCTCTGGTTGACTCATGTAAATCTACTCTTCAAGATCACCATACAAAAATGTCATTTTCACATCTAGTTGCTCAAGCTCTAAGTCATGAAAAGCAACTAAGGCAAGTAAAACCCTGATGGAACTATGCTTCACAACTAGAGAGAACACTTTGATGAAGTCAACACCCTCCCTTTATTTATAGCCTTTTGCCACCAATCGCGCTTTGTATCGAGGACCTTCAACCCCTGGATTACGTTCCTTTTTCTTGTAATTTTGGTTTCACAGTGAGTTTTGATTTTTCCTTTTTCCCTTTTGTAACGGATTAGTACCTAGGCTCTGATACCATTTTGTTGGGGAAAAACATGCAAAACCAAATAATATGAGAAGAAAACGAACACAAGAGAATTACGTAGTTCAGCCTTAAAGCCTACGTCCACAGGCAGTAGAGAACAATTTATTATTGATCAGTGAAGATTACAAGGCTTCTCTGGCTTCTCTCACACTTAACACAATGAGTATTGCCATATATTTATAGTGCAAAGGTTTCCTAAAACCTATTAACCAAAAAAGATAACTAATTAATTATATGCTAGAAAAAGTAACAAGCCAATAAGGTAATATGCATACAAGGTAATTTTCTATTCTTGTTGCCCAAGAATACAGGCCACATTCAACAACATACTTATGGGTAATACGAATAAGACATTGTTCATTGATCCAGCTATTTGCTGATTAAATAGGCTTTGACCAAGTGCTTTACGGTTCTTCTCACATGGAACTTTCCTAGTCCAATAGTGATAAATGATGTATCAACTTCATGTGGAGCCAATGCCCAAAAAGGTCTTGTGACAAGCCCAGTCAAACTGCTTAAAAATTTTTGAGCCATCGGTGTGTCAAAAACTTATGGCAAAGTTGTTATTACTGGGACTGATGCGATGGCATCATCATAGACAATTATGCCAGTTGCTGGAATGAAATTACTCTGTGTGAAGTTTGAAGTGCGGTAGACAATTGATGCCATATAATAGTGCCTAGATGGTTGATCTGCTACTAAAAGCACGTCAGTGCTTTGACCAGGGGCAAGTACGAGTAAATCTGTTTGATATGGGTTGGTGTAAGAGCCATCGGCTGCAATAACTATCATTTTGCAATTTTCTATCTTAAAAAATTGATTCGTATTAAGTGCAACATTTATGACGCATAACATATATGTTTTTCCACATGTCACCTTTAGCTTATAAATATCTGTTGCAAGGAGAAAAGTGAAAATTTCAAATATAAATCAAGTTAGTTGAGGGTTAAAAGAAAAAGAACATATACAATACCATTTGAAAGGTATTTCCAAATGTTTGAAAAGAACTAGCTTTTTTGAAAGTTGCTTTTTTTGTGCTTTGATTAGTATTTGCTCAGATGTATTAGTCATTATTTGTGGCATGTGTGTTTGCCAGCCAAATTTCTAACAATTATTGCAAATAAATGATCTAAAGAAAGGAGAATAATGATGATGATACCTTGTTTATAATTTGTTATGTTGAAAGGTAGTTCGAGTGCTGAAGATTGTAGCTTCCTTGGTATATTGAGAAATCTGCATCCTGTTCAACAGTGATACACTATTGAACTCAATATATCTTAAATCTTCTAAAGAAACAATTTTAGGATTTCCTTTTCAAAAAAAGAGTGAAACAACATAAGGTAGATAAATAAGAATTAGACACTTACAATGAAAAAACAAAGTGGTGAAACTATAACTATTCCCTAAACCTGTATGGTACAAAACTCAAATTATGTCACGCTATGTGTTAAGTGTTGCCTTCATTTCTCCTACATTGAAATATTCGCATTCAGAAAAGGTAAACTATCCCTTTAAAAGAACTAACTGTGGATGTTGTTAATTGTATTCAAAGTGGAAATAACTAGACTAGTTAGTCAAGAACCAATAATAGATAATGGGATTAAGCTAAATGAGCAAAAGTAGAAATGTCCATGAACAAACAACCAAAAACACCAAGAACAACCAAGAACGAAGAATTAAGAGCTCACACAAGCTAAACAGCAAAAGAGATGTGAGAATCTTGCAAAACTAAGGGCAGCTAAGAGCCGAGAATCAATAGCTCACACGAGCTAAATAACAAGAGAGATTTGAGAATATCATGAAACTAAGAATAACAAAGAATTGAGAACCAAGAGCTCATATAAGCTGAAATAGCCATAAACAAGTCATGTAAATGACAACAGGGTATGTCAAAAAGTTCATGTAAAACATTGTGAGGACAATAGATATGAGGACAAATACGTGATGAATGAGCTTGGACTAAGAGCCCGGCTTTAATACGATGTGGAAATTATATAAAATTCAAAAGAGTATGTTGTATTGAAAATAATAGGAGCCACCACCAACGGTGGCTGTAGAAAAGAGCCAAACTTGTAAAGATTACATTGTGAATTCTTGATCTTTTGTAAATATAATAGGAGGGCCTATTTATAGGCCTCATAACTTGGTGGACAAAACTAGAGGTTAGACTAATAAGGTAACTTGGTCAGCAAGACTAGAAGCTGGCCTAATAAAGTAACTTGGACAACAAGACTGGAAGCTCGACTACTAATGTAACTAGAATACTAAGGAAACTAAAAGAACAAGAAAATCAATTTGATTAATTTCCTAATTTATATTATTTCCTAATCTAGTACCATAAAATAAGGAAATACATTAATAATCAAAATATTCGTCAACGATAAATACTATTAACAATATACATGAGAATTTGTTATTGTTAGGACTATTGCCAACATACGTAAAAATGATATGAATGATGATCTTGGTATATGTTTGGAGATACCAAGATTAATTTTTTGATGACTAAAGATCTCAGTCAGCACATCTCGAGCAATTATCAACTAGTGAACCCTAAGTATAATCACAAGTCTTTGATACATGCACTAGTTCAGTCACGGCTTTCAACCTAATGCGGGGTTATGGGACTTGAGGTAGATTGGTTGCTCCATGATAAACATGGAACTACCAAGATTTTTTAAGGTTTTAGTCACTTGGAGCTTGTCACTCACATATTTAGTATTATTTGGTAAAGAGCTTTTTGAGGTTAAGATAATTTCATCTTTTAGGTTGTAAGGAATCCTAGTCAACAAAGGACAATTTAATTATATGTAACAAAAAAAAAATTATATGGAGGGGAAGTAGATTAAATTCTCTAAATTTAATAACCTAATGACATATAATCTAAAAAATCTAATAACTACAATCTTCAACTTGAATTAAGGCTCAAAAGAGAAATTAAGGCTTAGAAGAGAATCACTAATCATACTTATCATTCTAACTCAAGGTATTTTTACTCCATGCATCTAAGTAGGTTTCTGTGCCACATGCGATAGACGAGAAGAAATTCTTTTCACATATTTTACATTTAACATTGAGTTGTTTTTGAAAAGTGATGAAAAGTTGACCAAACCCATGAAGTTGGTTTACAGACTATCCTAGTACAGGGCTTTGATGTACAAGGTTCACCATTAGGAGTTAAGCTTGTGTTTAGTGGAAAATACATTTGTGAGTGTGAGAATGGTAGTTTATAATTAGTTTATGAATGAATATAGTTGTAGAGAAAATTGTATGTATTCATAGAATGTGTAAACAAAATTGTAAGGAGTTAGGTATTTTAATAGTAGAAAAATATTAACTTTCTCATTTTATCCCTTAGACTAATTGTTACACAGTTGTTGGAAAAATTGGGAAACAATTAAAAAAATGGAAGAAAGTAGCAATCTTTTTATTCAAAAAATGGGGGGCTATTTAGCTGATCCACGTGAGCCGACATTATTGGCCCGTGTGGGCCAACTTGTATAAGTACATGAGCTAGGCCTAAGCCCAGGCCAGCATTATAGCAGGTAGGCTAGCAGGCGCAAGCCTCGAACGAGTTAGGTTATGCATTATCTGCGTAGGCCCGACTTACTTGCAATCTTGACCCAATTGGAAAAGTTTAAAGATTTTAGTGAGAAATTATTTTCTGTTATAAAATAACTTAAATATAATGTAGTATAAAATAGCTTGAATAATAAAATCTTTTTCTATTATAATATAATATCACTCTTGTTTCTCTCTAATTCTCTCTATTTCTTCTTTTCTCTACTACTTCTTCCTCTTAAGCTTCTACCATTCCAACTCTTTTTATAGCCAAAAATGAGGAGACAATGCATTAAATGAGAGGATATGGATATCTCCAACTTGTTGCATAATATGTAAGAAAATCTCCAAGTTTTTCAAACTTTGCATGCTATAACAATTTCCTAAGCACTCTATAGACATCAAATGTTGACTTATTAGCAAAAGTAATTTTTGCAAGTTGTGAATGTCCATTTCACAACACTCCCCCTTGGACAATCATCACAAGAATATGCCTCGTTCAATTCTTACTAGGAAAAACCCAGTGGGAAAAAACCTGGTAAAAAAAGAGTACAATATTCTTGTTATACGCTTTATGCTGCCTCATTAAAAACCTTGCTAGGAAAACCCAGTGGGACAAAACCTAGGCTAAGAGAAAAAGAGTACAGTGTGTATAATACTTACCCATATGAAGGCAATCAGGAGCAATCTTTGAGTCATCGCATGCCGATCTTGTGTACCAATTTCTCCAATATTGTTACGAGTAATGGTTTTGTAAACAAGTCTGCTAAATTCTCACTTGAGCGAATTTGACAAACATCAATCTCACCTTTATTTTGGAGTTCATGTGTAAAGAAAAACTTTGGTGAGATATGCTTGGTTCTCTCACCTTTGATGTAGCCTCCTTTAACTTGAGCAATGCATACAATATTATCTTCATATAGTATATTAGGTCCTCCTTTGTTAGCTGAAATGTTGCATTCTCCTTTAATATGTTGAGTTGAAGACCTTAACCATACACATTCTCGGCTTGCTTCATATAGTGCAAGTATTTTAGCATGATTTAAGGAAGTGGCAGTAATAATTTGCTTTGTTGAGCGCTAGGAAATAGCAGTACCATCATATGTGAAGAGATATCCAGTTTGGGATCGTCATTTATACATGATAGATAAATACCCAGCATCTGCATACTCTATTAATGCAGGATGTATATGCTTTGAATACAATAAGCCCATATCAATTGTTCCACGAAGATAACGAAGTACATGCTTAATACCGGCCCAATGTCTTCGTGTTGGTGCAGCACTAAATCTTGCTAATAGATTTACAAAAAATGTAATATCTGGACGTGTGTTGTTAGCAAGATACATCAAAGCACCAATTGCACTAAGATACGGTACTTCAGGGCCAAGTATTTCTTTGTTATCTTCTCAAGGACGAAAATGGTCCTTTTTGATATCAAGAAATCAGACAACCATTAGGGTACTCAATGGATGAGCTTTGTCCATATTAAATATCGTCAAAACTTTTTCAATATAAGTCTTTTGGTGGACTAAAATTCTACTTAACAGACGTTCAATCTGCAGACCGAGACAAAATTTAGTTTTGCCCAAATCTTTCATCTCAAATCCTTCACACAAATATGCAACTGCTGCTCTAAGCTCTTCAACAGTCCCTATGATGTTTAAATCATCAACATATACGGCAATAATAACAAACCCATTTTTTTGATTTCTTAATAAAAACACATTGGCTTATGGGACTATTAACATATTCTTCCTTTAGAAGATATGTACTTAGACGATTGTACCACATTCGTCCAGATTGTTTTAATCTATACATGGATCTTTGCAATTTAATGGAGTACAGCTCCCAGGAATTTGATCTTCATGCTTCAGGCATATTTAGTCCTTCAGGGACTTTCATATAAATATCACTATCAAGTGACCCATGCAAGTATGTTGTTACTACATCCGTGAAGTGCATATGAAGTCCTTCACAAATTGCGAGGCCGATTAAATACCTTAATGTAATTGAGTCGGCCATAGGAGAATATGTCTCCTCGTAATCAATTCCAGGCCTTGTGAAAAACCTTGTGTTACAAGTTGTGTTTTATATCTCACAACTTTATTGTTTTCATTCTGTTTTCACATGAATACCTACTTGTAGCCTACAGGCCTTACATTTTCAGGTGTTTGCACTATAGGTCTAAAAACTTTACGCTTTGCAAGAGAATTTAATTCAGCCTGCATTACGTCTTTCCATTTAGGCCAATCATTTCTATGTCGACATTCTTGAACGGACTTTGGTTCATAATCCTCACTTTCTATCATCAAATCAGTAGCTACTACATACGAAAATTTTTCATCAACAACAATTTCGTTTTGGTTCCATCTTTTTTCTGTAGAGATATAATTAATTGAGATCTCTTTATTTTTAATATTTTTGTTATTTTTCTCACACTCAGGTACCTAATTCTCTGCTGGTGTTGCATTTCTAACAATTTTTGTGACATCTACAGGATTATTAAGCACCTCGAAATTGCCAACTTGCTTATTCGGCTCCCTCCTTTTTGGAGGGTTTTTATCTTTGGAGCCAATTGGTCTACCACATTTTTGACGTGCCATAGAATCATTTGTTAGAGTATTAAATTGCTCTTCTGAAATATCAATTCTAGCGGGAGCATGCGGGAGCATTTCTAGCTGGAACGTGTGACTTAGTCACTCTCTTTGTATCAGTGAATGCATCTGGCAATTGATGAGCAATCATTTGTAGATGAATAATTTTTTGAACTTTTTATTCAGATAGATTTGTGCGAGGATCAAAATGAGCCATAGATGATGTATCCCATGTAATTTCTTTCTTTTCCAGCTTTTGTTTTTCTCCCCCTAATGCTGAAAATATTGTTTCATCAAACTGGCAATCAGCAAAACGTGCTATAAAAAGATCACCAATTAAGGGTTCAAGATATTTAATGATTGACGGAGATTCGAAACCAACGTATATTCCCAGTCTTCTTTGTGGTCCCATTTTTGTACGCTTTGGTAGGGCAATTGGAATATATACTGCACAACCAAATATTTGTAAATGGTATATATTTGGTTCTTGACTAGAAAATAATTGTAAAGGGGAATATCTATGATAAGCAGTTGGTCTTATCCAAACCAGTGCTGCAGCATGCAATATGGCATGTCCCCAAGCAGAACTAGGCAACTTAGTTCTCATAAATAGTGGTCTAGTGATTAGCTGTAGACGTTTAATAAAAGATTTTGCTAAACCATTTTGAGTATGTGTATGAGCCACAAGATGCTCAACTATAATCCCAATTGATGTACAATAATCATTAAAAGATTGGGATGTAAATTCTCCTACATTATGAAGACGGATTTTCTTAATCGTATAATCCGAAAATTGTGCACGTAGGCGGATTATTTGTGCAAGGAGTCTTGCAAATGCCACATTCGAGTAGATAATAAGGAGGCATGTGACCAACATGTTGAGGCATCTATTAATACCATAAAATATTGAAATGGTCCACATGCTGGAAAAATAGGCCCACATATGTCCCCTTGAATTCATTCTAAAAATGCAGGATTTTCAGCATCAATTTTATTTGGGGATAGTCTTATAATCAATTTCCCTTGGGCATAACTAGCACATGAAAATTCATTTGATGAGAGTACCTTTTGACTTTTTAATGAGTGCCCTTGTGAATTTTCAATAATTCGTCTCATCATTATTGTGCCTGGATGTCCAAGGCAATCATGCCAAAGAGTAAAACTCTTTGGATCAATTATCTTCTGGTTTATCATAGCTTGTGATTCTATAGGATTTATACAAGTACAATATAGTCTAGAAGATAATACTGGTAATTTTTCTAATATATGCTTTTTGCTAGATATAAGTGATGTGATATAGAGATATTCTTTATTGCCTTCCTTCATTCTTTCAATATGATAACTATTTACTCTTATATCTTTAAAACTAAGTAGATTCCTTTGTGATCTACTTGAGTATAAAGTGTTGCTTATTATCATCTTTGTTCCTTTAGGAAACAAAACACAAGCTCTACCAAAGCCTTCAATTAATTTTGCAGAACCAGCTATTGTATTGACATTTGCGTCAGCTAATTTCAATGGGGAGAAATACTTCTTATTCTTGAGAATAGTATATGTTGTAGCACTATCAGCCAAACATATTTCTCCATCATTGATATGATGCAAATCCATATTTCTTCACAATAATAATAAAGGAAATAGAAAAATATTAGCAAAAATATGACATTCATTGTATAAAAGATAGATATTACATTCAAGCTAAAATTAAGCATTAAAATGATAAACAATCCGAAATAATAAAAACATTCTACTTTTACATAAAGATTAATTCAGATGGATATTTCTATCACCAATCAATTACTTAATATTTTCAGTGGCATCTTCAAAGAAGTCAGAGTAGTCAAGGCGCATGTAGTTCATTATAGTATTCTGTTCAATAAGATTTGTCTCCACACCTTTTCCTTTTTCTTTCAACGAAGCTTGATAAAAATCTACGAGATGTTTAGCAGTATGACAAGTTTGATGCTAATGCCCTTTCATGCCACATCTATAGCAAGTACTTTTAGTACGTTGGAAAGATTTATTTCATGGATAATTTCCTTTGTCGTGGTTTTCTTGTCTTTTGAAATTTGGTCTATTTGACTTGTAAAAATTATGACCATTACCATGTCTATAACCACGACCATTACCATGACTACGACCACAACCACATCCATGACCATAATTATTTGATGATGCAGCATTCACCTTAGGAGATGCAATTTCACTCATTTTAGGAAATGGTTCTGAGCCAGTTGGTCGTGTTTGATGGTTTTTCATCAAGAACTCATTATTTTGCTCAGTAACAAGAAGACATAAGATTAGCTCAGAATATTTTTTGAAACCACGCTCTCTATAGTGTTGTCGTAAGAGCATATTAGATGAGTGAAAAGTAGAGAATGTCCACTCTAACATGTCTTCATCAGTGATCTTTTCTCCATATAATTTCAATTGTGAAGTAATTCTAAATACAGCGGACTTATACTCACTTACAGTTTTAAAATCCTGCAATCATAGGTGAATCCACTCGTAGCGAGCTTTAGGAAGGATCACTATTTTATGATGATCAAATCTTTCTTTCAAATTTTGGCAAAGGATTTGTGGATCCTTTACTATAAGATATTCAGCTTTAAGCCCTTCATGGAGATGATGACGAAGGAATATCAATGCTTTAGCGTGATCCTGTAAAGATGCGTTATTTTCTTCTTTAATTGTTTCTCTAAGGTCCTTGGCATTGGGATGCATTTCGGCATCTAGGGTCCATGAAAAATAATTGTTTACAAAAATATCAAGGGCTACAAACTCAAGCTTCGTGAGATTTGACATTATAAATCTAGCATATTTCAAAAATAAATTAGTAAGTAAAATAATAATATATTTACCTGACGTAACTTGTAAATCAGTAAATATAAGCATGTAGAAATAAATTACAAATATGGCATATGAAACTTATAAACATGACATAATGTAATATAAGATGCCAATTTTAAATAACATATTGTATAATTATTACAGTTAATCATTATATAACTATATTACTGTTTATGTCCTTAGAAATCATCATTATTTTTAATTAAGTCGTCATAATCACATATTCACAAGTCAAGATGATTAGGTCCTCAAAAGTCACAGTAATTAGGTCTTCCGAAAAATTACAGTGTTTGTTATTATTTTATTTTATCATTATTATTTTAAGGATAAAATATTGCAATAATCTATTCTAAAAGAAATAATATAACATAAATTTTATTTCTAGAATAAATGCAATGTAAAATAAATAGGATGGTAAAAAATTTTATGCTATAGATATGATATAATGCCAAAAATAAAATAAGAACCGTTACCAAAATTTTTGTAGGATCGTACACCTTTTAATAATTTGCAGAACTTCTTGTCAGCAAAGACTCGTGCTGATAACATGTTATAAAATAACTTAAATATAATGTGGTATAAAATAACTATAATAAAATCTTTTTCTATTCCCATATAATATCACTCTTTTTTCTCTCTAATTCTTTCTACTTCTTCTTTTCTCTACTACTTCTTTCTCTTAAGCTTCTACCATTCCAACTCCTTTTATAGCTAAAAATGAGGAGACAATGCATTAAATGAGAGGATATGGATATCTCCAACTTGTTGCATAATATGTAAGAAAATCTCCAAGTTTTTCAAACTTTGCATGCTATAACAATTTCCTAAGCACTTTATAGACATCAAATGTTGACTTATTACCAAAAGTAATTTTTGCAAGTTGCGAATGTCCATTTCACAACATTTTCTAGAATGTAGATTTTATTCATTGCATGACATGATACGTATAGTGTACCATTTATACTTGTATAATTACTTGAATCATAAGTATCAAATTCTAGAACCCAAAAGTTAGTTTGATACAACTATCCATTTTCAATTGAACCTAATCTAAACTAACTATTAAGCTACATATAATGAGTTCTCATGACTTTGTTAAGCTCATTGTAGTTCTGTTAAAGCTATTCATTGACAAACCCTCTTAATCTAAGCCTAGTGATGACTAGGGGTGACTTACTCTTAAAGTAGGTAAATTGACTAGAGTAGTAGGTAGAGACTTGGTAAGTGTATCTGCCATCTATTTAATGAAAGAAAGATAGGAGATTTGTAACTTCTTAGAAATGACAGACTCTTTGATGAATAGGAGATTCCTAACTTCTTAGAAAAAACATCCTCTCTTATGAAATGATAATCAATCTTAATGAGTTTAGAAAGACCAAGAAAAATTGGATTATGTTAAGGATAGTGCAGATATAATCATTGGGCAAAGTAGGAGCAGAGAAAATAGTATAGAGATTACTGAGCAAATACCCATTTAAGTTTTGTTGTAGTTTGTGCTATAGTCCTATATTATGCTTCACTGAAGGATCTAACCAAAGCAAATTGATTTTTAGATCACAAGAAATCATATTAGGAACCAAGATGATTCAAAACCCTAATATAGACTTTGGGCTCGTCTAGATTGGCTTTTTTCAAAAGCGCTATTTTTAACAGCTTTTTTTTTAGAAGCTGAAAATTTTGGCTTCTAAAAAAACTGTATTTGAGCTTTTTTCAGAGTTTTAACTTTTTTGAAAGCCAAATCAAATAGTTATTGGACATTTAATTTAACTTTTTCAGGAAAAAAGTATTTTTTCCTAAAAAAAGCCAATCCAAACGGGCCTTTCATATCCAGGGGATTACTAGTTCAATCACTATCGGAAAGACATGCAACTAGGATATTGGTCCAAGAGTGCACAAAAGCCCATGGTTTAAATTGCCTTAACATATTTGAAGAGTCTTCTGAGGACAGCAAAGGATAGCCCATGGTTTAAAATTAGTTGTAAGGCGTAGTCTGGCAAAACTTTTTTAAATAGTGAAATTTGGTGTCTCACAGGAGTCAAAATATTTTATTTTTTTAATTGTTTTCATTTGGTAAAAAAAGCCATCCATGTTGATGTTTTGCGTGTAAAAAGTTATTTTTAAACGTTGATGATATCAACATTTCATTCTCTAAAGTAGTACTTTACTTTTTCTTGTCTCAATTTTATCCTTCCTCTCATTGTTAGAAGCAAATCTCTCTTTGTGACCTATCTCTATTCTCAAGTGCTCTCTTTTTCTCTCTCTTTACCCTTTTTAAACACAAATGTGCATACTCGCTCGTACCTTATTTTATTTTAGCATATCAAATTGTGTCCGTGAATTTTTTTAAAAATAATTTACTATACTTTAGTAATAAATCAACATTATTATTACAAACATATATAGTTAATTGTAAATATATTATTTTTTCAATAATATATTTATAATTAACCATGTATAATTAATTACAAATATAATATTTTATTTCAATAATATTTGCAATAATTATAATTTTTATGGCAATAATAACAATAATAAGGTGATAGTCCCGGCCTTGATGTTATTTTAAATTTACTAACTTAGCCAATAATTAATTCTATGGAACACATTTTCATCAATCATCTATAGCTAAACAACTATCTAATAATAGCCAAAATGAAATAGTTATTCGCACTAAAATGCTATTATTTATCCAAACAACTAATTTTATTGAATTGGCCTACATCAAGATCATTTCATGGTGTTCCATACATTAAAAACATTAGATAAACTAGAGGACATATCTAAAGCCAAGTAATAAAACCAAAAGCATCACAAAAGCTTATTGCGTAATACTTACGATTGGGAAGACATGAATAGAAGTCCCCCAGCCAACCGTTGATGGTGAAAGCGTTGGAGCTAGTGGGTCCATTACCAATGAGTTCCAATTGTTCTTCGAGTTTAACAACATTCTCATCATACCACTCTCCTTCAACTAAAAACATCATGGGAGTACATATTTTGTAATATCAAACATGCATGAAGTAATTTTTAATTTCTAATATTTATTTTAGGGCCTCTCGTTCTCTCTCTCTCTCTCTCTATATATATATATATGTATATGTATATGTATTCATACCATTAGAAAGTCCATTCTGTTTGCTTTCTTCGTATATTGTTTATCCGATTGCTTATCTATTCGCTTGAAGATTTAACGATCTTTTATATATTGTTAAGGTACAAATTAAAAACAAAAAAAGGATAGAAAGGAAAACAAGTAAATGTTCTAGGAAAGATCTTAACTAAGAAGAAATCAAAAGTGAGAAAATAATACCTAGCATGATTGAAAATTCCATGTATGGCTTTGGGAATGGGTAAGAATGACCAGTGTTTGAGTAGAGAGAATATGAAGAAGAAAAGTGTAACTGCCATTTCTCAATATATATTGATACAGACGCTTAGCTATATATACTCAGCTTAGTAGAAACAATACACCAATTAGTGGATGGCAGCTGTCTACTTAGTGTATTATATTAACTAACTAACAGACTCAGCTATAACTAATTACCTATTCTAATAACTAATTGAGTTGATTGACATATGCCTTAACATCCGCCCTCAAGCCGAACCTTGGGTAATGCAAAGGGAAGCTTGGCTTTGAGAGTTGTAAACCTAGAATTAGGCAAGGATTGTAAAGATGTTTGCCACTTGCTCTTCAATTGAAATATGAGATAGGAGCAGCTACTTAGCAGTAACTTGTTCATGCACAAAATGATAATCAATTTCTATATGTTTGGTTCTGCCATGAAACACAGGATTGGTTGCCAATGCTATAGCAGACACAGAGTCACTGATAGCCTGGCTTTGAGAGATGTAAACCTAGAATTAGGCAAGGATTGTAAAGATGTTTGCCACTTGCTCTTCAATTGAAATATGAGATAGGAGCAGCTGCTTAGCAGTAACTTGTTCATGCACAAAATGATAATCAATTTCTATATGTTTGGTTCTGCCATGAAACACAGGATTGGTTGCCAATGCTATAGCAGATACAGAGTCACTGATTAGAGTAGGTACGGAACATGAGATGTAAAGATCTTTCAGTAGATAGGTAAGCCATTTCACCTCAGCTATAGTATGTGCCAGTGCCCTATGCTCTGTCTCAGTAGAGGATCTTACAACTGTTGCCTGCTTCTTAGAACACTATGATATCAAGTTTGGCCCCAAACATACACAAAATCCAATTGTAGACTTTCTTGTTAGTGGATCATTAGCCCAATCATTGTCCCAATAGGCCTGGAACTGAAATGATCCTTTTTGAAAGTGTAAGCCTTGATGCAGTGTTTCTTTCACAAACCTTAAAATTCTGTTCAAAGCTTCATAGTCTGCATTTGTTGGATGATGTATGGCTTGGCACACTAAATTGACTGCAAATTGGATATCTGGCCTAGTGATTGTGAGATATTGAAGTGCTTCCACTATACTACTAAAGGTAGTTGGATTAGAATAAGGCAATGCAAAATTTTGATCATGAGGTGTATACTTGGAAATACATGGATTGACACTAGATTTGCATTTAAAAAGACCTGCTTTTTGTAGAAGATCCTTGGCATATTTGCTTTGGTGAAGAACCATTAAATTACCAAAGTTTGAGACTTCTAGACCAAGGAAATATGATAAAGAGCCCAAGTCTTTCATGGCAAACTTGGATGCCATAGCACCAATGAGATCAGTGATAAGTTGAGAGGAGCTACCAGTAATAATAAGGTCATCTACATATACTAGGACAACAATCATAGTAGAGTTGTTAGCAAGCACAAATAAAGAAGTATCTGTTGTACTACAGTGAAAACCTTGGTCTAGTAGGAAAGAAGATAGCATGTGATACCATGCTCTAGGAGGCTGTTTAAGGCCATAAAGGGATTTCTAAAGTTTGCATACATAATTGGCTTGTCAGGATCTGCAAAACCCAAAGGTTGCTGCATATAAATTGTTTCAGAAAGAGCTCCATAAAGAAAAGCATTTTTCACATCTAATTGCCTTAATGACCAATTGAAATGTAATGCAAGAGCAAGAACTAGTCTTATAGTCTGAGGTTTAACCATTGGACTAAAGGTTTCAGTGTAGTCCAGTCCATACTCTTAATGAAATCCTTTTGCAACTAGCCTTGCTTTGTATCTAGCAATAGAGCCATCTGAGTGTCTTTTGATCCTATAAACCCACTTGCAGCCAATTGGTTACCTATCAAGTAGTGGTGGTACAAGAATCCAGGTCTTCTACTTTTGAAGAGCAACAAACTCTTCTCTCATAGCTTGTTGCCAATTAGTATATTTGACTACTTGCTTGAAGGAAGATGGTTCAGTTTGAGGTGGTGTTAAGATCGTATCATGAAGAATATATCTAGCAAGTGAAGGTGGCAAGAAACTAGTTCTGGACCTAGTAACCATAGGATGGTGTGATGAATGTGATGGTATAGTAGATGCAGGGTTGTGAACTAGTGTAGAATGAGCCTAAGAATGAGAAATATCAGCTGAAGAGGATTAAGTAGATTGAATTGGATAGCAGGTGAAGAAAGAGCCTTTGTTGATTGCTAACTAGTGTTAGAATTGAATAATGGAGTAGAGGATTGTGATATTGTAGACTTGTTCCCAGATATTTGAGAAATGATGGGAAGAAAGGAAGACAGTGAAGTAGGAACAGAAGAACTATAAGGAGAAGATGTAGTGTTAGAGGTGTGTAATGTAGTGTTTAGATGAAATAGTGGAGGAAAATGATTAGATGAGAGAGAAAGTGCTGAAGTAAAAGCATAAGGAAACACGGTTTCAAAGAATTTGACATTCTTGGAGATGTACACTCTTTTGGTTTGGATATGCATACACCTATAACCCTTTGTGGTAGCACAATAGCCCAGGAAAATACATGCTATTGCTCTATTTTGTAGCTTGTGCTTATTGTATGGTCTAATCCAAGGGAAACAAAGACAGCCAAAGACCTTGAGAAGAGTGTAATCAGGTATTTGACTGTAAAGACATTGGCAGGGTGATTGATTATTAAGGATTGGTATAGGTAATCTATTTATGAGATGGTTAGTAATAGACAGAGCTTCCAGCCAAAACTGACTTGGTAGTTTGCAATGATTAAGCAAGGAAAGCACAGTTTTAATAAGATGAGCATGTTTCCTTTCCACTCTACCATTTTGCTGTGGTGTGTGAGAACAGGTGGTGTGATGCACTGTGCCTTGATTTTGCAAAAGACTTCTAAATTGATGACTAAGAAATTCACCACCATTGTCAGTTCTTAATGTTTTGATGGTTGTATGAAACTGTGTCTGTACCATTGAATTATAGGCAATGAAAGCATGCAGAGCATTAGCCTTAGACTTTAATGGATATATCAAGGAACATCTAGTAAAATCATCCACAAAAATGATATAGTATTGAAATCCCATACAAGACTTTTTGGGGAAGGCCCTCCACACATCAAAATGTACCAGATCAAAAGCTACAATACTCTTATTAGAAGAATTAGGAAATGGTAACTGATAAGTTTTAGCTGCAGCACAATCAAAACAGTGATTACATGAAAAAGACAAAGGAACAAACAACACAAAAGAAATGACTGAGGTAGCATGCTTAGAGGGATCTCTCAGTCTGAGGTGCTAATGTGTGTCATTTGTGCGTGTTTGCATCTAGTTTTTGCATGCACATTTAAGGGTGTCTAGAGTATAATTGAGTGCACTTAGTATAAAGTTTACGCATATTTGTTAATATTTGTACATAATGTATTTTGATGCATAAATGCTACACTAAGTGTTATATTCCATGTTTTAGGAGTCTTTTGGAAGGGTTCAAGCTTACACGAGGAAGAAATTAGCTAATGAATGAAGACCAAAACAAAAGGAATGAAGAATGGATCATTCTAATCCAGCCAGTCAACGAAGAAGAGCCGGTCGACTGGCCGTCCAGAGAATAAAGAATTTAAGCCGGTCGAGTTCCTCAAGGAGCCGGTCGACTGACCATTTCAGAGAGCATCATAATTGAAGCTGGTCGAGCAAGAAAGAGGAGCTAGTCGACCTAGCGCTGAAGAAATCCATAAAAAGCTCGTTTCAGCTGATTTTGAAGGGAAGAACTTTTATTTCTTAAATCCTAATAAACCCAAACCCCTTTACCCACTTCACAAAACACCCTAAATCACCATCTAAACCCCACACCAAGCTAGGATTGAAGCATTAAACAAAGATTTGAAGGATTTGTATGGATTTGGAAGCAAGAATTTAGGGAAGTTCTTCTTGTTCTTTCTCTATTTCTTGTAAATATGTTGCTAGATTAGGCTAGATTTAGGGTTGATTGTTGTTGTATATTAGATTAGAGCTTTGAATAATGGATTTGTGTAGATATTTGGATCTTAATACATGTTTGTTTACATAAATATATGGCATGAATCAATATGTCTATGTGTTCATAATCAAACATGTCTATGTGTTTGTTAAAATGCCTAAGTAAATATGCATGCGTTATTTGTGCTTCAAATGCTTTTATCCACTTATATGGGTGATGCGATTGTGCTTAATCGCATGGCTTTACTTAGTACAGTAGGCTTTACTTTAAATCCAGCTAATAGGTTACATGCTATGCTTAGTCGAGTTTAGGTGCTAGTCTTTGGCTTTAAATCCAGCCAAGCGAATAAGTTAACCTAGACTAGAGTATCCCTCACCCATGTTAGTGTTGGTTAATCGAGTCTTAATGTCACATAGTGTTTAGGTGCTAGTCCTTGGCTTTAAACCTAGCCAAGAGGATAAGTTCTAAGCACGGATTGCGTAGGCTAGGAGGAATTGGCCCTTAGTTTTAAATCCAGCTAACGGGTTAAACCACTAGTTTTGGTTAAGAGAGCCCCCGATCAACACAACGGCAATAGAAGTCTCGAGCCTTAGATAGACCTCATCCGTTATCATAGCCTAATTCTTGTTGCAATGCAATCGCTCTAGGTCCCCTTCTTCTTTATTAGTGTTTCCTTCCTTAGTTTGGATCCTTTAAGTTTCTCCATAGATTAGTTTTTTTTTTTTTATTTTCCTTTTTCTGAGCTCCCTTCCATCCTAAAGTAAGCACACACACGTACGTAGCTGATTTAAGGCACCTAAGCACATAGAGACTAAATTAAGGTAGCCTCCCTGTGGAGACGATACTTGCACTTGAATCCACTATACCACAAACGATCCATACGCTTGCAGGTGTAAAACTTGATACGTACACATCAGGTGCCATAATCTTGAAGGAGTTTGATCTTGATGAGGAGTGAGACATTGAAAAACATTTGGAGAAGCAAGACTTAAGTTAATAGCTGTGGAGTGCAATGTTAATGGTAATGGATACAAACCATTCTCACATGGGCCCTTGAACCTCACCATGTGAGTATGATTGTTATGGATTTGCACTCCCTTAGACTCAAACAAAATTGTGCAATTATTATCGTTGGCTAACTGATAAACTGATATAAGATTAGAGGAAATACTAGGAACATAGAGAATATTAGACAGACAGAGGGAAGTATGAGGAAGAGATATGTTACCTTGGCCATAGCTGGAGATAGGAAGTACATTGCCATCTCCAACAGCTACTATTTCTTTACCTGTGTAGGCATGATATTGCTGCAGCTGAGCTTTATCATTGGTGACATGACTGGTAGCACCAAAGTCCAAATACCATTGAGTAGGAACAGATGGTGAGACTTGAGCAGTATAAGTTTGTGTACTCCCTTGAGTGTTAGTCTTTGGATTAGCATAGTTAATGGTGTCCAACCTATGCCAACACTCAATAGCTGAGTGATTGAATTTACCACAAATTTGGCACTGAACTCTTATTTACTATTGAGAAACCTGCATAGATTAAGTAGCCTAATTTGAATATCAGGAGTAGAGTTGGGTGATGAAATATAACCTCCTCTTTGAGAAGTTGATTTGCCTCTACCCCTTTGCCCTTGGTTTCTGCCTCTGCCCCTTGAATTAGTACCTCCACCAGTGGTGGTATAACGAACAGTTTGAGAATCCATAGATGAGGAGTCATTAAGATTGAGATTCTGAGAGAAGTTGAAGTTTAATTCCTTAGTGTTTAGAATGCCACACAACTTAGATATAGTGATAGGTTCGTGTCTCACCCTCAGATACATAATTGATGCATATTGTTCAGGTAATCCTTTAAGTATGTACCAAGATATGTCTTTATCTCTCATAGGTTCATTAACAGTGGCAATTGTATCAGTAATAACATTGATTTTGTCTAGATGTTGTTGCATAGTCAAGGATCTTTTAGTAAGAATAGAAAGTTGATGCCTAAGTTGATAAACACGAGATCTACTAACAGTGTGAAAACATTTGTGCAGAGAATCCCAAATTTTAGAGGCAACTTAGAGCCGAACAACTTGTAAAACATAGCAAGATGCATGGAAGCAAACAAACAATTCTTGAGATGCTCATCAATAACTAGCCCCAAAGTATAAGCAGGATTATCTTCTTCAATGCCAGCGGCATTTGTGATAATAGGTTCAGGACATGGTGTTTTACCAGTCACATGTTTGAGGAGATGATATGCTTTCAATAACGATTCCATTTGTGTTTTCCACATCAAGAAATTAGTATTATCACGCTTGGTATAAAGCATGCCATTGCAATTTTGCAGAAATAGTTTGAAGCTTGAAGGAAGTTGAACTTCAACATCATCATCCATGGTAGATTAAGCTAAAAAAGGTTTTACTAAGAAGAAGTACCTGTTCGTAAAAGTGAAGAAACGTGACAAAGATTGCAAAGTACCTTAGGTTGAAGCTTTGTCAAATCCTTAATGGCGATCGAAACCCTAGGCTCCAAAGCTTGATTACTACACGATTTTGATGAATCGAAGCAGTCAAACAGCTTAGATGAGCTCAAAAAATAATGCCAAATCTTTGATTTCAAAAAAAAAATTCAGAATTCCCAAGAGATTTGGCTCTTGATACCATGTTTGATTAGAGAGAATATGAAGAAGAAAAGTGTAAATGCCATTTCTCAATATAGATTGGTACAAATGCTTAGCTATATATACTCAGCTTAGCAGATACAATACACCAATCAGTGGATGACAGCTGTCCACTTAGTGTGTTATATTAACTAACTAATAGACTCAGCTATAACTAACTAGCTATTCTAATAACTAACTGAGTTGACTGATATATGCCTTAACAACCAGTCGATGGGTAAACTATAACAGCCCATAGACTGTTGCACTTTGAAAACCCAAGTGTGTATGCCACCAAAAGGTCTCTTCTTATCCTGTTATATTAAATCGGTAAGTAAATTGATTACCTGTATGTATTGAACAGGATTTATATATTCAATTCCATCTGCCCAACAACTTAAAATTTGAGTTATCCCTTACCTGCAATAAATTAGAGAGATCATTAATTTAACTGAATCTCTTAGAATAAAACAGCATATCTATAAATTACCGAGCACAAATTTGATACTCAAAAGATAACCCGATCATATATATATATATATATATATATAAAATATTTTACTATCTCATGATTTTCCATGAAAAATATCTATCATGCATTTCGTTTTTCTTTCCCCCTCTTTTTCCCCTTCTTGGGGAGTTTTGTTATGAATGCACAACAATTTACTACCTTGATGATGGAATAGGTAAAAATATATGTTAACATCCTCCCTAAAATAGGATAACAATTTTCGAGAAATCTTTTCAATAAACTATGAGGTAAAATTCAATTGGCTTATATATTAACACTTTTTTTAATAAAAACTGCAATGTACTGAAATATATACTATTGCTACAGGTGAATAATTATATCTCTTTCCAGTAAAACGTATTCTTGAACATTCCAGTAAATCTTCAAACCCCGAATCCACACGCATGATACGTTCATTGGGAAAATTTTCAAAATGGTCAAACCATTGACATTATAAGATTTCCACTATCACCTTGAGATCACCTTCAAAGGAAAATTTGAGATAAATAAACGTCAAGAATAACAGAATTTCATTCTAAAATCAAATAGTTTTAAAAAGTAATCGATTTTAAGACTAGTAGTGCAGGATGCACGTGCTAAACTTAAAATTTGAAATTTTTTTATGTGAAAAAAATGTGTATTTTAATGTATACTCTCCTCATGTATAACACAACAAGATGTCAAGAACCAATAAAGAAGAATTTAATGGAGTGAAATAAAAAGAGATGTGTCACATGTGGTTGATGCAAAATGAGACTGAGAGACAACTAAGGGCCTGTTTGGATTGGCTTTTATTTAAGGAAAAAACACTTTTTTTCTTCAAAAATTTATATTAAATTTGCAATAATTATTTGATTTGGTTTCCAAAAAAGCTGAAACTCTGAAAGAAGCTCAAATACAGTTTTTTTAGAAGCCAGAATTTTCAACTTTTAAAAAAAAGCTGTTTTTCAAAAACTGTTAAAAAAAGTACTTTTAAAAAAAGCCAATCCAAACGAGCCTAAGTCCAGACTCCATTTCAATACTGTAACAAAAATCATTTATTTGCTTTTCTTATTAATTAAAATCAATTAGTTACTTCTTTCCCCATTTTGGGACTCACCGGTGGATAGTGATGTTATATGGGGAGTTGTTAAGGACATGAACAAGAAGTGCGTCACCCTCTCCTGCATAGATTGTCGGACCAGGAACTGTTCCATTCACTGCAGTTACCACTTGATTCTTGCACAACCTCCGGAGAGCAACATCTTCCACCTACACCACACAATTTTAAATTTTACAATCTTTTTGACCTTATTATTATTCTCATTCCCTTTAGAAAATATTTTCCAAATTTCCTGATATTTGCTTACTCAAAGAAAAAAAAAAAGGTCAACTAAAAATATTTTGGGTCCTTGCGGAAAAATAACTCATGATTTTTTCCAAAATCTGAAATCTCGAAAATTGAAGTGTCAAAAGTGTTTCAACTCTAAAACACAAACCATGTACACACACTTCACACACAATATTGACACTACCAAAAGGGATCTTAGTGACCAACTGTTCAGCCACTAAACGGTAAAAATTTATGGCTAAACTGAAGTTGTGATCGAATTTTTCAGTGAAAAAAACCTCATCACTAACAAAACATATTGCATGCTTTACTCCAAGCGACATAAGCAAAATAGAAGATCATCAAGAAGCCAAGAAAACAAAAGAGGATATAGTAATGAATATTTTGCTTTTATTCTTACATGAAAGGTATTAACACAATAAATAAATATATCAATATCTTCTCTACAAGCTTAAACTTTTAGACGAAGTGGTAACTCTAAAATGATATCAAAGCCTGAAAGCCAAAGACACAGGTTCAATCCTTACCGTTACCTATTTAAAAATATTAAATTGTACACGTGCAAGTTCTAAACAAATTATGCCACACGTGAGGGGTGTGTTAACATAATAAATAAATAAATCAATATTCTCTCTACAAGTTTAAGCTTTTAGATGGGATAGTAACTTTAACAAAATGTATGCTCTATGACTCTAGCAGAAGCACATTTGAATTTGGCATTTTCATATTTTTGCTATTTTCATATTTGGGTGATCTGACTATGACTGTGCAAAAGTTTTGTTTAAAGAATGATGTAGGCAAAGTTTATACAATAATTGGAAATCATATATTCTATGCTATAAAATATAACTAAAACAAATAAATTCGTTAGATCAAAAAATTATTTTGCTAAGGAACTTTTTACGCTAAAAAAAATTGCATGAGAGGGCATGTAATATTACTTAAATGGTATAGGGCATATATATCTATTATACTATATAGTATATTATATTATATATATATATATATATAAAGCTAAACCCGTTGCACCGAAATGCTGCCACATGGCATGATTCAGAGCTTTTGTGTCATTATTCCAATAATGCCCTTGTATATATAGAAGCTTTTATTATTAGAGCTTTAATTACAAAATGATTTCTTCCTTATTTAAAAGTGAGTATGTATTATATTTCAATAATTTCTTTTTTAACGCTCATTATAATCAAATTTGTATCTTTCAAATTAATATATATATATAGAGAGAGAGAGAGAGAGAGAGTAATAAAAGCAGTTTAATTTTATTTTTAAAAATTCATTTTTTGTTTTTTATTTTTAATTTTTTTTATTTTCTACATTAATCTTTAATTTTTAATTTTTAATTTTCTATCTTTAATTTTATTTTTAAAAATTTATTTTTTGTTTTTGATTTATTTTCTATTTTTCATTTTTGAAGGGATATAGTAGTCCTTTAACAAAAAATCTCATTCGACAAACATGGGACTATCATATTCTCATGTGTTCTGTCAGGAATGACGATTCCCATATTTATGCAATAGAAATGCGATTTTGGCGATAATAGTCTTCTTTGATATATTATATCATACCAATCATGGGTTTTAGAAAAGCATTAGGAATATCATTCCATCCGTAACCATTAACCCATACCAATTACACAGTTAGTGTGTCATGGAAATTTCTTAAAAGTTCACCAAGTCGCATCCCATGCATACCTAATCATGTTCAACCACGTAAGCATGCGGGGCCTGTGTATAAATTGTATAACAATTAAGTATTAAAGGAATAAATTACATATATACCCCCAAAGACAAAGTTTGAAATATATATATATATATATATATATATATATATGTATGTATGTATGTATAATTGTGCCATAGCTAATTTATGAGCTCTCCAAATGGCACATTAGCCTTTTTTAACTCTAACAGCAAACCACATCACTCAGATATGAATGACACATCAATATTTTGAAACTTTAATACCATGCCATGTGGCCTTTATAATACTCCCATTTTGCACAATATGTACTCTTCTTTTACACTTTCAATATTTCAAGTACAAATACAATTTTCTCTGTATCTATTCATCTTGCATTTGATGCTTACTTGTATTTTGGCTTAGTTTTACAACTTATAATAAAGTAGTTCATAAGAGCGTATCTTTATTTATTTGATGTATTATCATAGAGATAGCAAAAGGCATATGTTACTTAAAGATAGTTTTTTCAAATTTATTCAGTAAGAAAAATATGTAATTAACATAAAAACTTGTTTTTGTTAACAATGTTAGTGCAATTAAATGAATTATTAAATTTTGGAGAGCTTTGGATGTGCCATATGACAATACAACTTGCATTTTAACTTAGTTTCTTATAGCTTATAATAAAAAAGCTCATAAAGATGTAAGTTTTATTTATTATAATATATTATCATGGAGAATCACAAAGTATAAGTTACTTATTAAGATGATATTAAACATTGAAGAAGTATGTAAATAACATATTTTTATATTGGTTTCTCTTAGATTTATGTGGTAAAAAATATATATATTTAACATAAAAACTTACTTTTCTTTAACAATGTAAGTGTAGTTTATGAATCCTTATATATCCATATTATAGTTATTCTTCTTTTACACTTTCAATATTTCATTTACAAACACAATTTTCTCTCTAACTATTCATCTTCCTTTTGAACAATAACTTGCATTTTGGCTCAGTTTTATAACTTATAATAAAGTAGCTCATAAAAGTGTAAATCTTTGTTTATTTGATGTATTATCATGGGGAGTAGCAAAAGGCATATATTACCCAAAGATAGTTTTTTCAAATTTATTCAGTAAGAAAAAGATGTGTTTAACGTAAAAAATTGTTTCCAGTGCAATTAACTGAATTCTGATATTCTCATGTTATATTTACTCCTCTTTTGCACCTTTAATAATACATTTACAAATTACAAGCGCAAATTTTTCTCTACCTATTCATCTTTCCTTTGAATGGTTAGAAACATGTTTTTCATCTATTTATACATCCTACATGTATAACTCTTTAAATCCATTTATTATTATCATGCTTTTTAGGGAACCAAAAAATACAATCACAAGTTACTCCTATCAATATAAATACCAACAAAATTGCAGCCTGGCCAAAGAGTGCTACATAGATTCCCAATTTCTGTTTTGGAATTCCATTTGGTAAGTATGTATCCAATTTGTATTATTTGAACTCTTTTTAGTCTTTTTGGCAAAAGTGGGCAAAACTTTTTATAAACAGTCTGCTAATATCTTTTGACTTTTGGTGTTGAGCATGCAATGCGTTTATGGACTTCTACTCACGATATACATAATTGTAAGAAAAGATATTTTATAGTTCTGAATTTTTCTTTTTCTTTTTTGCAGAATGTTGCTTTTTTTTTTTTGAAAAATTTTAGGATGAAAGAAGATGTTAATCATGCATCAAATGAGCAAGCAAGAGGCGTCTAAAGAATACAACAAAGAAGCAAGAAATGGAGAGCCTGACCATCTTAAGAGGAGTACATGGCAATTACAGAAGCTGCGAAGGAGGCCATGTGGTTACAGGGCCTGGTTTGTGATCTTGAACTGTAGCAAGATACAAATAAAGGCTTTTGTGATAGCTAGAGTACAATCCATCTGACGAAGAATCAGATATATCATGAGAGGACTAAACACATTGATATCAGATATCACTTTATCAGAGATATTGTATCACAAAGGATCATATCGGTGCAAAAAATTTCTACCCATGAGAATCCAGTAGATATGATGACCAAGGTGGTTCCAGCCAACAAGTTCAAGCATTGCTTGGACTTGGTTGCTATTTGCGGTCCAAAGCATTGAGCCCTTAGGGTTTATATTTGGTAGCAAGGATGATTGGTGTGTTGATTGGAGCGAATACGTGCCAAGGTGGAGATTTGTTGAATGTGGCCCGTATTCTTGAGCAACAATAATAGCAAATTTCCTTATTAGCATATTACCTTATTAGCTTGTTACCTTTCTAGCACATAATTAGTTAGTTGCCTTTTCTGCTTAATAGGTTTTAAGAAACCTTTGCACTATAAATATGTGGCAATACTCATTGTGTTAGGAGTGTGAGAGAAACCAAAGTGAAAGCCTTGTAGGATTAATGATCAATAGTAAATTATTCTCTGCTGTCCATGGACATAGGTTTTAAGGCCGAACTACGTAATTCTCTTGTGTTCATTATCTTCTCGTGATCTTCGTGTTTCCATGTTTTTCCCCAACAAACTGGTATCTAGAGCTTAGGTACTAATTCGCTACGAGAGGGAAAAAAATAAAAAAAAATCAAAACTCATTGTGAAACCAAAATTGCTCAAACCAAACGATGCCTAACGAAACAAAGGTCTTTACTCGGCAAGGGGTGCTCTGGTGCTGTCTACGTTGAGTGTTAGTGGCTAAAGTGGAAACTTATGTCGGCGAGTCTTGGTTTGTGTTTGGGTTTTGAAGAACGATCGAAGAAGATAGAGTTCGCGTGCTCTTGAGGTTAGTTTTGGGTATTCGGGTATTTCTTCTTTTTTGGGGAATTAGTTCAGGTTTGTAAAGTAGGTTTAGGGTCTAGGTTTTGGGCTTTGGATCTTGGTTTTTTGGATCTGGCCAGGGTAGCAGCCTTGTCCAGATTTGGTTAGGTCTTTTATGTCTTGGGTCTAGGGCTTTGAAACTTTTTTTTGTTTGGGCTTAGTTGAATCAAACGGTAAAAGGATAATACTTTTTGGGTTGGACTTCTATTTTAAGACCAAAGAAAAAAAATATTTATTTCCTTTGGGGCCTTGCTATTAAGTCTAGAAACCAAAAAAAAAAAAAAAAGACCAGTTTGACCGCGTTGACCAGTCGACCGGGGTTTGACCGAGGGTTGACTTTGACCGTTGACCATTACCCGAGGGTTGACCGAGTTTGACCAAAGCCTTACCCCATGTTTTTCAACGTGTTGAGTCTGATTTTTGGCTCTGTTTTTCCAGAATCTACTCCAAAGTACGTGTTTAAGGAAGGTGTTGACTTTGACCAATAGGTTTAACTTTGACCGATGTTGACCAAAGTTGACCGGAGGTGTTCCTAAGGTTTTTTGAGGTAATGAATCTATTTTTGCGGTCCGTTGAGCCAAATTCAATCCCAAAGTGTGAGTTTTGAGAAAACAAAGATGTCTTCCACAGGTGAAAAGTTTAAAATCGAGAAGTTTAATGGGAGAATGGGTTTCAGTCTATAGAGGATTAGATTCAAGGCATTTATGACAATGCAAGGACTTTGGAAAGTCATTGGAGAAGTGATCCCGGAGAAGACGGAACCAGCAGTAAGACAAGAACTTGAAGCGAAACCCCTAAGTGCAATACACATATCCGTGACAAATAAAGTATTACTGGAGATTACTGAGAAGATGACAGCAATTGAGGCTTGGAATACTTTGGTGGAATTATATGCATCAAAATCTCTCACAAATCACCTCTACTTGAAGAAGCGATTGTATCATCTTAGAATGAAAGAAGATACATCATTAAAACAACACCTTGATGAGTTTATCCTTTGTTTTATTACTTTGAAGGATGTGGGTGTTAAAATTGATGACAAAGACCAAGCTATGATCCTATGATGCTCCTTACCGCCTTCATAGATGAACTTTGTGGACACTATGTTGTACGGGAGGGATAAAATTAGTTTTAAGGATGTGATTGCTTTATTAAAATCGAAGGATCTTCAAACACATATTCCGGGACATAGGGAAGAAGTTCATAGGGAGGGTTTAGTGAGTAGAGGGAGATTAGAGAATAGAATGGGATCTTCAGGTAGAAAGAAAAGCAAGTCAAGGTTAAAATCAAAAGCAAGAAAGCTACGCTGTTTCGAGTGTTGTGAGAAAGGTCACATTAAGAAAAAATGTCCAAAATTGAAAAAGAGAAAGAAAAAGGTGAAGAGTAATGATAGTGATGGGGAGAACTCGAGTAGTATCGGGGATGTTTTGACTGTAAGTGCATCACAGCGGCATAATCAACAGATTCTTGATACTGGTGGAACATTCCATATGTGTCTTAGGCGTAACTGGTTCTTTTCTTATTCCAAAAGAGAAGGGAAAGTCTTTCTAGGCAATGATCTTTCGTTAAAGGCGAAGGGAATGGGCATCTTAAATATTAAGATGTTTGATGGTATTACAAGATCTCTCGAGTGTTGGAATGTACTGGAGCTGAAGAAAAACTTGATTTCTGTTGGGCATTTGGACACTCATGGGTACAAATTTCGAAGTGAGAATGGTGTCTTAAAGGTGACCAAAGCTGCAATTGTGCTTTTGAAAGGGAACTTGACTGGCGGCCTATATGTTCTTCAAGGTAGTATAGTTACAGGTGTTGCAACTATTGCTTCCGAGGAGAGTAATAATGACACTATACAGTTATGGCACAAAAGGTTGGGCCATATGAGTGAGAGAGGATTGACCGAGTTGAGCAAGAGAGATTTGCTTTGTGGACAAAGACCGAGAAAGCTTGACTTCTGCGAGCACTGTGTTTTTGGAAAGCAAACCAGGGCAAAGTTCAGCAAGGGCAGGAGAATACTAGAGGTATACTTGATTACATTCATTCTGATCTTTTGGGTCTAAATAAAGTTCCTCCCAAGAAAGGTGCTAGGTATTACATCACTTTCATTGATGCATCCTCTCAGATGGTATGGGTATACTTCTTGAAAACTAAAGATGAGGTGTTTTCAACATTTGTTGAGTGGAAGACGTTAATTGAGAAACATATTGGAAAATAGATCAAGCGTCTTAGGACTGACAATGGGTTGGAATACCACAATAAAGAGTTTGATGAGTTCTGCAAGAAACATGGCATTATGAGACACAGCACATGTATAAGGGCAACACAACAGAATGGAGTTGCAGAATGCATGAATAGAACTCTGGTGGAAAGAGCTTGTTGTATGCTCTCCCATTCTAGCTTGAGTCAAGACTTTTGGGCTAAAGCCATTAATACGGCGTGTTACTTGGTGAATAGGTCTCGATCCAAAGTTATTGAATTGAAAACTCCTTTCGAGTTATGGTCCGGTGAGCCTGCTGACTACTCTCGATTCAGGGCATTTGGTTGCCCTGCATATGCTCACGTAAAAAGATGGCAAGTTGAAGCCGAGGGCAAAGAAATTCATATTCCTAGGCTATGCATCCGAGAGGAAAGGTTACAGGTTATGGTGTACAGATCCAAAGTCTCCAGGTTTCCTCGTCAACAGGGATGTCACATTTAATGAGTCTATTTCATTAGACCAAGAAAAGGAGAAAACGGTAGCTAATTTAGACCACGGTGTCAAAGAACAGGTGGAGGTATTTGCTAATATTCCAAATGTTCCATCTAGTAGTAGTAGCAATCCAATCCAACCAACTCAACAAACTAAGGTGCATGATCAAAATGTGCCTGAACAATAGAAGTACAACATTGCCATTGGTCGGGAAAGGAGACAGATTAGAGAGCCACAAAGGTATGGATACGCTGATTTTGTTGCTTATGCTTTGACTGTTGCTGAAACAATTGAAGGACATGAGCCAAATTCGTACAAAAAGGCCATATCTGGGAAAGATTTTGCTCAGTGGGCAGGTGCCACAAGTGAAGAGATTGAGTCTCTTCAAAAGAATCAGACATGGGAGCTTGTTGAATTACCTAAGGGACAACGAGTTGTCGGTTGCAAGTGGATTTACAAGAAAAAGAGAGGTATTCCAGGGGTTGAAGGTCGTCGATACAAGGCATGGTTGGTGGCGAAAGGTTATACACAAAAGGAGGGTGTTGACTTTAACGAAATGTTCTCTCTGATCGTGAAGCATACTTCTATCAGAGTTTTACTTGCCTTAGTTGCTCTTTATGACTTTGAGCTTGAGCAGCTAGATGTGAAGCGTTTTTGCATGGTGATCTTGAAGAGCAAATTTATATGAGCCAATCGGAAGGGAATGTAGTTCCTGGTAAGGAGAACCATGTTTACAAACTGAAGAAGTCCTTGTATAGGTTGAAGCAGTCGCCTCGGTAGTGGTACAAGAGATTTGACACATTCATGGTAGGCACTGGATACACAAAGAGTGCTTATGACAGTTGTGTGTATCTCAAGAAGCTTCCAGATGGTTCATTCGTGTACTTGTTATTGTATGTCGATGATATGCTTATTGTTGCTAAACGTATGTCTGCCATCGACAAATTAAAGAAGTAGCTGGATGATGAGTTTGAGATGAAGAATGTTGAAGCAGAAAAGAAGATTCTTGGCATCGAGATTTGCAAGGATAGAAATGCCGGGAAACTATTCTTGTCTCAACAGAGTTATATTGAGAAGGTGCTGAAGCGTTTTGGGATGCTTAAAGCAAGGCCTGTGAGTGTGCCGCTTGCTGCTCATTTTATGGTTGTTTGCAGATTTGTCACCTAAAACCAAGGAGGAGGTGGAATATATGTCTCATGTTCCATACTCGAGTGCTATTGGTAGCTTGATGTATGCTATGGTGTGCATTCATCCCGACTTTTCACATGCAGTTAATGTTGTGAGTAGGTATATGGCATCGCTTGGAAAAGCACACTTGGAAGCGGTGAAATGGATAATGAGATATTTCCGTGGCACTACAAATGTAGGTTTGCTATTTAGCAAGATGACTGGAGATTGCGCGAGGTTTGTGGGTTATTGTGACTCAGACTTTACGAGTGACCTTGATAAGAGAAGATTTCTAACGAATTACGTGTTTACGCTATCTGGATGTGCTATCAGTTAGAAAGCGACATTACATTCTACTGTAGCATTGTCGACTACTGAGACGGAGTACATGGCAATTGCAGAAGCTGTAAAGGAGGCCATGTGGTTACAAGGCCTGGTTCGTGATCTTGGACTGCAGCGAGATACAAGCACAGTCTTTTGTGATAGCCAGAGTGCAATCCATCTGATGAAAAATCAGATGTATAATGAGAGGAGTAAACACATTGATGTTAGATATCACTTTATTAGAGATGTTATATCATAAGGGATCATATCGGTGTAAAAGATATCTACCCATAAGAATCCAGCAGATATGATGGCCATGGTGGTTCCAGTTAGCAAGTTCAAGCATTGCTTGGACTTGGTTGCTATTTACGGTGCGGAGCATTGAACACTTAGGGGCATTTAGCAACAAAGATGATCGGTGTATTGATTGGAGCGAATACGTGCCAAGGTGGAGATCTGTTGAATGTGGCCCGTATTCTTAGGCAACAAGAATAGCAAATTTTCTTACTAGCATATTACCTTATTAGCTTGTTACCTTTCTAGCCCATAATTGTTAGTTGCCTTTTCTGCTTAATAAGTTTTAGAAAACCTTTGCACTATAAATATGTGGCAATACTCATTGTGTTAAGGGTGTGAGAGAAATCAAAGTGAGAGCCTTGTAGTATTCGTGATCAATAGGAAATTATTCTATGTTGCCCGTGGACGTAGGCTTTAAGGCCGAACCACGTAATTTTCTTATGTTCGTTTTCTTCTCGTGTTTTTTGTGTTTGCATGTTTTTCTCCAACACCTCTTTAGGAAGTATTTTCTATATATTCTCTCTGGCTTTATGACACAAAAGTTTTATTTCTTTACGTCTTCAATAGTCAATAGAATTCAAAGTGTTTTTTGAAATTTTTGTCTCTATGGGCTAGATGGTTTCATATGACTTTAAATATAATAAAACCTTATAATATCAAAGGTAACTTAATCACCATCCATGTTGATGACAATCTTAGATTAAAGTTTAAAAGAATGTCTATGGTAAGCTTCAATTCTAAACTTTTAGTTCATAAAGTAGTGGAAGATGATGCATAAATGTTACATGTTCTTCTCTTTATGTGCGATATGGTTTTGAACTTTTAATAATTTGATTGTAAAATGAGCAGCTGCATGAAAGAGAATGAAGATGCTTGAGTTGTACCCAAAGATGAACGAGAAAGGGAAAGTTAATTGCTAATGATTATTTTATATTATAATTAATAAATTTTGCTGAATCGGGTCATCACTATGTGATAAGAGCAGATAGTTTATTTTTCATAACTGTTTGTTTTTATCTCTTACTGTTATTTTGCAGTTATCATTTGTGTTATAGATTGTACTGCAAATAGCCTTCTGTAATCAACTTGTAAATCGAAATATGTAATATATACAAAATTTTCAAGTTACCAGAGCCAACTACGACAAAATACTTTTTTGCTTCTGTAAAATTAACCCAATGACAGCCACTACTTCCCCTTTTTCGCTTCATTTTCATACAATGAAAATGTACGTCACAGTGGCTCTAGACAACACAAACTACCTAACTTGGAAACATCAAATTACGTCCTTTTTCACTTTCAGTGTCCTTCTTGGCTCGTAAATCACTACTGCGTCCTCAACTCCGTTCCCTCGAGAAGGGAATACTCACAGTTACAGAATATTTGCAGCATATTCAGGTTCTAGCATCTTCTCTTGCCTCAACCGGAGATCATCTATCTGATGACGATCTCGTCCTGGTAACGTTAGATGGACTCTCTAAGGAATACCGCCTCTTTGTCACATTTATCGAGAATCTTGCAGTTCTATTGACTTTTTCTCAACTGTGTGCTAAACGGTTGACATACGAGCAAAGGTTTTTGTTTGATAACAAAACTACGTTACCAGTTGAGGGTGTCACCATTTCGGCTCTTAATGCCCACATGTCTCACATGAATCGTAATCCTTCACTACCGACCCATCCCAGTGCTCTTTTCACTGCTTCTCAGTCACGACAAGAACCGCCGAAGCAAGCTGCTCCATCAACCAATAACAAGTCATTCCCAACTCCGCAGCGTTCCAACTCCACTTTGGGTAAAATCAAATGTCAGATTTTTAAGTCCCCAGGGGCATAGTTAAGTTGGTAAGTGGCCAGGTGATTGGGGTAGAAACACTCCGACAACGCGAATTCGAATCCGTGTGGTGGCAGTTCCTTGCTGAAATATTGTGGGGCTACTGCTAGGTTCGTGACCCGTTGGTCCTCTCCTTGACAAGGCTGCCACTCATGCACATCTCTAATTTACAACCCACCAAGTCATGGGACCTCTGGTACATGTGGTAGAGAGGTTCGCCTTCGGACTAACTCTTTTTAAAAAAAAAAAAAAAAAAATCAGATTTTTCATAAAGTGGGTCATACAGCTGCAAGATGTCGGTACAGCTATGCTCAGTCCAGAAATAATAGTAGCTCCTCCAATTCATCCTCTGTTTCTGGATATTATTGTCAGCAAAATTCTCCTACTCCACAATCCAACACCACTTTTCAACCATGGATACCTCACTCGAGAACGTCCTCACACTTGACTCCTGACAACTTATTGCTTCAACATTCTCAGCCGTACACTGGGAATGATCACATCAATATCGGAGATGGTAAGGCTCTTCCCATTTCGAGTACTGGCTCTTTTTCTGTACCCTCTTCTTCTCGCTTTTTTCATCTTACTAATGTTTTGTATGTTCCGCAAGTAACCGAAAATTTATTGCCTATCTCAAAGTTCACTAAGGATAATAATGTCTCTGTTGAATTCTCACCTACTTCTTGTCTTGTCAAGGATCTTCAAACGGGGACGCCTCTTCTTTGGGGCCATGTTGAGTCAAGCTTATATACTCTACCTTTGCTGTCTTCCTTTGAATCTAGTCCCACTCAGGCCGTGATTGCTTTTCACGCTTCTGCAGATCTGTGGCACAAAAGGTTGGGTCATCCCTCCGAGTCAATTATGCCTTCTTTGAAGTCTCAAAATTTAGTTAGTTTTTCTGGTGTTTTGAATAAGCCTTGTTCTGCTTGTGCAATGGGAAAAGGCCACAAACTCCCTTTTCATCGTTCTCAACGTTGTTCAGATAGTCCTTCAGCAATAATACACGTTGATATTTGGGGTTCAACCCCTGTTCCATCCTTTCCTCAGTATCGTTATTTTATTATTTCTGTGGACGATTTTAGTCATTACTCATGGCTTTACCCAATGCATACCAAAACTGACTGCGTTGATATATTTTTTCAGTTCAAAAGCCTAGTCAAAATTTTGTTTTCTTCAAAAATAAGAAACTTTCAATGTGATGGTGCGAAGGAATTAACTGAGGGACGACTAAAATCAACAATGCAAATGTCGGCATTCAATATCGCATTTCGTGTCCACACACCCCAGAACAGAACGGGCTTGCTAAACGTAAAATTCGACATATAACTGAAATGGGCAATACCCTTTTGTTCAATTCTTCTCTTCCAAAAAACAATTTTGGGTTGAAGCCTCTTGTACAGCAGTTTACTTAATTAATTTATTACCAACACCAGTGTTGCACAACAAGTCACCTTTTGAAATTGTGTTTTCCAAACCACCAGATTATTCCCTTTTATGAGTGTTTGGTTTATTATGTTTTCCGTTCGTTGGTTTTATTAGGAAAGACAAACTAAGAACAAACTAAGTCCTAAGTCTTTGGCCTGTGTTTTTATCGTCTATAGTCCAGAACGTTGCAGCTGTAGCTTTGATATGCAAACCAACAAAGTCTTCGTTTGGCGTCATGTGGTGTTCTTTCAATTTTTTTCACACTCCAGATCCTGCGTCTCACGAGTCTTCTTTGTGCATGTCTTCTTTTCCTTGACCCAACATGCCATCACCGAACACGTTTCACACCCTTGGTCAAATTTATCTTCACTCCCTTATCTCATGCACTCTGCATCTCCATTATTATTTTTATCTCTTCTAGATGGCCATCACAATTCTGCTTCTTCTTTGTAGGCAAACACCTCTCAATCATTAACTCAACACATGGGCCCACCTCGCGTCCAAGTGCTAGACTGATTTCTCCACCACGTCTCACCTGTGGACTTGTGTCAAACCATAAGGTGTGTTTAAATTGGTTTTTTTTCAAGAAATAAGTCTTTTTTTTTTGTAAAAAATTTTTTATTAAATTTGTAACAAGTATTTGATTTAGCATCTAAAAAAGTTGAATTTTTGAAAAAAAAATTCAAATATAATTTTTTTTAGAAGTCAAAATTTTCAATTTCTCAAAAAAAAATTATTTTTTAAAAACTATTTAAAAAAATACTTTAAAAAAAAATCAATTCAAATAGGTCCTATTCCTTGTCTCCAGGTAAGTCCTTGCCCCACATCAATGTTTTTTTCTCCTCGACAACTCACTATCTTGCGAGTCTTCCTTGGACACTACACACGCCGAATCTCCTACCCAAGAGTCAGACCATTTTTCTCTGCCTCGTTAACCAACATTCATCCTATGACTATTAGGAGTCGAGACAATACACGTCCAGTAAAGTATTTTTCTGATTTTATGACTTATGTGGCTGGCACAATTTCTGAGATAGAGCCTCGTACCTATAAGCAACCTGCTAAACATGCTCACCGGAGACATGCAATGGACTTGTTGGGAAAAACATGCAAACACGAAGAATACGAGAAGAAATAACGGACACAAGAAATTACGTGGTTCGGCTTTGAAGCCTACGTCCACAGGCAACAGAGAATAATTATATTACTGATCACGAATGCTACAAGGCTAACACTTTGGTTTCTCTCTCACACCTTAACGTAATGAAGATTGCCACATATTTATAGTGCTAAGGTTTCCTAAACCTATTAAGCAACTAATTAATTATGGGCCACAAAAGGTAATAAGTGAATAAGGAGCCCAAGAATACATGCCACATTCAACAAATCTCCACCTTGGCACGTATTCGCTCCAATTAACATACCATCATCCCTGCTGCCAACTACCCCTAAGGGCTCACTGCTCCACACCGCAAATAGCAACCAAGTCCAAACAATGCTTGAACTTGCTGACTGGAACCACCTTAGTCATCATATCTGCTGGATTCTCATGGGTAGAAATCTTCTGCACCGATATGATTCCTTGTGATATAATATCTCTGATAAAATGATATCTGATATCAATGTGTTTAGTTCTCTCATGATACATCTGATCCTTCGTCAGATGGATTGCACTCTGGCTATCACAAAAGATCAGACTTGTATCTTGCTGCGGTCAAGATCACGAACCGTGCCTTGTAACCACATGGCCTCCTTCACGCCTTCGCAATTGCCATATACTCGCTTGATGATCGACAATGCTACGATGGATCAGTAATGTCGCTTTCAACCGATAGCACATCCGAGAGAGTAAACACGTAACCCGCCGTAAATCTTCTCTTATCAAGGTCACCCGCAAAGTCCGAATCACAATAACCCACCAACCTCGCGCAATCTCGGTCATCTTGCTAAATAGCAATCCTATATTCGCGATTGCCACGCAAATATCTCATTATCTATTTCACTGCTTCCCAGTGTGCTTTCCCAGGTGATACCATATACCTGCTCACAACACTAACTGCATGTGAAATATCAAGACGAGTGCACACCATAGCATATATCAAGCTACCAACAAAGACTCGAGTATGGAACATGAGACATATGCTCCACCTCCTCCTCAGTTTTAGGTGACAAATCTGCAGACAATTTGAAGTGAGCAGCAAGCGGCACACTCACAGGCTTAGCTTTAAGCATCCCGAAACACTCCAGCACCTTCTCAATATAACTTTGTTGAGACAAGAATAGCTTCAGCGTTTCTATATCTGTGAATCTCCATGCCAAGAATCTTCTTCACGCTCCAAGATCCTTCATCTCAAACTCATCACCTAGTCGCTTCTTTAATTCGTTGATTGCGGACATGCTTTTAGCAAAGAATAAGCATATCATCGACATACAACAAAGAAATACACAAACGAACCATTTGGAAGCTTCTTGAGATATACACACTGCCGTAGGCACTCCTTGTGTATCCAAAGACTTACCATGAATGTGTCAAATCTCTTGTACCATTGCCGAGGTGACCGCTTCAACCCATACAATGACTTCTTCGGTTTGCAAACATGGTTCTCCTTACCAGAACTACATACCCCTCCGGCTGACTCATGTAAATTTGCTCTTCAAGATCACCATGCAAAAACGCCGTTTTCACATCTAGCTGCTCAAGCTCTAAGTCATGGAGAGCAACCAAGGCAAGTAAAACCCTGATGGAAGTATGCTTCACAACCGGAGAGAACACTTCGTTGAAGTCAACACCCTCCTTTTGTGTATAGCCTTTTGCCACCAACCGTGCCTTGTATCGATGACCTTCAACCCCTGGAGTACCTTCCTTTTTCTTGTAAACCCATTTGCAACCGACAACTCGCTGTCCCTTAGGCAATTCAACAAGCTCCCATGTTTGATTCTTATGAAGAGACTCAATCTCCTCACTCATGGCACCCACCCACTGAGCAGAATATTTCCCAGATATGGCTTCTTTGTATGAATTCGGCTTATGTCCTTCAATTGTTTCGGCAACAGTCAAAGCATAAGCAACAAGATCAGCGTATCCATACCTTTGAGGCTCTCTAATCTGTCTCCTTTCTCGCCCTGGCACATCAGATACATTGTTCAGCATATTTTGATCATGTGCCTCGCTTGGTTGAGTCGGCTGAATTTGATCGCTACTATTGCTAGATGGAACATTTGGTACATCGTAAAATACCTCCACCGCTCTTTGACACCGTGGTCTAAATCACTACCGCTTTCTCCTTTTCTTGGTCTAATAAAGCGGACTCATTGAACGTGACATCCTGGCGATGAGGAAACACGAGACTTTGGATCATGCACCACAACTGTAACCTTTCCTCTCGGACGCATAGCCTAGAAATATGCATTTCTTTGCCCTCGCTCCAACTTGCCATCCTTCACGTGAGCGTATGCGTGGCAACCGAGTACCCTCAATCGAGTAGTCGAGCTTACGGACCATAACTCAAAAGGAGTTTTCAATTCAATAGCTTTAGATGGAGACCTATTCACCAAGTAGCATGCCGTATTGACGGCTTCAGCCCAAAAGTCTTGACTCAAACCAGATTGGGAGAGCATACAACGAGCTCTCTCCACCAGAGTTCTATTCATGCGTTTTGCAACTCCATTCTGTTGTGGTGTCCCTACACATGTGCGGTGTCTCACAATGCCATGTTTTTTGCAGAACTCATCAAACTCTTTGTTGCAATATTCCAGCCCATTGTCAGTCCTAAGACGCTTAATTTGTTTACCAGTCTGCTTCTTAATCAACGTCTTCCACTCGACAAATGTTGGAAACGCCTCATCTTTAGTTTTTAAGAAGTATACCCACACCATCCGAGAGTATGCATCAATGAAAGTGATGTAATACCTGGCACCTTTCTTGGAAGGAACTTTATTAGGACCCCAAAGATCAGAATGAATATAATCAAGTGTGCCTTTGGTGTTCTCCTGCCCCTTACTAAACTTCACCCTGGTTTGCTTTCCAAAGACATAATGCTCGCAGAATTCAAGCTTTCCAGTTCTTTGTCCACAAAGCAAATCCCTCTTGCTCAGCTCGGTTAGTCCCCTCTCGCTCATATGGCCCAACCTTTTGTGCCATAACTGCGTAGTGTCATTATCACTCTCCTCGGATGTAACAGCTGCAACACCTGTAACTGTACTACCTTGAAGGATATATAGGCCGTCAGTCAAGTTCCCTTTCAAGAGCACAATTGCACCTTTGGTCACCTTTAAGACACCATTCTCACTTCGGAATTTGTATCCATAAGAATCCAAACGCCCAAGAGAAATCAAGTTTTTCTTCAGCTCCGATACATGCCAACACTCGAGAGATCTTGTAATACCATCAAACATCTTGATATTTACGATGCCCATTCCCTCCACCTTTAACGAAAGATCATTGCCTAGAAAGACTTTCCCTTCTCTTTTGGAATAAGAAGAGAATCAGTCGCGCCTAGGACACATATGGAACGTTGCACCGATCAAGAATCCATTGATTTTGCCATCGTGATCCACTCACATCAAAACTTCCCGGTACTACTCGAGTTATCTCCATCATCACAAGACTCTCCACCACATTAGCTGAATTCTCCACCTTTTTCTTTCCTTTTCTCGCCTTGGACATTCTTTCTTAATGTGACCCTTTTCGCCACACTCGAAACAGCGTAGCTTTCTTGCTCTTGATTTTGACCTTGACTTGCTTTTCTTTCTATCCGAAGATCCACCTCTATTCTCCGATCTCCCTCTACTCACTAAACCTTCCCCATGAACTTCTTCCCTATGTCCCGGAATATGTGTTTGAAGATCCTTCGATTTTAATGAAGTAATCACATCTTCAAAAGTAATTTTATCTCTCCCGTACAACATAGTGTCCACAAAGTTCATATATGAAGGCGGTAAGGAGCATAACACGATCATAGCTTGATCTTCGTCATCAATTTTAACACCCACATCCTTCAAAGCAATAAAACAAGAGGTAAACTCATCAAGGTGTTGTTTTAGTGAGGTACCTTCTTTCATTCTAAGATGATACAATCGCTTCTTTAAGTAGAGGCGATTAGTGAGAGATTTAGATGCATACAATTCCACCAAAGTATTCCAAGCCTCAAATGCTGTCGTCTTCTCAGCAATCTCCAGCAATACTTCATTTGTCACGGACATATGTATTGCACTCAAGGCTTTTGCTTCGAGTTCTTCTCTCGTTCTTTGGTTCTATCTTTTCTGGATCACTCCTTCAATGACTTTCCAAAGTCCCCGCATTGTCATAAATGCCTTGAATCTGATCCTCCAAAGACTGAAACTCATTCTCCCGTCAAACTTCTCGATTTCAAACTTTTCACCTGTGGAAGACATCTTCGTTTGCTCAAAACTCACACTTCGGAATTGAATTTGGCTCAATGGATTGCAAAAACGGATTCAGCACGTCGAAAAACCTTAGGAACACCCCTGGTCAACTTTGGTCAACACCGGTCAAAGTCAAACCTGTTGGTCAAAGTCAACACCGTCCCTAAACACGTACTTCGGAGCAGAATCTAGAAAAACAGAGCCCAAAAACGGACTCATCACGTCGAAATAGTCAACCCTTGGTCAATGGTCAACGGTCAAAGTCAACCCCGGTCAACGCTGGTCAACGCCGGTCAAAGGTCAAAATAGTTTTTTTTTTTTTTTGTTTCAGGACTAAATCTAAGCCCAAATAAAAATTTCTTTTTTATTCTTTTGGCCTAAACTAAGCCCAAACCCAAAAAAGAAATTTATTATTTTTCCGCCTAACCTGCCCAACAAAAAATTAATTAACCCAAGACCCAAGGCCTAGCCAAAATTGGACAAGGCCACTACCCAGGCCCGATCCAAATAAACCCAAAGACCCAAAGCCTACAAACCCTAAACCTACTTTACAAACTTGAATCAATTTCCAAAAAATAATACCTGAATACCAAAAACTAACCTCAAGAGCACGCGAACTCTATCTTCTTCGCTTGTTCTTCAAACCCAAACACGAACCAGACCCACGACGCAAGCTTCCACTCCAACCACCAACGCTCAACGTAGACAGTACCGGAGCACTCCTCGCCGAACAAAGACCTTTGTTTAGTTAGGCACCGTTTGGATTTGAGAAATTTTGGTTTCACAGTGAGTTTAGATTTTTCCTTTTTCCCTCAAGCAGCGGAATATATCTAAGCTCTGATACCAGTTTGTTGGGAAAAACATGCAAACACGAAGAATACGAGAAGAAATAACGGACACAAGAAATTACGTGGTTCGGCTTTGAAGCCTACGTCCACGGGCAACAGAGAATAATTATATTACTGATCATGAATGCTACAAGGCTAACACTTTGGTTTCTCTCTCACACCTTAACGTAATGAAGATTGCCACATATTTATAGTGCTAGGGTTTCCTAAACCTATTAAGCAACTAATTAATTATGGGCCACAAAAGGTAATAAGTGAATAAGGGGCCCAAGAATACAGGCCACATTCAACAGGACTTAGAGTATAATGCTTTAATTGCTAATCAAACTTGGACTTCTGTTCCCAAACCGGATGGTGTAAATCTGGTGGGTTGTAAATGGGCATATTGGATCAAGCGTAACCAGATGGTTCAGTTGATCGATACAAAGTACGTTTGGTTGGGTACAACCAAGAAGGTGTGGATTATTCAAAGACTGTCAGTCCAGTGGTTAAGCCTACCACGATTCATGTTATTGTGTCACTTGCAGTAACAAGACAATGGGAGATTCGGCAACTTGATGTCAATAATGCGTTTCTTCATGGAACAATTTCTAAGGATGTGTTTATGGTGCAACCGCCTAGTTATGAACATCCCTCTTTTCCTACTCATGTCTGTAAGCTTCAGAAAGCTCTTTATGGGTTGAAACAAGTGACTCGTGCATGGTATTCATGGTTGAGTACTTGTCTTGTGGAAATTGGTTTTCAACTCTCTAAGGTTCATATGTCTCTCTTTATCAAGCATTCGGAGCACTCCATAGTATATGTTCTTGTTTATGTCGATGACATTTTAATCACTACCAGTAACTCTTCTGAGATTGAAAATATTATATCTCTGTTACATGGTAATTTCACGTTAAAGGATCTGGGGACTTTAGTCTTATTTTTTGGGTGTGCAAGCACAGCATTTGCCTGCAAGAATTTTACTTACTCAACATAAATCCGTGGCAAATCTTCTGAATTGTACAAATATGCTTAGCACTAAAACGGTAGCTTCTCCAATAGCAGTATCACCACCTTTATCCCAATACATTGGAGATCCTTTTGAAGATCCAGGTTTTTATCATAGTATGGTTAGAGCTCTTCAATACTTAACTTTGACGAGACCGGATATTGGATATGTAGTTAGCAAAGTTTCTCAGTTAATGCACTCACCTAGCGATATTCATTGGTCAGCGGTCAAATGCATCTTGCGATATTTGAAGGGCATTATCTCCTATGGGTTGCATCTATGAAGCACCGACACCTTCAAAATGCAGCGTATCGCGTGTCGGACACGTGTCGGATACCGACACGTGTCTGGCAAAATTTTTTTTAAAAAATTTTTGACACGTCCTCCGACACGCTCCGATGGACACGCACGGGGTTTTTTTTGTAATTTTTAAAATTATTTGGGGCACTAATGAAAATCCAAAAGTAATTTTAAAAAAAAAATCAATTTAACTTACTTATGCTGCTTGTCGTCTTTTCCAGAGAAGTCATTTTCTCACTTCTCAAAATTCCTTCAGCAAAAAAGACTCAGCCCTCGACCAAAAAATAAATAAATAAATAACTTACCTCCAATATTCCTGCGGTGGGTAGGATTGAAAAATTATATTATTGTGTATGTTATTATATATTTGATTGAAAAATTATTGGGGTTTTCAGGTCTATTGTTGTTAAACATGAATTACAAGAACTGGTGGTTTTTTTTCCTTTTCTTTTCATGCATGAATTACAAAAATTGGTGGTCTCTTTTTGTGTCATATTTTGGGGAATGGCTGAAGCCTATGAAGCAAATTGATTTGCCATGATAAAAATGATATTTATGCAATATATTCATGATAAAAATGATATTTATGCAATATATTCATGATAAAAATAATATTTATGCAATATATTCAAGATAAAAATGATATTTATGCAATATATATAAAATTTAAATATTTTTTTATTTAACATATCCTGAGCGTGTCGTATCCTAGTTTTTTGAAAAAAGACGTATCGGCATGTCGCATCGCGTCGCGTATCTTGTCGGCGTATCGTGTCCATGCTTCTTAGGGTTGCATATCCAGAAATCTAAACAGCCTAAACTTCATATTTATTCTGATTTTGATTAGGCTGGATGTCAATGATCGTCGTAGCACACACGGCTTTTGTATATTTCTGGGTTCAAATCTTATTTCTTGGTCTGCCAAGAAACAAACAACTATTTCACGGCCCAGCACAAAAGCCGAGTACCGTGCCATTGCTTTTGCAACAGCTTATTTTTGTTGGGTAAAATCACTTGTTCACTTTGTGCGTGATAAAGTGTCATCAGGTGAACTTGTTGTCAGGTTTATTTCTACATCCAACCAGATTACTGAGATATTGACCAGGGGTCTTTCCGCTACTCGGTTTAGACTTTTATGTAGCAAGCACACCGTCACTTCCATGGCTCAGCTTGAGGGGGCATGGTAAGAGCAGATAGTTTATTTTTCATAACTGTTTGTTTTTATCTCTTACTAGTATTTTACAGTTATCATTTGTGTCATAGATTGTACTATAAATAGTCTTCTGTACTCAACTTGTAAATTGAATATGTAATATATAGAAATCTTTGGTTATGTTTTTGTATGATTAATATGTTATAGTGTAACAATAATAGAACTATTCAAAACTTTTATTTACTCCAAAAATAATTCTAACTCCATAGGCATGAAAGAATTTTCAATTTAAATATCTCAGCCATAAAAGAATGTTTAATTTGAATATTTCAAGAGCCATAAAAGAAATTTTCAATTTGATTTTCAATTACAATTAACAAGAAAATTTTTAAACTTTGAAAAAATATAAATTATAATTTAATTTGATTTTGAAAATAATTATTTTTGAAATAATGTATAATTTAGAATTTAAATAAAAAAAATTAGAAGTTACAACATAATTTTAATTTTTTAGATTAATTCTCTTTTCTTATTTGAAAAGCACAGGCTTAAAAATTACTAGTACATAATATAAAATACTTCAACGTTCAAATAAACCTTGTCCATCCTAACAAGTAGAGATTTGCACAATTTTCATATGTCACATCATGATTTAATGCATTTGAAAATAAATTTCTGGCCAATATTTTTTGCCAAAAACCCATAGCTAAATCTGTAGCATTATTAGCTTCTCAATATGTAGTAAACACATTATTGATATTACGTACGAGAATTGATAAAAATGTTAGCTAAATCTATACAAAATGTCTTAATTGGCATCCCAATAACGAAAAATTAAAGAATAAAACTTTTAGGGCTAATGCTATTACTTTGTTGTTATAATATTATCACTTGTAGCCTTAACATAAATATTAGAAAATTAAGTTAACAATATAAGTAAAATCAATATTACATGAGATTAATTATTCTTATAAATTATTAAGTATTCATAAACATGTTCAAGTTCCATAAAATTTGAACTATGATTTATTTATATCATTTTCTAATGGGTCTTCCACTCATTTAAATTAATATGAAAATTTACCATTTTTAATCAACGCATTAAATAAACCCCAATTCTTGAAAGAAAGAGTAATTGAGAATGATAAATTTAATATGTGAATGATTGAAAATGGTAAAAAAAAAAAAATTATATTAATAGAGATATTTATCTAACATTGACAGGTGTATCAGGAGGATCATTATTTATATTATAGATATTGTACGTGTTCGGCAACAGCTTTTTAAGTAGCGTTTAGCATTTTGACTAGTCAAAACACTATTTTGCTAAATTATTGTTGTTCGGTAAACTAATGTTTCAAGTAGCTTTTTAGGTAGCTTTTAGTGTTTCAACTAACATTTCTCAAAAGCTAAAAATTTTAGCGTTTCAAGTAACTTTTAACTTTTTATTTTTATTTTTTTGGCAATTCTACCCTTTTTGCATTTTTTAAATTTTCTATTATTTTTCTAATCTCTCTCTATATTTTATATTTTCTTTCACAAATATAAATAAGAAATGATATAAAAATGAATTTTAATTTCTATATAATTAACATTACTAAAAACATAAGTTTTATTAGTATTTTTTTTTAACAAAATAATTTTGAATCTATTAAAATTAATTTTTGTAATATTGATATAAATGTTTTGTCAAAAAATTAATTATACTTTAATATTAAAATATGATTATGAAAATAAATATCTAATTATGAAATATATTGTCTTATTCCTATAATAGTAATAGTAATTACAATTATCATAATAACAATAATAATAATAACATGATATCAATATCCTTTTACGTCATTTAACATTCATTAGCTAATCTAACAGCTAATTTTACCGAACACATTTTGTTCAATTAGCTAATTAAACAGTTATTCGCTAACAGCTAAAATACAATAGCTATCACCTATTCCAATTGCTAAATTTGTCGAACAGACCCATTGTTAGCTTTATTGAATCATATCGTGTGTCTTGATGATGAGTTGTTGATGAAAATATGAATGTGATAAATGATTGGTGATGAGATATGATTTGGTTGCATGAATGTTGAGATTGTGCTTAAAATGAATGAATGACTAAATTGATGAATTATGAACTCAATGTGTACTAATATGGTTGTTGAGTTCGTCAGAAAGTTTGATTCTAATTGCCATAGAGATTATTTGCCATTCACCTAGAATTCTCAAGTCAAAAAGATTTATTATGGGATGTCTTGAAGACTTGAAGAAATAGGGTAACTTAAGGATGGAGATGGAAAACATAAGGGGCACATATATAGAAATTACTTATGTAAAGTTGTCTGTCTTATGTTCTACTTGTCATATTTGGCTAATTTGCTTAATGATATAGGCTCTAAACATTTTCAAAGTTTGTGCACTTTTCAAAATTTCTATGCTTCAAAGTATTGCTTTAAAAACTTAGCTTTTAAGAAAATTGGAGTGTGGAACATAAGATATATTGGGTATAATTTTAGGTTCTCTACTAGAAGAGGTCCATCTGGACGATCAAATATGTAGACCCTCATTCAACGTGAGCAACAAGTTGTGTTCAGGCGAGCCCATCCAGATGACTGGTCATGTACAAGGGCTACTGGTTAAGATTGCTGGGTCTCCACCAAAAGAGGCGTTCAATCGATTAGTACGCTATATATCTTTACCATATCAGAGCTATTACGAGAAAATCTTAACCAAAACTAGTTGTTTTTGTATACTCACCTAACCTTATCCACTCTAGATCTTTCAAAATTATTTTTAAGACTTCCCTAAATGTGTCTAACAGCTATATTTTCAAATGTGAGATCAAAAGCCAAAGTAGAACTTTGCGAAAACTTTTGCGCATTGTAACAGACAATCATAGGATCTAAAGTTGTATCTTTATTCAATCAGTTTTGAGCTTTAATATTTGAACATCGATAATCTTCAAATTCCTTTCAATTGTCACAAATGTCAGGCATGTTGTGCCAATAGCAGAAGTCCGTGTTCCAGTCACGGTTTCCACCACCAGAGGAGGTGTTGACTTTATTATAAACATAAGCTTCTATTTGAAAATTTGTAGTTCCCTCGTCTCCATTGATAAAGTTCGATACTTGTCCATTTGAATCATTCTCGATTTCGTCGTACCAATTAGGAACAGGTACAGTTTGAGGGAAATTATCGAGGAGGGAGGACAAATCGTCATCCACTGGACAAATGCCGTCTGGTGAACTCTTATTTGCTCTTGTCGACCCTGTGCAAAGCATTAAAGAATAAGAATGCTAGTTCCATGATAGAAACATGTTAAAATAAGGGTAGATAGAATCTTTCTGTAATTTTATAATAGATACGGATTTCTATCGCAGAGATATGTGTATGTTATAGACTTAAGAATCATAAGAGGGTCCTATGCCTATTTTAAGGGGCGTGTGTATTATACATTTGAGTATCGCATGAGAGTTTTGTGTTTATTTTAAAACTATAAATGGATAACCTATGTTATACTTATGACAAATCACAATGGTATAACAGTTCTATTTACCTTAAAAGAAATAATAAAAATGATGATTCTACTTGTCGTGGTTTATATGTGATAATATCAAGATGAAAAGGGATTAGGAAGTTCCTCAAGAAGTTAAAATTGTCTTCAAGAGTGATGACCAAAACTAAAATCCAATTGGAATAATAATTCTTTTCAACAAGGAAAAAATAATTCTTTTTGCCTTGTCATGGGAGAGAAATGTAATAAAAAGTAAAATTAAGTATTGAGAAGAATATTACAAATGATTATAATATAGTGAAGAATATTTAAAACCAATATATAACTAGAATTTTATAGAGAAAAAAGTAAACATTGGTGTTCGAGGAGGAGATTTCGGTAGAGTTAAATCATAGTGAAAAAATATTTAGAAATTAGTGAAGGTTGAAAATTAAAAAAAAAACTTGTTTTAATTAATAATAATGTGATTGTAATTCATTAATTAATATGAACAAGAGAAAATATGAGATTTATTAGATATTAGTAGGGCCTTGGCTAGCTATAGAAAAGAAACTAAATTAGACTTTTTATGATAACTTAATATTTTCATTCTAAAATTTTGGGGCTTAAAAATTTTAAGAGCCTAAAACAATTACTATAGTTGCTTTATCCTTGATCCAACCGGGGGATTACTCCCCATTATTGTCTAAGCCTTAGACACATGAAGCAATTTGATGGCATGCTGTTGTTGTGGTTAGTTACAAAATCTTATAAGTACTACTAGAAATATATCCCGTAGAAAATTTTATTTTCCATTTTTTGGGTAAATAAAACAATGAGAGGGAATCAACGTTCACCACCAATAAGGGCCCATTTGGATTGGCTTTTTTTCAAGAGCATTTTTTTTAACAGCTTTTAAAAAATAGTTTTTCTTTAAAAGCTGAAAATTATAACTTTTAAAAAATGTTATATTTGAATTTTTTTCAGAGTTTTAGACTTTTTAAAAGACAAATCAAATAATTATTATAAATTTAATATAATTTTTTTAAAAAAAATAAAAAATCAATCTAAACAGAAGCTAAAATAAAAACAAAAGAATGTTGTAGTATCTCACCGTTGGTTGTATCTTCACATTGTTTTCCAGGGGTGGCATCATCCAATAAGCCGCCAAAGCTAAACAAAGGTTCTTGACGTGCATTTACATTTGTATCACCCACCAACCCACAACCCACAACAGATTTTCCTCTATCATAATCATCTTCCACAAACAGGTTGTGTTTTGGCGTATCAGCATCTTCTATAGCTCGACACTCGTTTAATATATCTCCCAGCAAACCAGTATAGCAGCTGCCTTGTGAAAGTTCTGCTGGAACAATCAGGTGACCATTTTTTGCGGTGTTGGTAGAAGTAAGAGAATCAAATACTGAGGGCAACGAGAAGGACGCTGTAGCAACACCGCCGTTGTTGCCGCCGCGAAGGTTTAACTGGTGGTGGTGTGGGTTGTTTAGGGTCCATAAAGGATTAACGGAGACATGATCAAGCATGGATGATATAGATGGATCATCCGAGGAGGGTGATGAGTTTGGTTGGCTCATCATGAGTTGTTGTTGGTCGTGGTTTTGTGGGTTTATTATATCTAGGGAGTAAATAGGCAAACCAGCACGTAGTCTTCTCTTCAGCCTCGTGTTCCAGTAGTTCTTTATCTCGTTATCTGTTCTACCAGGCAGCTATTTGTGTGTTGAAACAATAATAGTGCATAGGTTAAAGACCAAAGATGCAAAAAAATTACAAATTAAAACCCCAGAAATAGGGTCTAATAATCAACTTCTTTTTCTTAATTCAATGGGGAGGGTCCACTATGAAAACCAACGAGAATTGTGTTTGGAGAAGAAAAAGAAGGAATCTTTTTTTTTTCCTTTTCTTTTTCTGCTTCATGGAACCTAAATATTTATGATACGTGTAAAATTGATGAAACGTAAGTGGAAAAGTTGTACACACATTTGTGTACTGTTTCTACGTGAATTTAGACGTAGAAAGATACATGGCGCATGCTAGTTTATGTGTGTCTAGACAAATATATGTACAGTAGCGGACCTCCTTAGGACAAGAAGAGGCTGTGGCCCCTGCCCAATTTTCTCTTTTCTTTTAAAATAATTTTTGAAAAAAAAGAGATACATGTATAATGTAACTCAAAAATATTAAGAATTTTCATAATTGGACAACCAACCCCAACACAAAAGTCTAACCAATTCCTTCTCCCTTTCCCCTTATGACATTTGAAAATGTATATGCACTTTGATAGTGTTTAAGTACATGTTTAAATATCATTTATGTTGTTAATAAATTTCCACATCAAATGTTTGGTTCAAGGTCCACCACTCCATATGCATGCAAATTGCAAATATAAGTAGGTATATAGAAAAATTTGAACTCAGAAAATTAGTACGAACACCTGAAATTAGCTATACCAAAAGACATATGATGTTTTGTGTTAAAAATAAAAAAATTATTAGTCCTTATCTATTCAACAATAACATTTTTATTCTTTTACTAATTAGTCAAACAACTTTACTCAATTGGAACTTTGAGTTTAGGATTATTTTAAACAGTAACAATAGATTTCAACATCATCCCCATACAAACACCAAGTACGACGAAGATAATTAATTAGAACTTAAAAAATAGAGGTATAAGAGAGATGTGAGACAACCTGAGTAGCCATACGAGCCCATTTATTACCATACTTGGCATGAAGCTGAATGATGAGTCTCTCTTCCTCAAGGGAAAATGGTTCCTTCTTGAGATTAGGCCTCAAGTGATTAGCCCATCTTAGCCTGCAACTCTTCCCACATCTCATTAGAGAAGAATGTCTTTGAATAGCGTTCCAGTTACCTTCGCCATGTTTCTTCACATATTCAATCAGCATCGTATCCTCTTGGGCAGTCCATGGCCCTTTCCTTAACATCTGCCTGGAACACCCAATATTTTTTGCGACATTTCTACCATAAGTGGCCATACAAGTCTTTTATCTATTAAGACTCGCATGAAAAATTTAAAGTTATTTGTCAATTTAGTATCCCCATTAATGGTATATTTTTCAAGATAAGCAGTTCCATTACTTCTTTTGAAGTTCTCCAAAGAAATGTATAATTAAAAGTATGCATGCATGGTTTTATGCATATAGAATTAAGAAGAAGCAAGACTCTTTCTCATCATATGCTTCTGGGTTAGAGAAAGGAAAGATTTGCTTGCTGATGGAATTAAGTGAATTCTTGTGTTTTAGATTGGAAATGGTTTTAAGAGAAGAGAAAATTGAAGAAGAGATGAAGAAAATTTAGGAAGAGAGGAAGAGGAAGAGGAAGGGAAACAATTGAGACCAAAGTTGAGAAGAGGGAGTATTGAGTGTTTAGAAAAAGATTGGGATTTGGGAGAATTTATAGGTGTAAGCTTGCATATCGCCCCGGGTTACATGCTTTATGCTGCAATATTGTGTGCATTGTTATTTGCCTGCTATTCTGACATGTATCTTTTAGTAAATTGCCAACAGCGAACTTTAATTCGTATATATTAATTAGTTACTAATAACGTGATTCTTCTTACCTTATTATTATGTATTTGATTTTTTATTTTTTTATTTTCCAACTATGAACCAATTATAACTTTGCAAATGAAATTGGAAAAATATATTACTAAAAAACATGGACAATTTCTTTGCACATGTTTGGTAATCTGTGGATATATCGTACTCTGCAACAATTAAGATATCTTTATTTTAGTAGAATGAAGTAATTGAAAAATAGTTAAAAGTTTATAGATCATATGAAAACATGTACTCTCTTTTACTTATTATTTCTTTTCCTTTTACTTAGTTTTGAAAAATCTTGCATATCTCAAGAAAAGCCATAAAAAATTATTATTCTAGAAATACTAAGTCATCTTTATCTTATGAGAGAACTTTTTTTCCAAGATGTGTTGTCTACTCCAGAAAGCAAACAACGATAAGGTCAATGATGTACCAAATTATGATATGTTTGAAACTTTTATTTGTGGGCTCAATTCATTGCAATTATTGTTAAAGAAAAATTGTTGTGTTATAATCAATTATTCATTCTATTATGGAATGTCTCATTGCAAGGTAAGAAAGTTGGCACCATTCTTAAAGATTACTAAGTTGTTTGTAATCTATGACTATGATTCAAACAAGATTGTGTTTGGCTCAACTTTTATGAAAGTATTTTTTATAAGTTTAGAAGTTAAAATTGTTCTATGGTTATGCTCATTTTAAGTTTTTTTGAAAAAATAAAAAGAATAAGTCAAAACTAAAATAATTAAAAAATCAGAAGCTCCAAATCAAAATCTTTTATAAAAGAACAATTTGTTTCTACACCACTTTATGAAGTTCTATTTCCTTTTTTCCCACACAAAACTCACTTCATATATTTGAAATCTCACATTATCCTACAAATAGCTTAAGGATCAATACTAAGGTATAAAATTAAGTAGTCAACTAATTTTACTTTGGCAACGCTTCTAAAATTGTACTAGTAAAAGCTCAACACCTCAACAGTTATAATTTTACAGTGAAACCAAACAAACTTCTATATATTAACTATCAAAATATAAAACATTGTTTTCATTATCCCACGAGTATTAACTTTTTCACTACTATATGGTGATAGGTGAAACATTTATAATGAAAGCTAGGAAAGAGAAACAGAAACCAACAATCTGACTTAAAACTTTAATTAGGAAATAACAAACAAATGGAATCTTCGACCTCTACATAAATTTTATCACATTGAACAATGCGAGTAGCCTTTCCTCACTATCATCATAAATCTTTCTTATATATTAAAAGCCAATCCAATGGATAGTGCGTGTCTAAAAATACAATTTGTAGAATTAATTAAAAATCTATAGATCATATGTTAACATGTGCTTCTTTTTTCGTTTTTTTTACTTATTATTGCATTTCTTTTTAGTTATTATTGAAAATTCTCGCTTTTCTCAAGAAAAGCCATAAAAAATTATTATTCTAGAAATACTAAGTCATCTTTATCTTGGGATTAATAGATAGGTAAAGTGGTTGAAATTATCTCCTCCAAGTGTAAGATACTGCATTCAATTCCATAAAGGTGGGGATTAAACGAAAAACAAATCGTCTTTATCTTTATGAGAGAAATATTTTCCAATATGTGTTGTCTACTCCCGAAAACAAACAACACATATTGAAAAAAATTATGATATGTTTGAAATTTTTATTTGTCCGCTCATATTTATAGTATTTATTGTTAAAGAAAAATTGTTGTGTTGTAATCAATTACTCGTTCTGTTATGGAATGTCTCATCGCAAGGTAAGAAAGTTGGTATCATTCTTAATATTACTAAGCCATTTTTAATCTATGACTGTGATCTAAACAAGATTGTGTTTGGCTCAATTTTTATAAAAGAAATTTTTTATAAGTTTGGAAGTTAAAATTATTTTGTGGTTGTGCTCATTTTGAGAAGTTTTTAGGGAAAAAAGATAGAATTAGTCAAAGCTAAAAAAATTTAAAAATCAGAAATTCTAAATCAAATCTTTTCATAAAAAAGCAACTTTTTTTTACTCCACTTTATGAAGTTCTATTTCCTTCTTTTCCCCACTCAAAAAACTCACTTCATATATTTGAAATCTTACATTATCCTAAAAATAACTTAAGCATCATTACTAAGATACAAAATTAAGAGGTCAACTAATTTTACTCGGCAACACTTCTAAAATTCTACTAGTAAAAGCTCAGCACCTTAACAGTTGCAATTTTATAGTGAAACGAAACGAGCTTCTATATATTAACTATTAAAAAATAAAATATTGTTTTATCATTCCGCCAGTATTAACCTTTCACTACTATATTGTGATAGGTGACATTTATAATGAAACAAGGAAAGAGAAACAGAAACCAATAGTCTAACTTAAATCTTTAATTAGCATATAAAAAAATGTATGGAATCTTCGACCTCTACATAAATTTTGTCACATTGAATGATCCGAGTAGCCTTTTCTCACTACCATCATAAATCTTTCTTATATATTGAAGAAAGCCACGCTAAGGGGTAGTGTGTCTAAAAATACAATTTATAGCTTGCGCGGTGCATTAAAATAATTGTACCATAAGTAAATTTTTGTGTACAAAAATACCTCATCAGTAGCGATATTAATCCGAATATATCTTTTTTTATGCGTAACTAGAATATACACCATGCAATGCACCAGAAAAATGTGTTTAAATTATTTATGAGAGAACTTCAATCGCTAAATAAAATATTTAAATTGAGAAAGTAAAATTATAAAATAATTTGGCAAACAAAAAAAAGCAATAATATATATATATATATATATATATCAATCATTCCTACTTTCAAAAATAATGAAAATAAAAGTTAATTTTGGATTACACAGAGCTGTCTACAAGGAGATGTAAATGTTAGATAACATAACCTTTCCACAATAGAAACTTTTCTAGTTAATATTCAATAAATTATAATCTCTTTTAAGAAAGGGTAAATGACATTTTATCCCCTATGGTTTGTTAAAGTGTTAAATTACCTTCTTGTAGTTTTAAAATACGCACAGAGCTCTCTTCTGCTTCTCAAAACTAGAGTACAATCGCCTCAATTGGTAATGCCGTTAGGTTTTTTCTAATGGAAAAAGAAAAATGTCTAACATATCCTTCCAAAAAGGGGTATCATGCACTTATAGAAAAACATAAAAGGTCATCATGTACTTATGGCAAAGCACAGGGATATTAAGTGCAATTTTATCCCCCTATTTCATGTAAGAGAAAATACTTTTATATTGCTTTTCTGTCACATTAACAAAACTCTCCATTAAATTTAACTAAAAATGTGACAAAGGTACTAAGTGTGCTTGCATTTTTAAAACACAAGGAGTTTCATGCCTATTTTGTGATTACAAGGCGCTACAATTCATTTATGACAAACCATAAAAGAGTCGGGTGCTATTACCCTTTAAATAATAATATTGTTAGGTCTCGACTTAGTCCCCTAATATTTGTCAAAGTTAGTAAATTAATTTCTTATATTAAAAGCACAATTAGCTTTACTGGTGCACTCATCCTTCTTTTGGATGTACTTTAACAACCTGACTTATACCGACATTGAGCCTAATAGTTACCCTATACACATTACTTCTCTATGCAACATCTACACCTCACCTGAAAAACTCACGTTTACCAGTAACCCTATACCTACCACTCATATGTGTATGAGCATGGTGTGTGTATATGGTCTATGTTTATGAGTTTTATGTGGATGTGTAAGTGTTACTTGTATAGGTGTTTTGGTGAATACCTTTGTTGGTGCACTATGGGGAAAATACTTAGAAAATGGCTTCAAGGCGTGCTACAAATACCACTTTCATTAAAGATTATTTGCCTACACCAATTTGGTATGTAAAGGGGTTTGTCCAAATATCCTTTTAGATACAATGAAGCCAGCGACCAAAATTGATATACACTACCAATTTAGGTCACTAGCACTCACCAAAAGATGGCAGGACTATCTAAGGCTTTAAGTACATTTTCTATAGTAAAAATATACTTTAATCTGGATGAATATAGGCAGAAAAGGATTGGCAATAAATGTGTTTCACGGCTTTGAAGGCTTCTAGCACTGTCTATTTATAGAGCATTTCGTGTTTGAAATGAACAGACATAAATATTGGAGGTTTAACCGTCAAGACCAGTTCAAACAAACACCAACAAATGTATTCCAACTTTATTGGTCGACCTTATCGGTCAATCAGTGGCATCGTTCGGTAGAAACAACATGCTCACTGGACTTATCTATCGACCTACCGATCGACCTATCATTCGATCAATAGAATTAATATGGTTACTGACCTTATTAGTCGAGCCTATTGGTTGATTTGTACTACTGGTCGAGCCTACTGGTTGACCTGTACAACTAATGACATTTGAAAATAACTCCAACAATCCCACCCTTCATTTTCAAAATGTCTAGATTACTGACATCCCTAGTGATCTTATGCATAAATAAAGATATTTGTTAAATTTGAATCTTTACCTAGTGAAATGTGTTACCGCTAGTCAAAATTATATAGTTGCCTAGTGACTAGTATCAAGATACACTTTAAAAATCAAATGTATGTATCCTTTCATGAGTGTTGTCAGGGCCAAGCCAAAACTCCTAGAAGTGGCAACACTTCTCACTAATGTAAGTAGACCTTGTTTGATCTAGATGCTATTCCCATGCCTAGTTATTATTTTGGATTTTAAAAAACAAAATCATATTAACAACAATGGGAGTGGAAACATAGCATAAATAAAGTCTATTATGCAAATGGGAATCACATTCAAGCAAAACACAAGAGCAAAGTGAAGATTCGTTACCTTTGTAACGTGACCCAAATGCAAAATTGGCTTCTTCGTGTAATACCTGCCTCATATTAGCCTCCTAATGGTCTTCGTTTCTATGTCTAAAGCTCTATTGCTAGGATACAATTTACTATATAATGAACAAGTAATTTTAAGGCTAAATTGAGGTTATGGAATTTAGTGTGTGTTCTTGGTGCTAGTGTGTGAAAAATCATGCATACACTTACCAAGAAAAATATTTCTCTCTCTCTCATATTCTATATTGTGGGTTATGCCTATCTTGTACTACTTATAGTACAAGGCAACCCTAATAAGGATAAAGTTCCTAAAATATTATGTTTCACCATAGTAACCCTCTTTAGTCTTTCTAGTAATGGAATATTCCTTAGAGATAAAGCTATCCCAAAATATTCCACCTCACACACTAAATATCTCCCATGTGGGACCCGCTTATCTAATTAAAATATCCATGAGTTATATTAAGAAGACCCGGATAATTAAATCCTTTTTAATTCTAAACTCAAGTCTTAATCAAGCAATCCATGTAATTAATTTACCTCAATTAATGTATTCAATAGAGTAATGGCTAGTAGTAGAGGGACCAAAAGATATAATTACCCTTGGATCCCAAAATGACCAAAATGCCCTCGTACCATTTTGGCAACACTAAACATATATTAACCTCAGTCTATTTCCACCAGAAGACCAAAACTATTGTCTAAAGATAATTACTGGCTAAGCAGGAGCTTATCACCTGTTAGGGTGGCCTTTGTCTTTGACCAACTGAGTAAAATGACCAAAATGTCCCTTTATGTATACTCGTAGTCAAGGCCAGTCGCAACAAGTACCATCGCCTATAAGACTATATCTAAACCTATTCTTAAGTCTCAAATGATGATCATCCACTGGTCACAAATCTCTTGATCTAGGGAGCGACCTATAAGACAAATGACCCATATACCCTTAAAGAGTAATATCACTAGTACTAGATTTCTGGTGATCAAATGGCCAAATCTAAGGAAGCACATTGACTCTGCTATTGTATATGCACATCTCAACGAAATTATAATACAACACCTAACGCACGAGGAAGACAATCTTATCACTCAAGACCTCTCCTTATGACATATCAAAGTGTTACACCCTAACTCAGTTAGTTTATCTATACATGCTCAAGATTAAAAACATTGGTCATTCGTAAGCTATAAGTATCTTGTCTTCTAAATGTGACAGTGTGGTTCCCAAAAAATATACTCATGATGGCCTTGTCTGATGTGTGACACACGCACTAAGAGCGTAGTCCAGAAAAACATTCAATGACCTAGATATATTAACCTTTTTAGGAGACTTGCTTACTATAGCCTTGTCCTGGTAAAGTGCCTAACACTACCATCTAACTATAGACCAATTTATGATATCATCAATTCTAGACTTGGACTTACTGTGCGTCCAGCCTCACTATGCACCCAAGTTATTGGTCTATATCATTGGACCTTCATACTTTGCATCAATGCACAAATAAAGATAATATGGTGCACAAAACTCAATGATATGAATAATATTATAAACGAATTATGTCTAGTATCTAGTAGTCACCATGTGCTTGTGATCTTTAGAGCATACAATCCCAACAACCTCCCACTTGCACTAAAGATCACAATTGCCAAACCGCGTTCCCAAATGGCTTAACCTATGTGGCAAACACTCTCTCCAAGAGTCATGTATTATCGACACATATGGTTTTTCACCACAGTTATCCGATCTTCCTTCTAATGTCTCAACACACCATCTTTCATTTTCTAAAAGATACTAGGATATGTGCAAATCCACTAACCCAGAGACATTAGTCTAATAATTCAACTGATATCTACTATTCACGCTCACTACAAAAGCAAATATCTAGGTCTAGTATTCAGCATGTAGTCTGTAATGCCCCCACTATGCTAAAGCATAGAATGCTTTAAACATCTTCTTTATCTCTCTGGGCATCGAACAACTCTAGAAAAAGACATTCCAATAGCTAGGAGGTAAAAAGACTTTTTTGGAATATCAAATGCTGATCTTAACTAAGACCAATTTAATACAGAAACGTGGGATAAAGTTAACCTTTACTGTATATTTATTATCTTCCTTGTACACCAATGGTCCATCAATATCTTAATAAAAAATAAGGACTTGTTTTTCTGATTAGATTGACACTATTTATTCGATGTTCACTTAAGCCCTTAAGAGGACTTCTTAAGCAGTTCAAGACGCATGATCTCCACATCTAGCAATATACTTGTCTGGTTGTGAATCATGATGTCCTCATCAAACTTTTCATTGAAAAAAAACTATCTTGATGAACATCTATCATATCTCACTGTTACTAAGACAAGTGATAGCAATTGAGTCACCTAATGGATTCTAGCTTTCATTAAAGAAAAACTATCTTGATGAACATCTATCATATCTCATTGTTACTAAGACAAGTGATAGCAATTAAGTCACCTAATGGATTCTAGCATGGCTTCTGAATAGAAGGCTTACTTACAATTGATCTTTTTTCTTTCTGAGTATAACCCCTCGCTATCCAGCCTTGCTACGAAGGCTCCAACCTTCCCATTAGCTCCATTTTTCTCCATGTAGACCCAATTGCATCCTACGAGTTTTACTTCTTCAGATACAATTACAAGATCCTAGACATAATTAGAGTAATAGACTCTTAAGTTTATTGCTATGCATCAATCGCAAACATCTAAATCAAAAATTGCTTCATCATATCTAGTGAGAGCTATAATCCAAAACTTTGGAAACTTGTCAAAAAAATTTTCCAGAGTATCTATTAGATTACATGGTAATCCTTCCACTACGATAAGGCTCCGGGTGTAACAATGATAGCATGCAGTACTCTTCTTTTTTCAAGATTGTGCAAATTTATCTAAAGACCAAAAGATCTCCTATAGAGAAATTTTGGAATTTGGTACGTACTGAATCATACTGTCATTCTTCGAGTATCTAATATAAATGCCAACATGCGTTCTCGCTCGTCAGACTGATATATGATTCTGTCTTCGATCCAAAAGGATATATCAAGAAACAATACATCTTTAACCTTTAGTTTCATCTATCAAGGATATTCAACACGTTAGCTGGAATATTACAAATGTGGAACTGAGCTCAAACAAAGTTTGTGCCACAACCACATTTCTCGTAATGTCCCGTGTATTGCCTTGAGCATTACCAAATACGAAATGTAAACTTGTCATCTCATCTCAAGATCATACTCCTATTAAAACATAGGCAATGATATAGAAAATGTCATAAGCCTTTCCATGTCTACGAGTGTTCAATTTCTCCATTCATCCACACCATTTTCCTTGGGGGGAAAAAAACTTGATGTAGATTACTAAGTCACAATCCATAATCTACAAGGTACTCCTCAAGTTCACTCGTAAGGCAGATTCCACTTTGATTAAGATTAAAGAGACTTTGATGTTTTCATCTAATTTCTGCTCCACCTTAGTCTCAAACCACTGGAGACTCTTGTAACATCAAATTATCACATTAGTATTCTCAAGCAATCTTTAGTCAAAACTAGTACTCATAACCTAACAAACTAGTTAGCTCATGAAACCTTGCATATTAATGTGAACCAATTTCCAACACTTTCTAAACACAGTGTCACCTAGAGAAGAAGGGACCTTTGCAAGTCATCTTCTCTCATAGACAAAACCATTAGAAGTTATATCTTTGAGAGTTAGTAAGCTGTGAAGCCCATACTCGACTAACTTCTTATCATGCTCTTAGACTAAATGTCCCTAAGGCAAAATTGAAAGTTATGACCTCGAGATCTAATGAGCTACAAAGCTCAAACTCGACTAACTTCTTGTCAAGCCTAAGATAAAAAGGTCTTATATGTAAATGTGTCCAAAGTGTCATTGGTCAGAGAAATTGTCCTTTCATGGATTAAAATTTACTCTATGTCATGCAGTGATAGTGCAACAAGATATTTTTAAACTATTATGTATTCTATCGAACGACAAACGTTTCTATATCTACTAATATTGAAATCAAACTACAAATATGATGTCCACGAAATCTAGAACAAATTTCTTTTGCATGTTCGGAACATAAATATTAACATGAATATCCAAACACTATGTAACTTCCACAGCATAAGCCCATACTTTGCTTCGCTGCAAACTTTGAAAGTAAAGCGTCTTTATATCTTATCCACGTCTCTTAAAACCTCTGCTAGAAATAGCAGTTATGGTTACTGGCTCAGAGCCTACTTACAAGTAGGACCAACCACCATAAGGGTCTTACCTTGAGAAGTGATGCCTATATCTTTCTAGCACTTTGCTAAGTATACAGGACAATGCATCCTCCAGTACTCTTACAAACCACACTAGAAATGTTTCCCTCTGGTCTTGTCATCTGCTACCCTCTATTGTTTCTTTTAAGGACTAACATCTTGCTGTTGCTCAATATTATCTAATTGCCTTTTTCCATGTTCCAATTGTTCCTTTATCACTGGACTGAAAAGTACCAGAAGACTTAACTTTAGAAACGAAATCTCAGGCCTTTTTTTGAATAATGAACTGTACTTCCTAAAACTCCGTCAATATATTGGAAAGGGTCAAGTTCAACTTGCTTAACTTAACAGTCAGCTTGAACTTCTTGAAGGATTCAAGTAGTGTTTCAAGTATCATCTCAACACGAGTTCTAGTGTCAATCTGAGCACCTAGGATCTTGGCAATGCTGAAGTTATCCATCAATCGGAGCATATGCTTTATGATGGATTCTCCTTCCTGCCATCCTAAAATTCATGGTCTTTTTCATAACAACTTGCCTGGCCTGCTAAAGTCTTCAAACATCTCAAACAACATGGTCATGATTTTGTAGCACTCATCATACCCCCGTGCTATATCAATAAACTATCAGATAAAGTTACTAATATATAGCACTTGGCCTTAGCATCAACTTTCATCCAACTCTACTCAGTATCTTACTGGGTAAGTAGAACCGATCCCTATCTGGAGATAGAATTGGTAAGGACAAACTTGCAGCCATCCTTGCTGAGTCCTTTGTCTCAGTTCTTCTTCTAGTAAGCATAGTTTGGGTTGGTTAACTTATTCTCGAAGAAAATACCCGCCAAACCACTAGAGAAACTACAAAACATTTTACTGGATACACACATAATGATATCATAAATGAATAAGTAAAATAATATGATGCAAGTATGATATGTATGTAATAGTGGAAAAATAGCATACATCAAACCTTTTCATATCATTTGTCATTTAGTAGATAAACCCTTAAACAACTATGATGTAATAGTGCCTCAGCCTTATCAACTTGAACTCCATGGATGGCATGGCCAAATAAATTAACAGTCTAGTTAGGCTTTAGCTTATTTGGATAATGCTTATCTAGATAGACGCTATCTAATGGTATCCAATCACTACTCTATTTGGGCTCTCCAATCGCCTTGGGGCCTTCACTGATGGGTGACTGGACCCATGATTCGAATGGAGTGTATTTAACCACTCCTTAGTCTCTTATTCTACATTATATATCTAGACTGAAGCCCTCTGATGGGGTAGTAATTCTCATCCCTATGCCGTGAGATGGTCTATGATGATGAACTTCATCGATGGGATGGCCGAACCTTATCAACGCCCTTATAAATGTATATGTTAAGTCTACCTTACTAAATCTAGGTAACTGTGACACCCTTCGATGAAGAGGTCAATGCCACTCACCCTTAGTGTGAATCGGACGTGGAAAGCTGAGGGGTTTCCAATCCCCTCTCCCACTCAATATTTTAATCTTAAGGGTTTATCTATTTACCTTGGTTCCACATGTTTTCGATCTAAACACCACCTTTGAATTAAAAGACCCCGAAATGTTCTTGACTTGAGTCATCCAATGAGCTAAACCTCTTGTCAACATTCCGTTAGGTGATTCTTAGTGAAGAACTCCACCGATGGGGTGAAGAACTCACTAACCCCTTTTATACTTTAAGATTCAACTTTGCATTTCCAGAAACATTTCATGGTACTCAAATAGATTCGACCTAATCTTGGGCTTTTAATGAATCCATAGGTTGGCAACTTGACTTCCTTTATTAGCAATGGTATTTTGAGTTTAGTTTTAAATACCTCTTTGAACACTAAGTTGTATCTGTACCAAAATAGAGAGTCAAACCTAAATTCAGATTATGGAACTCCTTAGGTTGACCTACTCGAGTTATCTAGAAAAGTCCATTAGTTAATTAGTATTGCAAACAACTAATATCCCTAACCAATTTCATGCATTGCTTTTTAGGCTCTCTAATTACCAAAAAATTAGCCTAAGCAATCTCAAGGGACTTATCAAACTCAAGCCAACACAAGATCCAAGGGGTAGCCAATTTTAAACCTTACTTGGATGGATATGTTGCTATGTGATCACACTGCAATAATCCATACATACAATTAAACATGTATATAAATATTGCAAAATAAACATTCATGGGATAAATAAATGGTCCTTAATCGATGCCTCTCTGTAATAGTGGTCTAGGCTCAAAGCCCAAAGTAATTGGACTTGCCAAAATCTTCAAAACGCTGCAAACAGTTTCTAACAGTCAAGCTTTGTCTTCTTACCAGTCAACCGGTACTTTCAAAAAGCAAACTTGCTAAATCGGTCAAGCCTCAGACTCCTACTAGTTGACCAATGGGGTTGACCGGTACCTTCAGAATGCTTCGAACTTCGTGTACAGCAGCTATTTCAACTTTGATCAATACATTACAAGGAATTATATAAAAAAATAAACCTATATAAGCTTCATCTATGACAACAAAACGTAAATGTGGCCATAAAATACAAGCCATTTCCCATTTCTTTTCTTCTCTCGAATTGAAGATACATTAACTTTCTATGGAAAAAATTAAATCCACACATTCGAACCATCGATTAAGACCAAAAACACACATGTGCTGCCACTACAAAGGTTAGCCCATTACACATACACCATAGAAACATATAAATCTTGCCACCCACAAGATTATTACTCGTTCTATTGATCTATTACACAATTTTAAGGCATAACCATGTGTATAACGGTACCTAAGCTCTAATAACACTTGTTGGATCTAGATGCTATTCCCATGGCTATTCGTTATTCTGAATTTTAAAAAACAAAATCATATTAACAATAATAGGAGTGGAAACATAGCATAATAAAGTCTATTGTACACATGGACATCACATTCAACCAAAACACAAAACATAAGAGTAAAGTGAAGAACTGTTACCCTTGTAGCGTGACCCAAATGCAAAATTGGCTTCTTCACGTAATACCTGTCTCGTATTAGATCCTTAATGGTTTTCTCCATTATTTCTAAAGCTCTATGCTGGGATACAATTTACTATATAGTGGACAAGCAATTTTTAAGGTTAAATTGAGGTTATGAAATTTAGTGTGTGTTCTTAGTACCAGTGTGTGAAAAATCCTGCACATACTTACCAAGAAAAATATCTCATTCTCTCTCATATTCTTTCTTGTGGGTTATATCTATCTTGTACTATTTATAGTACAAGGCAACCCTAATAAGAATAAGGTTCCTAGAATATTATGTTTTACCAAAATACTCCTCTTTAATCTTTCTAATAATGGAATATTCTCTAGGGATAAGGAGCCAAAATATTCCACCTCACACACTAAATATCTCCCATATGGGACTCGCTTATCTAATTAAGATATCCATGAGTTTTATTAAGAAGACCTAGATAATTAAATCTCTTCTTAATTCTAAACTCAAATCTTAATCAATCAATCCATATAATTAATTTACCTTAATTAATTTACCTTAATTAATATATCCAATACAGTAATGGCTAATGGAGAGACCAAAAGACATAATTACCCTTGGTTCTCAAAATGACCAAAATGCCCTCGCCACCACTTAGGCAACATTAAAGCCCTTTTGACCTCGGGCTGTTTCCACTAAAAGACCAAAGCCGCACTCCAAGGATAATTACTGGCTAAGCAGGAGCTTGTCACCTACTCTGGTGACCTCTGTCTTCAACCAACCGAGTGAACTGACCAAAATGACCCTCTATGTATACCCGTAATTAAGGCCGGTCGCAACAAGTACTATCACCTCCAAGACTACATCTAAACCTTGAAATCTCTAGTCCCATATGATGATCATCTACTAGTCACGGATCTCTTGATCTAGGGAGCGACCTACAAGCCAAATGATTGATACACCCTTGAAGGGCAATATCACTAGCACTAGATTTTTGGTGATCAAATAGACAAATCCAAGGAAGAATATACACTCTATTGTTGCATATGCATGTCCCAACAAAATTAGAATACAATACCCAACGTACAAGACAGACAATCTTATCACTTAAGACCTCTCCTTATGGCTCATTAAAGTTTTGCACCCTAACTCAATTAGTTTATCCATACATGTTCAAGATTAAAAGCATTAGTCACTCGAAAGTTATGAGTGTCTTGTCTTTTATATGTGACTGTACAATTCCCAAAAAACGTAGTCACAATGGCCCTATCTAATACGTCACACATGTACTAAGAGCGTAGTCTAGAAAACCATCCAATGTCCTAAGTAAATCACCCTTTCTAAGGGACTTGCTCACTATAGTCTTGTAACGGTAGAGTACCCAACACTACCATCTGGCTATGAACCAATTTATGATATCACCATATTTAAACTTAGACCTACTATGCATCTAGTCTTATTGCATACCTAAGTTATTAGCCTATGTCATTGGACCTTCATATTTTGCGTCAATGCACAAATGGAGATAATATGATGTACAAAACTCAATCATATGAACAATATCATGAGCAAATTATGTCTAGTCCAATAATCATCATATGTTTGTGGTTTTTAGGGTGTATAATCCCAACAAACCTATCAGGTACCTTGTAATATAAGTGCCCCAACAAGCATGTTATAGGTCTATTAATAACGTAAGTTCAACCTCACTTTTAATGGTTAGTATAACCAAGTAGTTACATCTTGGGATGGCAAAACAATAGTTAAGTGTTTTCCAGTCATTTAGTGATGTATTATGATTCATTGAACTTAAAACTTGTAGTAATTATAAGCATTAGGTCAAGCTTCCATCATGAATGACTTGTGGTAATGGCTTGAGTCTTATCCCTCTTCAAGTTTTAGAGATCAAGTCCTTTGATAAAGCTTTTCTGAGCAAATCCACTAAATTTTGACCTGATCTTACAAAACTTACTGAAACCACACCATCAGCAATACGATGGTGCACTATACTAAGTTTGAGACCAATATGATGATTTTTACCTTTATATACTTAACTATACACTCGTGACAATATAGCTTGACAATCACAATATATAAAAATAGGAGATATCAATTTTGGCCAAAGTGGAATTTTGTAAAGTAAATCCACTAGCCACTTTTCTTCTTGTGTTATAGATGCCAAAGCAATAAACTTTGCAACCACAGTAGAGTCTGCTTGACATGTTTGTTTCTTGGGACACCAAGGCACTGTACCCCCTCCAAGCATAAAGACCCATCCCATTACAGACTCATGGTCTTTATTGTTAGAATTCCAACTTGTATTAGAAAAACCTTCTAAAACTAAAGGAAACCCACAATAACACATGCCAACATCTTTAGTTTTCTTAAGGTACTTTAGAATTCTATTCATTGTTAGCCAATGAAATTTACTTAGCTTACTTGTGAACCTACTGGTGATTCCAACTGCAAATGCTATATTGGGTCTTAAACATGTCATAGCGTACATAAAACTTCCCAATACCCCCCTGGCATGTTCAAGTTATGCTACAAGAGTTCCTTCATGTGGAACTAAGTGAGTTTGGATCAAAAGATGTTGACAATAGAGCAGTTTCACTCTTACCAAACTTTTTCGAGAACTTTTTATGTAATGTGACTGTGATACAATAAGGCTGTCATTGCTATCATTATTTCTAGTGATTCTTATTCCAAGAATAATATCAGCTACTCCCATATCTTTCATATCAAAATTACTTGACAAAAACCTTTTGGTATTTTCAACTTGTTCAAAGTCAGTAACAAAGATTAACATGTCATCGACGTACATACAAATAATGAAACCTTTTCCATTTAGAACTTACTATAGACACGTTTATCTGATTGGTTTATTTTATAGCCATTTGTAAGCACCACTTCATCAAACTTTTGATGCCACTATTTCATTGCTTGTTTTAACCTATATAATGACTTAATGAGTTGCATACTTTCTTTTCTTGACCAGGAACAACAAATCCTTTCGGTTGTTCTATATACACTTCTTCTTCTAAATCTCTATTTAGAAAGACAGTTTTCACATTTATTTGATGGATGACCAACTTGTAAATAGATGCTAATGGAATAAGCACTCTTACCATAGCAATCCTGGTTACAGGTGCATAAGTATCAAAGTAAGCAATCCCTTCTTTTTGCTTAAAGCCTTTGGCTACAAGCCGCTACAAGCCTAGCTTTAAACTTGTTAATGGTTCCATCAACTTTCATTTTCCTTTTGAAAATCCACCTGTAGCCAACCTATATGAAACCGTATAGGAGATCAACTAATTTCCATGTTTTGTTCCCCATTATAGAATCCATTTCATCTTAAATTGCTTCCTTCCAAAAAAAATATATATATATCTTGGGATTTCATTACTTTCTCATAAGTTTGAGGATCTCCTTTTATGCTAAAATAGTAAGGGATATGTTCACACATTTCTTCTCTTGTGACTTCTACAAGATACATGAAGAAATCTGAACCACACGTCTTTGCTTTTTTAACCCTTTTGCTTCTTTGAAGTTTTACAACTTCTTTATTTTCCAGACTTTCATCATCAGATTTGAATCTTTGTCCATGAGAAGTTCCTTTGGAACTGAATTAGATCTTGTCTCATCAAAGATTACATCTTGTGATTCAATTACTATATTAACAGAATATAAATCATTGGGTTCCATTACCATGAACCGATATGCTTTACTATGCTCAGTATATCCAGTAAAAATGCATTCAATTCCACGTTCACCCAACTTCTTGTTTTTTGGTTCTAGGACCTTTACTATTGCTTGACATCCCCAAACTCTTAGATAACTAAGGTTTGATTTACTTTTATTCTAGAACTCATAAGGAGTTTTTTTATTTCTTTTGTTTGGGACTTTATTCAAAACATGACAAGCAGTTTATACAGCTTCACCTTAAAAAACTTATCCCAAACTTGAACTAGACATCATTTTATTAACCATTTTAGTTAAAACTCTTTTCTTTCATCCAGCTACACCATTTTGTTGTAAGGTGTATGGTTCAATATTTTCATGTATAATACCAGTGGACTCGAGATACTTAGGGTCATAGCCGCCTCCTCAATCACTTCTCAAGCCCCTTATAGATGACTCACATTACAATTCAACTTTAGTTTTATATATCTTAAATTTATCCATTACTTTCTTTGAATGCAATAGATACACATAACAATATATAGAAAAGTCATCTATAAACGTAACAAGGTACTTTTTTGCCACCTATAGATGGAGTACAATGCATGTCACAAACATCACTATGAATTAATTCAACCTTTTAGGAAAAGGATTTCTAGGTATTTTTGTGAGCATGCATGTGTTACATTTATCAATAGTCATTTCAATATAAGGGATCAATTCTAACTTAGTTGTATCATTTAATCTTCTACAATTAACATAACCTAATTGGTGCCATAAACATGAACTTGATTCTTGCATATGAAAAGAAATAGAACTATAACAATACAAATAATCAAAAAGAGTAATCTTATTAACATAGTTGCTAACTGGTACAATGTTCAATTTGAACATTCCCTTAAACATGTACCCTTTTCCTTACAAAGTGATCTCCTTTTGAAAGGATAAACTAATCAAACTCAATCACAAGTTTGAAACCAAATTTGTTCAATAGACCACTAAACATTATATTCTTCCTAACTTCTGAAACATAGTATACATCATTCAATACAAAAGTTTTTCCAAAAGTTAAAACAACTTCAACAACCCTTTTATCGTTGACTAGTACAATATTAGAGTTCCTATGTAAAGAACCAAGCCTTTTTCTACTGGAATAAGTGACGTCAATAGCTCTTTGCCTTGCATACATGCTTTATTGCACCAGAGTCAACCCACTAAGCTGCATCATCTTGGACAAGATTGACCTCAAAAATCATGATCATAAACTTACTGTTATGAGCGTTGTCCTTTTTGTTTTGGTTGTTGTTGTTGAAAGCCGACCGTGCCCCCTTGTGATTACGACACTTAGCCTTGATGTGTCTATTTTTGCCATAGTGGAAGCATGGTCATTTCTTCTTTTTCTAATTCTTATTGTTGCTAGAACCATTGTTCTTTCTTTTCTTGTTTAATGGTCCTTCTTCCAGCACATAAGCCTTTGAAACTTCACAAAGTGTTTACTTAAGAACTTTGTCCTTCTTCTTCCTTTACTTTGAGTTCATCCTAGTTCCTGTATCTTTTTCTATGCGAAGGTGATTACCAAGGTCATCTAGAGTCATTTCTCTTTCTTATGTTTCGAAGTTTTCTTTGTATCTTTCGAGGAAAAATGGAGTTTATCAATTATAGAAGATATAATAATAGCAACATCCTTATTTAGTTTATATTGTTTAAAACTATTAAGAATTTGACAAATCTCATAAAATTGATCCATTACTGAACGATTATCAAACATTTTAAAATTATTGAAATGACAAACCAAGAATTTCTTGCTACTCACATCATCAATCATGTATCTAGCCTCCAAGTTGTCCTATAACTCTCTGGTAGTGGCTTCATTCTGGTGTGTATCAAATAATGTGTCTGTCATGCCATTCAAAATGTAACCCCTACGTATATAATCGTTGTTGTCTTACTTTTGTCATCCACAAACTTGTTCAAGTGCCTTTCCATCTTTTGGCTCAAGTCTTGCATTGGTTGACATATAAGCCACCTTGAGCAAAGTGACAAGGAAGTGTATCTTCTTCTGCCAATGAATGACATTGCCTCTTTCAAAGTCGTCAAGTTTCACGAAATTGGTTGCCATCTCTTTCACGAAGCCATTTTCAAGTTATAGCACAAATGATCCTTAAGATTATCGGTGCACTATGGGGAAAATGCTTGAAAAATGGCTCCAAGATGTACTACAAATGCCACTTTCCTTAAAAATTATTTGCCTCCCACCAGTCTGGTATGCAAAGGGGTTTGTATAAATATCCATTGGGATATAATGTAGCCAATGACTAGAATTGATTTTCACTACCAATTTAAGTCACTAGCACTCACTAGAAGATGGCAGGGATTTCAAAGACTTTAAGTAGATTTTCTGCAATAAAATATACTTAAAGTTTAATCTGGATACATGTATGCAAAATAGGATTGAAAATGTTTTCCCTACGTTTGGATGTTTGGCACGCACAAGAAAATGGGTTGAAAAAAGTTTTCTATTCAATAATGGTTGCTAGGCACATTTTGAGGAAAATGTTTTTAAGAGCAAAGGGAAGGGAAAACATTTTCTGTGAGAAGAAAAGCCATAATGTTTCTTTTCTTTGTTCGTTCACCAATTTTTCTTCTCGTTAAAATTTTATTTAAATAATTTATTTTTGAAATAATAAAATTCATTTGTTAACAAAAATTTCCAATTGAACAATAATTTTTCATTGTGATTATTACCGAACATTAGAAAACATTTTCCAAGTGTCACAACAAACACCATAAAAAATTTCCAATATGATAACAAAACACCAAAAATTCTTCTGTTTCCAGAAAAATATTTTTCTAGGAAAACATTTTTCTGTGGCACGTTTTTTTCCTGCAAGTAAATAGAGCCTAAAATAGTAACTTTGTAAAGTAAGGGATTGATCAAATATAGGAAATTGTTACAGTAAAATTACAACGCACTCCTGAATGTAAGAAAATGTTTCGAATTCCCACATATAGTGGAAAAATAAGGAAGTTATTGGAGTTGGTCCTAAGAAGACAAATCGGGTCATTTTTGTGAGGGTAATTTAGTCATTTTATGTATTTCTTGTCAAATATCTTATAATAAGAACTAAATTGGTTATTTTCTAAACTATTGGGAATCTGTTTATATTTTATGGGAGCTCTTCCATTTTTTTGGATTAATATCAATCCATAAAAAAATTTATTTTTAGAATAAAAATTTATAGGTTTAGAACAAAAATTTGTATGAATTTTTAAATAATTTGTAACATCAGTCTATAAACAAAAATTGTAACTTTAAAACAAAAATTTCTTAGTCCATAAAAAAATTTGTAGGTCTAAAACAAAATTGTAAGACTACAATTTTTTTAAAAAGACCTACAATTTTTTTTTTGGATAGGCAAGACCTATAAATTTTTGTTGTAGTCTTACACATTTTTGTTCTAAACTTACAAATTTTAATCATAGACTGTATTAGTCACATAAATGGAAGTGTAATCCTATACTTTATGTTGAATACTTATTTCTAAAAAAATTAAACTATGAATACTTTAACCATAAAAAAAAAAAGAAAAAAATCTATGAACACTGTGTTGTAACTTTGTTAAAAAAAGCCTTAAAAAAGTAGAGGTTGAGATGTAATTGTAGCCTTGGCCCAATCACCAATTATACCTAGGCCAGCTTGCCAAGACTTGGTTCACCGAGTTCCAAGCCAGAAACAGAGCTGTACACAAAGTTTTATACATAAGAGTGATACACTCCCTCAAACATGTGGATTATATATTATGGACAATCTCACTGGTAACAAAGACTTCATTCTGTTCTTCTCCACATATTAGGATTCTGAATTATCCACTCATATTTCCTTAACCCAAAAAAAGAAAAGGGAAAAAAAATAAAAATAAGAACCCACACAAAAACAGAAAAACCAAAATCAAAAGAACGAAAAGCATACCCTCTAAATTACCCCTTTCAAAGATAAGAGACAACACAGTAGAAAACCACCATGATTATAAACCTCTCACCTTCTCCACCCTGGTCTCATCTTCATACAAAAGTATCATCCATTGCAGACATCTCTTTAAGAACAAAACCCCACTTCTCAAAATCCTTTTACTCTTCTTCTTCATCAACATTTTGCTTTTCACAACCAAATTGGCATTCCAAGAACCCGTTTTTATTCCACAAATCTAAATACCAGTATGGAAAAAGAAGAAATTTCAAGACTTGGGCTTTAGATGGGCTTGGTTTTGAGAGTGTTCAGTCAGTATTAGAGGCAGCAGGTGTGTTGACTGCCATTATAGTTGTTCATGAAAGTGGTCATTTTTTGGCTGCATATTTACAAGGCATTCATGTGAGTAAATTTGCGGTTGGTTTTGGTCCAATATTAGCTAAATTTAATGCAAAAAATGTTGAGTATTCTATCAGAGCATTTCCACTGGGTGGTTTTGTTGGATTTCCTGATAATGATCCTGATAGTGATATTCCGGTAGATGATGAAAATTTGCTCAAAAATAGGCCTATACTTGATAGAGTGCTTGTTATTTCTGCTGGTGTAATTGCTAATATTGTATTTGCGTATGTGATAATCTTTGTTCAAGTCTTGTCTGTTGGATTGCCTGTACAAGAGGCTTTTAATGGTGTGCTTGTCCCTGAGGTTAGGCCATTTTCAGCTGCATCCAGAGGTGGGTTGCTCCCTGGTGATGTTATCTTAGGTGTTAATGGTATTGTGATGGAGAGAACCGGTCCGAGTTTAGTTTCTGATGTTGTTGATGTCATTAAAAGAAGTCCGAAAAGAAGTGTGTCTATTAAGCTTGAAAGAAGAGGACAAGATGTTGAGATTAATGTTACACCTGACGAGAATTCTGATGGTACTGGCCGGATTGGAGTTCAGTTATCACCAAATGTTAAGATTTCAAAAGTTAGGCCCAAGGATATTTTGGAAGCTTTTAGGTTCTCTGGACGCGAATTTTGGGGCCTCACATCTAATGTTTTGGACAGTTTGAGACAGACTTTCCTTAATTTCTCGCAATCTGCTAGCAAAGTATCGGGTCCAGTTGCTATTATAGCTGTTGGTGCTGAAGTTGCAAAGTCCAACATTGATGGCCTTTACCAATTTGCAGCTGTTTTGAATCTTAACCTTGCTGTAATAAACCTTCTTCCTTTGCCTGCTTTAGATGGGGGTTCATTGGCGTTGATCCTCATAGAAGCAGCAAGAGGTGGGAAAAAGCTTCCACTAGAAGTTGAACAACGGATTATGTCAAGTGGAATTATGCTCGTCATAATTCTTGGTCTATACCTTCTTGTTCGGGACACATTAAATCTTGACTTTATTAGGGATCTTTTATGATTACTTGGCATTACTTTGGCATTTTGGGTGTTTCAAGAAGGAATTATTTCCCAACATAGTGGTATCCTGTCACCTTGCAAGGCGGAGTCCCCTTTGCTTCACATGATTTTGGCTTCTTCATGGATTCTCTTGATAGGTAGGATCCAACTGGTCTTTCTTTCTTCTTCTATTTCATCAATGTGTCTCACTTTCTTTATGTCTTGTAACTTTATTTTGTCACAATCGCACGGGTTACATACTCCTTCAACAAGATCCCAAACATAGCACTGTAAGTACATACTTGTACAATTAAAAATAATTTAAATTAATGTTGTCACTAGAGATGGTTAATTCTTAATGTTGGGGTTAATGACTTAATAGCTTTATTTATGAAGAACTTCAGAGGTTTGCTACAAGTGTAATTCGTCTAAATGATTATCGTTGGAAGGGTTCCTTTTCTTTTTTGGTGGAAATCAAGATTTTAGACTCTGGTTATTTCTAATGTAGAATATCTTTGCTTATATCTTATGTTGAGATTAGCCGCTTGATATGGAATATGCGACCCAAAATATACATTGCTTTCATGTATTTCATTGCTTGAGAAGTGCTAGAGAAACTCAATTAGATACAGGATAGCAGACACTTTCCAAGAGAGATGGTGCCACGTTTTTTCTCAACTTATTTCTGGAAATTGGCAACTGATCTAACAAGTTGATCGATAAGGTGTGGACCCTTACTTAACCATTCTCTGGAGCTCAATTAAGACTAATAACATTGTGGCATTTTAATTACGGGAGTTTCTTTTGCGGGTCCAAGAGAGATTGTTGCCAGCATTCTCTATGGATCATTGGATGCTTTTGAGCTCTCCTTCTATGCAATCGATTACAAGTCAAATTTTTTTTTTTAAATCAGTTTTGTTATGCATCTTCAGAATGCGGCCCTGCATAATATAGTTGTGCACTTGTGCAAGGTAGAATGGTACATTACTTCGTACATGTTTCCATTAATCTTATGTTCATACATGCAGCCCTCCACATTTCACCCTTTTTCCTTGGAAGGAGCAGGCGGGGGTGGGGGCTGGCTATGTGATTTACAGCAGCAAGTACATGTGCTAACCAGCAACCATGTTTCTGCAGTGTTCTGTCTCTCTCGTACTCCCAACCAAGGCTTCCGATGTTATTTAGGAGAAAGAAGAGATAATAAGCTTATATAGTTCCCATTTCTAGTAAAATGCAGTTCTTCTGGAAATTGTTTGATAAGTAGTCAACTAGTAAATTCTTAATATGAGATTAAGTTATTTTTAGCTGTATTTTTCTGAGAAATACCGCAAATTTGAAATCTCTGTTGCAGGAACATTATGTCTATAACTTCCCCACCCAAAGTTTTTCACCTTTTTGTCAAGAGAGACTGATCCCCACTAGAAAATGAAGCAGGAAGATTGATGCATGAGACTTACATTATATATTGTGTAGTGATTTAAATTGTTGAGCCTTGATTTGTGTTCTATTTTACTCGAATATATTTAGTTATCATTTCATCTAAAAGCTATAGTGAGGGATTTACTATATTATTTAGTCTTTAACATGCTCTCTCACATGCAAACTTGGTTGTTTCTTGATTGAGCCTTGCATGTGAATATGATCTGAAAAATGGATGGCTACGAGACTTGAAATCTTATGATCTAGGGCTCGGTTGGATTGGCTTTTTTTCAAAAGCGCTTTTTTTAATAACTTTTGAAAAATAGCTTTTTTTGAGAAGCTAAAAATTCTGGCTTCTAAAAAAAGCTGTATTTGAGCTTTTTTTCAGAATTTCAACTTTTTTGGAAGTCAAATCAAATAGTTATTACAAATTTAATGTAATTTTTTCAGAAAAAAAAGTACTTTTTCTTGAAAAAAAGTCAATCCAAACAGGCCCCTACTGTCTTTAACTGAGTATTAGGGAAAATTAGTTTATCAGTGTTATCCGTTTGATTGATTTTGCTGAGGATCAATGAGATTAGTGAGTTACTGTTTTTTGCTTTTTCTTTAGCTTTTTTGCTAGGTTTCTTTGTCTTCTGTCTATGACACTAGATATGAGTTTCCTCACTGGAGATTTGGTTTAACTCTAAATGATACTCCATTGTTGAAGGAAAGAGTGAAAAGGAAAAAAGTTGATAAAACTGAAGAATTTTTGCAATTCTATTTACTCTTAATTATGAATAAGAGGATGGGGAATCAAACATCATCAATAATGTGTTTATATGTATACATTTATGTACACTTTTTTCCCCCCCTACATGAAGGGTTGGACAATATGTTTGAGATTCTTCTCAAGCCCCTTACTGAGGCTTTCTTGATACAGCTAACTTGAGCTGGCATCAAGAAGTTGTACTGGAAAACTAGTCGTGGCACGGGTATAAAATTAATTTTTTTTGGTTTTATATTTAATGTAATTAACAATTATATGATTACAGAAAATTATCAGTTTGTTAAAAGTATACTTCTTGCAATTTAAACATTTATAAAATTTACAATTTTACCTTTTAATCTCAGTTTTCTATTTAATTGATGCAGTACGTTCACCTATTATTGTTTAAGAAAGTATGAAAATTTTGAAGAAACAACTGATGTAGTACCACGCCAATGAGGACAATGTATAGATTATAATAAATGCAAAACAAAGTTAAAAAAAAAAAGTGAATTAAAATGCTTTTGGGGTTCTTCATGGTAAACCACTAAACAATTATACACCTACAAAGAATTATGATGTATGATAAAAGAATGAAACAAAAATGAAAGAAAAGAAAAACTATTGAAGAAATAATTTGGCTTTTGTATATAATGTAAATATATATATATATATATATATATATATATATATATATATATATTATAATGTTTGAAAGGGTATCACTACTCAGCAATTATAGTTATAGATTGACGGAGAGTCATGGCCAAAAAGAAAAAAGATTAATTGTTAAAAAATATTTTTAAAAAAATGAGCACATGGCAATTCTCAAAAATTATAATATAAGCTAAAAAAGAAACAAAATATAAAAAATAAAAGTAATTGAGAATTTTTATACAATATAAGACCAAGAAAAAAAGAAGATAACACCATAAAAATGATTATTGAAAAAAATAATGCATAAAATGTTTGAGTTGGAGAGTTGGAGAGTTGGTGGCATGTGTCATACCTAGTCAACTATTTCACTTATGTATAGATAAAAGTGTTTGAGAGTGTATATATGATATAAAAAAAAAAAAAGAATCTTGAGGATTGTCGAGGGGATGCCACGTGGTATCCCACTCAAGAGTTTTAATTTATATAAAGATTATTTTTTGTTTTATTAAATATTTTGTGTGATCTATTGAAAGTATATCTATTGAAATTCTTCTATTAAATTGTTAATAGTGCAATTACCTATGAAGACCCTTCAAAAATATTGATGTAATGATTTGGATAATAATATGATTAGAAATCAATCAGTTCCAATGAAAAGAACACATCAATTTATTAAAGATATATTTCTTTTAATTTAGATATTTATAAAATTTAGAAGTAAAAAATAAAATATTTGTTTCATGAAAATACGTTAATTGACCAACTCACTAATCTCATTCGTTCACTTATGTCATTGTGCTTATTTTTTGTTTTAAAAAATTTACCTTTTTAAAGTTATTTTTAGATTTTTAGTTTAAACAAAAGAAACAGATAGATATAACTTTTTAGTTTAAATAAAACACAAAAGAAAAATTGGTGGGATGACACATGGCACCCCACCTTGTCATTTTAATATATAGATAGATTTTTAGGAAAAAGCTGAATGTTTTCAATTTGGTTCCTTATTAACTTCATGTTTTCTTTTTTCTTTTTGTCTTTTTTTTTCTTTTTTCTTTGCTATATTGATTTAAAGAAGACTAAAAAGCTAACATTATACCACTTGTAGAAAATTGATCTAGGCACTCCTCATATGTAACTAAGGGATATATCACTAAACCACGACCACTAGGCCTATAGTAACTTCATCTTTATAGGTTAGTTTATGTTTCTCTCTCTCTTGCATAAAACATGATTTTAGCTTACAAAGTACAAAGAAAATAAGAAAGAAAACCATTTGCATTCATGAATTAGTTTAGTTGCATTTGGATTGGTAAATTTCGACTTGAGCAAAGATCTTAAACCTTTTATGTTTCAAAATTTAAGTCGGGGTCCAAATTTTAATAATTTATTTAGATACCAGAACATTATATTGGGGATTGAAACACATTATTTGCATCTATCAATCTACATTCATGCTAAAAGAGAACATTGGGTTCATATTTGCTTCCTTGTTTTTTTCATGAACTTTAGGTTTTTTAATACATATATATATATATATATATATATATATTTATTTGGTTCAAACACCTCCTATGTTTATAGTGTAGATGTCGTTAGTGGTCTCTATATTCTTAAAATTAATTCATAATCCCCTACGTTTGTTTTTGTGTAATACACGCATTAAAATTCAAATTAGTCTAGAATTTTGCAACGAGTTTATTTTTTTGGAACAAAAATATCCTCCATAACAAAGTACTAGGCCCTTGTTACTTACGGAAAAATTGCATATTGACCCATTTTTTCGATTATTTTTGTTTTTCCTTTTCTAGCTTATCATTTATTCCATCCTTTTTTTTTTCCCCTTTTTCTATACTTTACCTTTTTCACAATTGAGTCAATAAGCTAAATACATTATCTTTTAAAATTATATACCAAAATGACTATTTCTGCAAGGTAACGAGGGTGGCCATATTACAAAATCATGTCTTGAAGACACAATAGTTGTCATTTCAAGCACGAGGAAAATGAGTACTTAGAGGGTGTTTGGCTTTGCTTATTTTAAGTGCTTATAAACACTTAAAAAAAAATACCCCCTCACATATTTTTTAATATTTGCTGTTTATAAACACCAAATAAGCAAAGTTAAACACCTCTTAGTGATGTGGCATTGTCCAGCCATGAAGAAATCATGGGTCGAAACCATGTTTTCAATCTTCATGGGATAAACTCATGCTTAAAAAATTTTGAAAAAGAAAATGAAATTGTAATTTGGACTCATGATTTTAGTAAAAATTTATATTAAAAAGGGAAAATCAAGAGTTGATTACTCGATTTCAAAAAATAAAAAAGTGAAATCATGAGTTAAAGACACGATTTTAGGAAAAAGAAAGGGTGGAATCATGAGCCGAAGACACGACTTTTGCCTGGCACAAGCTTGCCACATCAGCCAATGCCACACATATACTTTATTCACCCTAAAATCCTATTTTGAAAACACAATTAGTTATTTAATTGTGTAATTACTATCAATGTTACCAGATATGACATAAGAAATTAATGTGCAATTACAATGTGGTAACCAAACACGTCTTCTGATTTAAATTACTATACAATTACTAGGAAGTGTAATTACTACCTAATAATTACACTGACTAGTAATTACATTGTTGTATCCAAACAAACCCTAGCTAAAATTTCTTATGCCACTTTAAAAATAAAAGTTCAAATCTTGTTAGCAACACTTTGCAATGTTTTTGCGGTAGGAATTTCTTTTTTGTTATGAAAAATTAAAGGTTTTAATCTCATTTTAAACCATTGTCCCTCCCCATTGATCTTAGAGACCGATGTTTCATGGGGACAGGGTTTTATTCATCAGACAAGGATTGTGGTAACCAAACACATCTTGTGATTTAAATTATTGTGTAGTTACTAAGCAATGTAATTACTACACAATTTAATTACTAGGGTAGTTATTACACCATGTAATAATAACACCATGGTATTTAAACAGACCCTAGTTAGAATTTCTTATTCCACTTTAAAACCAAAGTTCAAACTTCTTTAGCAATACTTTGCAATGTTTTTGTGTTTAAAAACCAAAATTCAAATCTCCTTAACAACACTTTGTAATATTTTTGTGCTAGGATTTATTTTTGTGTTGTTAATAGGTAGGGGTTTTAACAAACAAGGTTTTACAATTAGATTTTACCCCGTGGCATTTCTTCCATTGACCTTGTTGACTGATGTCATATAATAGCGGGCGGGGTTTTATTCATTAGATAAGGACGTAGATGATGCCGCAAGTTTTCCCGAGTACCAAATATAAGATAGAGGTAAGGCAAGGATCGGAGTAAGGGTTAGCAAATCCTGCCTCTATCTTATTCTATTACCAACACCAATATAAGGCTTGTTTTTTTTTTTTTTTTTTGGGAAAAATATCTTTAAAACACAATTTAAAAATAATTTTTGAGAACAAAAGTCTTAAAATACTTGTTTGGGAACTTTTATGATTGAATAAATGTACGTGGAGAAAGATTAAAGAGAAAAGCGTTTACAATTATAATGGTATATTAATTACAAAATTGCCATTTATGAAATAGACTCCTTATTTTTGTACATTTTTAGAATAAGATGTTAAAGGCATCTTTTTATTGTTCTTTGTTTTTCTATTTTTAAAAGAATTATTGTGAGAATTATTTTTTGTAAAAAGTATATCCAAACAAATATTTTTATCTTTTTTTTTTAAAAAAAACTAAAAACTATTTTTTAATAATTGATTCCAACATGGCCCATAGTTTCTTTCAACCTTCCTCCTTTCGCTGCCAAAGAAAGGTTCCAATTAGGGCAGCAGTTTCCCTATTTGATACAATTTTTTTTATCAGCAGTAACATTCATTAGGGAAACTCTAATTGTTAGCCTAAACTATTCCCTACTCCAAATATAGGGATAAGTATAAGGATAAATGTAGCGATAAATTGCTCCAACAAATTCCCTACATCTATCTTTACGTTTGTTGATAGAAATTTCATCCCTAAAATAAATTTTGATTATCCCCAAATCTATTGATAGCATTCCCATCCTCTAAAACAATATTAAGAAAATTTTAAAATTCGAAAACTGTTGGAATAAAACTCAAATAGAGATTTCCTTAAACAAAAATTTGATTAAATATAGGAAAACTATTAAAGTAAAATTGAAATAGAGAATCCCTGAGAATATTATCATTTGGCTTAACAGTAAGTGTATTGCCAATTCATCGAGTTCTCTTGTTAGAAGACTTTGTTTTGAAGCTATTCTTTATCATATTTGGCTTGAAAAGAACCGAAGAATCTTCAAGGATGAAACTAGAAGCAAAGAGTGCCTTTGGGAGGCCATTCTTTTTTATGTCAAAACGGAAGTGTATAGACATAAAAATTTTTAGGACAACACTCTCAACAGGCATCTCTATAGATCATGGAACATTGATGTTAATATTCTTAGATCCTAACTTTTGTTTTTGTCAACACTGTTGACTAGTGTCATTTCTTGCTGATTGTAAATTTTGTGAATTTTAATCTATGCTCTTGCTTGCTTAGTCAAAAATAAAATAAAATAAAACAAAATAAAGAATCCCTATATGTAAAGAAATGATACAAATTAATTAAATGTAGAGAAAAAAATAAGCAATCTGTCCAAGTTGGCCTTAGAAAAGATTGATACAATTCCACTACAAATTGCTTTAAGAGAAGAAAACTGAAAACATGCATCTTCAAATACAGTGATCTTGAACAAAGAAATAAACATTCAGTAACTAATAATATTCTTTAGCAGAATAAGGGCTAAATAAACCAGAGCATTTGCTAGTACTTGGACGTTCAATAATAAATTTTGTGAATAGAACAAATTTTGGACCAACATATCAACAAAGAGAGAAAATAATGTTGATTATCTGCATTTATCTTTCAAAAAAATGTTTATGATACACTAAGACAAGGAAAAATATCAGTAGCCAAGAATTAACAGTTACTTGAAGTAACTTCTTTCCAATACATCATCACTAGACATAAAATGCAAAGGCAAGAAAAGTCAGATATATTAACCTTTTAAGTCAGTGCTACAGCGAAACTTCTCGTGCGTGATGTTGTGTGCTTCCATTCAAGTGTTTGCTTGACAAGTGCAATATATGGCACGTTCATTGCCTTCAAGAAGCATAGAGTAGTTTTATCCCAAAAACAGAAAAAGGAAAAAAGTATACAGCCATAGACAATGGTGTCTGTATCCCAGTTCCTGCTGCAAATGCTTTTCTTGCAGACTTGTGATAAATCTTGTTGTTAAGAATGATATGTGACTCCTTCACAACTTACAACCTCCCCAATGCGATACACTGCATATGTTCTATGATTATCCCCGAGTATCCTAAGAGCAGCCTCTTTGTCTACAACTAAAACCATTCCAATCCCCATGTTGAAGGTTCGACTCATTTCAGCATCTTCTATTTTTCCAGCCTGTAAATGTTCATAACAATTATAAAGGAGAAGGAACGGTTATTCGGGAGCTACTCGCTGATTTGGATAAAAGTCTCATTATTTTTTAGTACTGGAGAAACAAAAGAGAAAAAAAAACATTAAGCTTTTGCAAGAAAGAATTTGTCACCTCTTGAATCCACTTGAAAACTGGAGGAACAACCCAAGAGTCATTATGAATCACAGCTCCAAGGCCTTCTGGAAACACTCTAGGTATATTGTCCGTAAAACCACCTCCTGTTATATGGGCTATACCTTTCACCCCTCCTTTGCTAATAATGTCAAGCACCTTTAGTTACAAAATCCAGTATAAGTTCAATGCGTGTCCACTAACAAAGCAATGCAATATTATTAGAATATAATCAAGGCAAACAGAACAGAGGTACCTGCTTAACATATATAACAGTTGGCGCCATCAATGCCTCTCCTAGTGTAACAGATCCACCAGGGACTTGGGCTTCCAAAGAAAGGCCACTCTGCTTAAGAACCCTGGAGTTTATGGCCAATTATCACAATATAAAATTAAACTGAATGGAAGCAGGCAGTTTGGAAAAATCCAACATGATGACCATTATTTATATATTTAATAAATTAATCAAATTCAATATAAATTGGAACCTTCTAAAAAGAGAGAACCCGTAAAAATGAACTCCACTGGATGGTAGGCCTATGAGGATGTCACCAACTTTGATGTTCTTTCCATCAATAACTGAATCTTTTTTAACAATTCCAACAGCAAAACCACTGAGATCATATTCACCTTCTGCATAGAAATCTGGCATCTCTGCAGTCTGAAATGCATACTTGATCCATTGAGTTCAACTAAGAAAAGCTTTTTGATGACAAAAAACTTAATTTTCCTCATTATATCTCAAACTGCATTCAGACAAATGCGGAGCATAGTAAGTTTACTCTTAACCTAAAGATGTATAAAGAATTGGTGGTCCCTACTAGCCCATGCAAGTGAATTTCAGAAGTGAGATTCTGAGCATCCAGAATCTGCCATTATATGATGAAGAATGAAATCAGCATCGAGTGCTCGTACTGGTTTCATGCTAATATGTCTCTTGTGACTTGTATGATTAAGTAGCCAGTTCTTTCTTTGCATGGTCTGTTAAGATTCACTTGGACAAAGATATCACCAATGAAAAATTCCAGTTATTCATATCAAATGCTAAGCATAAGGCACTAAGGTGTAACAAAGTAGCTCTCCTCCTAAAAGAACACAGTCAGACTGTTGGCAGCCATTGACAATGCCTTTTATGACCTGCATAAGCACAACTAGCATGAATACAGTGTTTCATTTACACCAGACCCAGCCCGTGAACATTAGGGAATGAGCATCATAAAACAGCTGCTACACCTTTTCTGCAAGATCAACATCAAGGTGACTAGTGGCAAAATAGTCAAGGAAAAATAATGGCTTTGCCCCAGAAGTGACAATATCATTCACGCTCATCGCAACCTGATAACAAATACACATGGTTAATTCTCGTAGCATCAGTAAATTGAGAAAGAAGGTGCATGATATTTACCAGATCCATTCCAATAGTCTCATGTATCCCAGTTTCAAAAGCCAGCTTAAGTTTTGTTCCTACACCATCTGTGCCAGCCACAAGATAGGAATCTCCTATACTCAGAAAAAGGGAAAAAGAAACATTTAAGTACAGAGAACTACTGAAAGTAAGATTACAAAGATCACCAGAATAATCAACATAGACGTAACTAAACATGAAAACTACGGCCACTATTTTATTCTAAAACCCTTAGACTGGCTCATAGCATATAACAGTCAACATAAAATGTTTAGCAACAATTGATTAAAATACATTAATTATCTCTAAAAATTCAAAACAAAATTAACACTCATTTATGAAAACTCAGAAACAAAGTAAACTTGGCAAAATTCAGTGGAGTACAACAACAACCAGCATCACTTTCTCATATCAAGGTGCACCATCTTTCCACACCAAGTAACAAAATTTCCTCTCTCAAAATTTCTGAAGTCAAATATGAACAACAACGCCATCTTGTTACTTGTCACATGAAATCATTTTCATGAAAGGTTGTGCTTGTGCTCATAATCTTGATTCTAGAAGCATCTTGTACATATTTATACAATTGCAGCTGGCGTTATCTCTCACTATCGCTTGCATTCTTATCGGCTCTAGCTACTTCCAGAATCTCAATACTTCTACACAACGAGGCATTGCAAAAGTTCAACAACATGAGTTGAAAACAGATTCTTCAGCAACCAGGATATGATTGTCTAAATCATTTTCCCCCGAGGAACAAAAGATTATCATAAATTGCAACAACTAAATAATTAAAGTTGAGAATTACATCAAAACTCTAAACGAAGTTTTTATCCTTAGCTCAGTCGTAATGCCCCTCACTTGGGAGTGCGGGTCTCGAGTTTGAGTCATCAGTGGCAAAAATGGAGAACCACTACTGATCCTGTTTAATTAGGAAAAAAAAAAAAAAATTCCTCTCAAACCTCTCAATCTATATCATGGTAAGAAAACTGAATCAAACCGAACCAAACCAAACCAACACTACTCATTATCATACCCAGTCCTGTACTCGTACCAAAATTTAACATGTAAATAAAAAAAAGAAAAAAAAAATTTGAAAGTGAATTGATACCCTGAGGAAAGAGGCCGCCGAAACCGCCAATACCAGGAGCCATTTTGGCAATACGTTTGACAAGTTCAGTTCCGGCATCAATGTCTACGCCGGCATCTTTATACGTAAGACTACTCGATATTCTAGTATTTTTGCTCAAATTTGAATATCTCAAAGATGAAGATGACGATGACAATGTTGCCCAATAGTTTTTGTTCTTGGAAAACCAACAAAATTTACAACTGCCAAATTGTTGTGGTGCGTTTTGGGGAAGAGAGTGACGGGATAGTTGAAGCTTGGGTCCTCCGAAAGATGTCATCGCCATTGAAGCTGTACAAGATCAGGTTCAAGCATGAGTGTGGATTTCAGTTAGAGGTCAAAAAGAGAGAGAGTTGAAAAAATTGGGGAAGAAGAAGAATGGCTGCGCTACTGTTTGGAAAAGTTATTGTTTTTCTTCAAATAAATAAATATATATATATATAATTTTTTTTGAAAATTAATTAAAAATTTTTAATTTCAGCTTTTTTTACAAATTAGAAATTTAAAAATTTAAAAAAAATATATTTAGAATTTTTAAAAATATATATTTTCTAAGAAAAATCTAATCTACACAACCCTTTAATAAAATTATAAGGCGCTCTCCAACATAACTTTTAAATAATCTCTATATAAAATTTAAGGGCGAAAAAGGATAATAAACTCCAGCAGCTCTATTATCTCCTCACTTAAAATTTCAAGGGCTCCTTTTGATATTTTGTTCTCTCCCCACACATAGGGGTCTTAACCCAACCCTTTTTTGGCCCCTTAAATTTAATAATGCCAAAAAAAACTAATAATTGATAATTAATTATAATTAATTAATTAAAAATATCTACATCTACATATATAATAAAACAAAATACATACCGTAAAAATTTTAAAAACTATGTTTAACTAAAATAAAATTAGATATAAAAATAGGGTTTTTTATTTTTAAATAAGGAAATTGTTGGAGTTAAACTAAAATATGGATACACTAAAATAAAAGTTTGATTGAAAGTAGAAGAGTTATTGAAGTAAATCTAACAAGAGGTCTCTAGATATTAAAAAAAAAAATGAATGAAGCAAAATCCCTTAAAAATAGGAAAAAATAGGTAAATTGTTAGAATTAGTCTAAGGAGCGCTCATCTTCCAAGGCACCTCTTTACTCTTAGTTTAGGGGTTAGGGTCAATCGGGCCTTGGATATAAAACTCTTTTTGTTATAAAATAAATTTTAAGAGCAAACCCTTAAATAATACCATGGTATTCAGTGGAATCGTATCAATAGAGTTGATGGAGTTAGTGAAGGATTTTATAGGAAAATTAATTTTCCTATTTTTCTCAACATTCTGAAACTGTACAGATTACACGTTTATAACAAGCGATAGAGTCCTATGCACGTAAGCTAAGTTCAAATACGATCAATAACAAAATGATAAATGAGAGCTAAGCAAAACTATATCTACTAAGTTATCCTATCGCGCCCCCTCAAGCGAAACTAGTGTAACAAGGTTGAGCTTGTGTCGAAGTCGCTTGAAGCAAACCACAGAAAGTCCTTTTGTTATTATGTCTGCCAACTGATTAATAGACGAAAGTGAACTGGTCAATGGACGAAATAAGTGAAACACGCAGCTTTTAGGAGGCCACCTTTTCTCATACAAAGTGAATATCAATCTCTATATATTTGGTACGTGCATGAAAAATTAAATTCGTACTCAAGTATGTAGCACCAATGTTGTCGTACCAAAGAGGAGGAGTTGTGGGCGATGAGAGGTGTAGTTAAGCTAGAAGTGATGTTAACCAGCAAACCTCTATCATGGCATGTGCAACAGATCTCTACTCAGCCTCCGCACTAGATCGTGCAGTTGTAGTTTGTTTCTTTGCAGACCAAGAAACCAGATTACGCCCCAAGTATATGCAATAGCCATTAGTGCTTCGTTTGTCATCTAAACAGCCTGCCCAGAAAATGCATGCACCGTAAAATCAGTGGAAGGTCTAATGTGCAGCCCATAGACCATAGTGCCACAAAGATAAAGAAGAATACGTTTAATTGTAGTCCAGTGAATCTCTGTTGGTTGATGCAAAAACTGGCTTACTTTATTCACTGCAAGTGCTATATCAGGCCGAGTGATCGTCAAGTACCATAAGGCACCAACAATACTTCTGTACAATGAAGGATCAGAAAACGGATCACCACTATGCTGTGAAAGCTGCATGTTAGGAGCTATTGGCGAAGAAACTGGTTTGGCCCGATCTAACTTTCCACGTCTAAGTAAATCAGAAACATATTTCTTTTGACTAAGCAAAAGACCATCACCCAAACTCTTAACTTGTATGCCAAGAAAGTAAGAAAGATTACCAAGATCCTTGAGTACTTATGAAGCTGATCAGTGACAGAAGCAGTTGTTTTGGCACAACTCCCTGATAATATCATCCACATATATTAATAAAATAACAGTATTATGCATATAAATAAAGAGTGATGAATCAGGTAACGCTAATCGAAAACCAATGGAAATAAGGTAGCTACTAAGACAAGAAAACCAGGCTCTAGGAGCTTGTTTGAATCCATAAATTGCTTTGCATAACTTGCATACATAACCAGGACATCGGGAATCAACAAGTCTTGGGAGCTGAGCCATGTAATCTTCCTCATTGAGCAACCCATGTAAGAATGCATTATTCACATCCAATTGTCACAATGTCTACCCTTTCAAAATAACTATAGAAAATATAATTAGAAAAGTAATGGGTTTGACCACAGGACTAAATGTCTCTGTATAGTCAAAACCCTCCGCTTGACTAAATCCCTTGGCTACCAAATGCGCTTTATAACGTTCAATTATTCCATCAGATTTTCATTTGATCCAAAAAACCCATTTGCACCACAGAATGTTTGCAAAATCAGGTTTAGGAACCAATTCCCATGTGCCATTAGCAATTGGAGTATTGTATTCACTCACCATCGTAGTTCTCCAATGTTCAGATTTGTTTGCTTGTGTAAAACACGTGAGTTCAGTGTTGTCTGCAGCTGCTTGTGAAGTAATTAATTCATAAAAGTCAGGCCATTTTCGATTGTACGAGTGTTGTCCCGAGATCGTGTAGTCATCGGATGGTGGGACACCATCGTACATGGTATGGCATCAGTTGTCCCAACTTGAGCATGAGTCTCATGGAGATTGTGTGAGGAGGGAACAGGTGAGGTGGGGTTTGAGGAGTAGGACACGGCATTGTTTGGTGATGACGGCAGGTATGTGGTTTGGTTCGAAGAGGTGGAGGGAGATGTTGGTAGATGTTTGGTCGATGTGGTGAGAGGAGCATTTGGAGTGACAGCTGGTGAGTTAAGATTATTTGGAGGCAACACGTAACTGTGAGATGAGGATAGCTGTAGGGGAGTTGAGCAATGAACTTGAGAATTATGCAGTGGAAGAGGACGAGTAGGATTTGGATGCCTATGCGGAGATATTGCTGATGGAGATGGAAAAGTAGCAAAAGCATCTGCATGAAAAGGTTTAGTAAGCCCATTATTCAATTTTCTAGCCGAGGAATTATCAAGAAATAGAGATACATGTGGATCCATACGAAAAGGAAAGTAGTTCTCATCAAAAACAACATCCCTTGATATAAAGACGCGATTTTTACTTATGAGAAAAACATCTGTATCCCTTGTGGTCATCACTGTACCCCAGAAAAATGCATGGAGTAGACTTTGGACTCGAATTTATCGAATTTGTAAGGACCTAGAAATGGGAAACATTGACGGCCAAAAACTCATAGAAAAGAGTAATTTGGCAATTTTTTGTACAAAACAAAATACGGACTTTGATTCTTGAGTAGAGGAGTTGGTAATCTATTGATGAGAAAAACAGAAGTTAGAAAAGCTTCTAACTAGAATTGCTTAGGTGTGCCAGAATGAAATATTAAGGTTGTGCCCATTTCAGGATATGACGAATTTTTCACTCCGCAATGCCATTTTGTTCAAGTGTGTGAGAACAAAAAAATTGATATTAAAGGCCATGATTGGAAATAAACTTGGCAAACTGTCCTTAAAGTTAATTGAAGTGCTCCGTCACATTGAAAATATTTTATTTTGGTTTGAAATAAATTTTTGACCAACAATTTAAATTTGACAAAATAAGGCAAGGCATCACTTTTGTTTTGAGGGGAAATAACTAAGTGTATCGACTATAAGCATCAACAAATAGAACAAAGAACCTATAATCTGAACAAGAATTAACTGGGGGCAGGTCCCCAAATATGACAATGAATAAGTTCTAAAGGACTCGATGATACACAACTGGACTCATTTAATAGTAGCTTGTGACATTTATCTAACAAACAGGCAGTACAATTTATTATTTGAACACAGAAGAAAATCAGAGAAATCTAAATCTAAACTCGAAGAACTCCAAGGTGAGGCCAAGACTTGTCGTGGTGGGTGTCCAAGCCTATTATATATGCCACAGATTATTGAAGGACGTTGAAGCTGCAAGGGCACGGTTGTGGAGAGAACGTGCACTGGAAAGAGCTAGGAGATGGTAGAAAGCAGACTCTGTAGGGCCTTGAAGGAGAGGGTCCCTGGTGCCAAGGTCCTTAACAACACATTTGGATGGAAAAAATTACAAGTGAGACTTTATTGTTGCTCGTAAATTTAGAAACTGACAATAAATTTTGTGTAAGGGCAGGGACATGCAAAATGTTTTTAACATGAAGGTGACAGACCAGAGATGGGTAGAGTGGAATAACCAATTTTAGAGATAGGCAGAGAATTACCGTTTCCAACGAGAACTTGATCCGATCCCTGTGTATGGTTGGATTTGGTTAAGCAAAGATGCATCTGGAGTCATGTGTGAAGTGGCTCTTCTATCTAGGATCCAGTACTGTGGAGGTGTTGTCGGTGTCGGGAGTCATTTTCAGCAAGCATACGCTGCTCCTATGTTAGGAGTTTGGCTTCAAGCTGAGCATATGTAGGCGGTACTGGTAGATTTTCAATTAAAGTACATTGCATCAAGGATTGCATTTTCAGAAAGGATCCTTTCAACTAAAAGCTGGAAATCTACTACTAGATATTGTGCATTTCTAGGTCCAAACTTGATCTCATGGTACTCTAAGAAGCACGAAACCGTGGCAAGATCCTCCACTAGGTAGAGTACAGGGCTCTTGCGCAAGCTGCAGCTGAAGTAAAATGGTTGACATAATTTGCTGAAAGATCTACACATACCCTTCTTTACACCTAGTCTAGTCAGTGACTCCATTTCTGCTTTTTCACTGGCCCCAAATCCTGTGTTTCATGATAGAACAAAACACATTGAAATTGGCTACCATTTTGTGCATGAACAAGTTACTTCTAAGCAGCTTTTATTGTCACACATTTCCACTTAAAGAGCAGGTTGTTGATATCTTCACTAAATCGTTGTCCAATAAATCCAAGCTTCGCTTAGCATTACCTAAGGTTCAACTTCAGGGGGCTGCTAAGGACAATTCATCTTATATGCAGCAGCATTAGTCAAACCAGGTCAGCACAGTTAGTTATTAGAATTGAAAGTTAGTTATAGTTAGCGTCAGCTGGTTAGATTAAGATAACTGCTCAAGTCATCCACTCATTCATGTACTTAAATCGGCTAAGCTCAAGTATAAATAGCTGAGCTCTTGTATAATTCTTATTCAAGTAATAGAAATTCATCTTCTTCATTCATGATTCTCTGTACTCAAACAAATAAACGGTCTGTATGAAAAATTAGGCAAGCCGTCCAGGGCATACAGCACAAGGTCATTATCTGAAATCGGGTCACCTATAGTTGCAAGAGAGGTGGAAAGAAAGTGTAAATGATGGAGATCAGATAATCAGCAATAGAGAGACCATTCTTTTTGTGATTGCGAATTCGAGAGCATAAGAGGGATCATCGGGCCTTGGACTATTGTAGAAAAGATTTGTTTAAGAGAATCCCGCAGATCCTTGGCCGTTTGATGCACAAGTGCTTGTGAAGCTAAGGATTCAGACATTGTTGCAGTGAGGCAGGCAAGGACAAAGCTATTGAACCTTTCCCATTCAACAAGTGTGAAATAAGAGTCAATGGCGCCTTCTGCAGTAGAGGTAGTCGCTGTGGACGTTGTAGTGGAAGTAGGAGTATCAGATTTTAAAGAGGAAGGTTTTGTTTTTGGTTTAGGGCATGAACCCTCTATGAATTTCTTAAGATCATTAAAGTTAAGAAATTTCAAGATTTGTTGTTTCCAGGTGAGGTAATTAGAGTAATCAAGGTTTATTGTAACGAAAGTTTTAATGTTATAGGTGGGAAGAGGGAAAATTTTTAGGAAAATTAATTTTTCTATTTTCCTCAACGTTCTTAGACTCGTGAAGAGAAAAGGAGACAAATGTCGTGCTTAGACTCGTGATACCATAAAAGGTTTTAGGAAAATTAATTTTCCTATTTTTCTCAACGTTCTGAAGCTTTACAGATTACAAGTTTATATACCATATTAGTAATTTCAAAACCTACACTCTACAAAAGTCAATTTTTATCATTCGAATACAAATGTGAAATGAGACTACTCATATTTATTCACAATAATAAGAACGATTAGAAAAAAATAAAACATAGAAAGAAATACTTTATTACATACTTATTGGTATGTTATGTACCTGGCTAAAAGACCACTACGTATAGGTATTAGAAGAAATTAAGCCTTCAATAACATATTAATATATGAATTCCAAGAGTTGTAAAACCCTCAAGTAATAATCCAAGATTATAGAGAAATTCCAAAGGTCTTATAACCACTTGGAATTCATATCCAAGTTAATAGAGAGGCCAAAGATCTCAAATAATAATGAGAAAATATTTAATTTCTCATTCATTTTTAACATAAATAATAGTATAGATTATATATCATATAAATAATAGATTTAGGACTTACAATATTATGATAAGGTCTTACAATATTCAAATCATTAGATCTCCAAAGTGCATGGATTTATTGAAACTTTGTGTATATTTTATACCTTTTTATAAAAAATTCTTTGAATTTGATTTGATGTGTGAATTATTTTCTTATAATAACTTGGGAATCTTCACATATTTTATTTAATAAATATTTGAAATTAGAGAAGATAATTGGGCTACATCATTTAAGTCATATATTATTAAAAATTTGAACATTTTTTAAAACAATTTAAATTGATTTAGATATTAGAAACAATGAGAATTAACTTGAGAAAGAAGAAGGAAGAAAATAGGGGAAACTGTAGCAATTCTTTTTAATGTTTTTGTATTAAGTAGTAATTATTTCATAGATAAATTGACAAAAATAGAGCATAGAAATATGACATGTGGCACCTTTTAAAACATGAATGTGGCAAGCCCTAAGACATTAAAAAATATGAGATATAATTTTATAACTATTAGTATTATCATATATAGATATACATAGATATAGAAATTATACTGATTTCTTTTTTTGTTCTCTCTTTTTCTTTTCATTTGATTGTATTAATCAACTACTTTATCATGTTTAATATGTAACTTAAATGACTTAAATATTTTTTTAAAAATTGAATATTGATGACAATTGCATTTTATAAATCACACTTGCAAGAGTATTCTCTTCTATGAGTTTATGTAGTATTCAAAGAGGTGCTTATGTTGCTCTAAAATAGAAACTTATATGTCATTCAAAGATAAGCTCATATACATAGATATACATAGTATACTGATTTTTTTTTTTTTGTTCTCTTTTTTTTTTTTGTTTTTTCATTTGATTGTATTAATCAACTCCTTTATCATGTTTAATATGTAACTTAAATGACTTAAATCCTTTTTTAAAAAAATTGAATATTGATGACAATTGCATTTTACAAATCACGCAAGAGGTGCTTATGTGGCTCCAAAATAGAAGCTTATGTGTCATTAAAAAAGAAACTCTCTTAATTTGACGTATAACTTTTTATAGATAATATAGATGACACAACAAGTGATAGAGTTCTATGCACGTAAGCTAAGTTCAGATACGATCAATAACAAAATGATAAATGAGAGCCAAGCAAAACTATATCTACTAAGCTATCCTATCAGTTAGAATTATTTGTAAAATCATATTGATAGAGTTAAAGGAGTTAAAATTGCTAAAACTTGAATGATCTCTCCATTGGAGGTCTACCCTATTTTGGGTATTTCTTAATCTAACATTTCTCGCTCTTAACATATTAATATTTTTAATTGGGTTCTTCCTTTAAATTTAAATTGTTATAAAAATACTTTTATTGAGAGTAAGTTCACTAAATACTAGAATATAACTGCAGTCATCAGAGACAAAAGGGCTATTACCTATTGACAATAATGGCTAGCCCGATGTGAGCGTCAAGTCGTCAACTCCTTAAAGGAGTAATATAATGATCTCTCTCATTGAAGGTATCATTCCTTTGTGAGTGTTTCTTAAGGTGAAGGTGGTTCTCCCTCTTAACCAAAAAAATATTTTGAATTGGCCTCTTTTCTTGGACTTGAGTTGTTATAGGAGCTAGAAGTTGTCTACAACATAACCACCCTTGCCGTGATAGTCCACCTATTGTGTAAGCTTGAATAGTACATGTGTATTTATTGATGGATTATCTATCATCTAATTAGAAGTGAAAATTTTTAAATTTTTTTGAAACTAATACGCTAATATATCGATTAGTTATTTGAAAAATAAATATAGATAAATTGAAATCGATATATTTAGATATGTCTATTAACTATTGGCGGTTGACTTAGTTAAGGGAATAAATACCATGTACTTTAAGCACTGTATATCTATGCAGCATTGTGCTTCCGAATCACTTAATTTTCAGTTGCTTTAGAAAAATACTTTTCTTGTCCATAGATTTTATACTTTATGTTTCCAGCTTTTAAATGTTCACAATTATCATTACATGTTCATAAATCTTATATTATTTGTTTAAAACTTGTATTATTATATTTGTACTAGTAAAGTAGTCTATCACTCGTGCACTATTTGTTCAAAACTCCTATTACTATATTTGTACTAGTAAACTAGTCTATCACCCGCGCGATGTAAGGGGTAATAATAATTTTCTGATTATATTATTTTATAAAAATAATGAAATATTAAGAAATAAAGAAAAACAACTTATGATTACCCTATTACTATTATACAATGTACAAACTATTGAAGATTAATAATAATGAATATCAACATTCTAAGTTATGAATGTATAATATATAAAAAATAAATAGTAACATATATATATATAAATATATATAAGTAAAATTAATGCAATCATTTCAAGGAAAAACTACCTTTTCCAATGCAAATTCAAAGTAAATAAATGGTGATTGTAATAATTAATTTAACACAACGTACACATGTATCGGTAACTACATCCAATATATAAAAACGAAATGCAATAATGTTTCTTAATAAAAATTAAGTCACGATGTATAGATTATGCGACATTTTTGAATGAAAATATTAAATTAAATAATTTTACATTTATTTTTCTGAATCCAAAACATTGCAAGGCTAGAAGAAAACAACAACTATAATAATAGCAACTTATTGTGATTAACAAAACAAATGGTGGCTTTAGAAAAAAGAACTGTAACAAATATAATAGTTGATAACTAATTAAGAGAAAAAAGTGGACTTTTAGTTGACATTTGACATGAAAGAAAGGTGAGATTTTAGTCAGGATCCAAATATTTATTACGAAAAATGCTCAATTCGTTAAAGAAATGGTTTTGTGAAAAAATTCAATTCAAACAACGTGCATCAAATATGTAAATTCTATGTATAGAAAAAAATATATATGGGATGCCTTATTATGATACTTCATTTATCATCTTTGAATTTTACGTCTTGGAACAACTTGATTCAAAGATGCGCAAAGAATATTTAAACAAAAATGCTCAATACTACATTCAAAAAGAATTCTAGCATAATACCCGTGCATTGCACGAGGTGAAAATAAAATTCAAATAATATTCTTTATAATGAAGACGGTTTTTCATGTTTAGAGATTGGCATATTTGTTTTTCTAAAGTATAGGTCGAGTACTTCAAAAGCCATACATAGACAGTAAATGTGCATGCAAATGCTTTATTTATTTCAAAAACATTATTTTGAACGAACATTTACTTTGAAAAGATGGTGGGTAGAATTAAAAAAAAAAAAGTCAAAGTATATAACATCCATGACAAATGTCCTTTTTTATCCTCTTATTTTTCCAAAAAATGGCTAGTAACACATTTGGGTAAAAAGGTGGCATCAAATATGCCACGTGTCAGCGCGTAATCAATGTATTTTTGAATACATATGTGGCTTATTATGAATATAATATATTCAAAAATCATATACAATTAGAAACAACATATAAGCTAAACGAAAAGAACTTAAATGATTATGCAAAATCATGTTATAAGTTACGTACAAATTAAGCATTCAAGTGAGTTTTATGGATTCTCAATTTTTAAACATGAGTCAATTTTATATTATTTCAATGTAATATATTTAAAAGCAAATCAAACAAAATAATATGTATTACTATAACAATTTAAAGTACCATCTGATTTATGAGTTAGGCTCGTCTTGATAGATTCTTTAAAAGTGTTTTTTTTTTTATTAACTTCTGAAAAAAAACATTTTTTTGAGAAGTCAAAAACTCTAACTTAAGGAAAAAGCTAAAATTGAACTTTTTTAAATTTTCATTTTTTAAAATCTAATTTAAGTATTTATTGCAAAAAAAATGTGCCTTTTCCAAGAAAAAAAAAATTCTTTTCCATGGGAAAAAAAAACTAATCTAAATAGGCCCTTCAGAAGTTCAATGACCAATCTTTTAATCTTATATATACCAAAATAGCAATGTTTAGAAATTAACACTATTTCAAGTTTAAGAAAGCAAATGTGTAGTTAGTTAATGTGGCAGGTTATTCTCGTGCATATGCACAACAAAAAAGGTTTTTTTTATAACAATAATTTGGAATAATGTTTTTTTTGTTTCAATTATTTTGCCATTTTCTATACTTTTTTTAATTTCAATATTTGTTATCCTTTCTAAAAAATTTTATTTCAATTTTTTAGAAGGACAAAATGAATTGAAACCAAAGAAATGCGATTGACAAAAGAATTGAAAAAGGAAACAATAAAAAAATTATTTTTAAAACGACGAAAAATTTGAAACAAAAAATATTAACTCTCAAATATTGCTATTTACACTTACCTCGTAAGGCTCGCTTGGATTGGCTTTTTCTAAAGTGCTTTTTTAACAATTTTTCAAAAAGTACTCGTTTGAGTTAAAAATTATGTCCTCTGAAAAAAAGCTATATTTGAGTTTTTTTCTTAGAATTTTATTTTTTTGGAAATCAAACAAAACAATTATTGCAAAAATGATGTATTTTTTGGGGACAAAAGTGCTTTTTTCTTATAAAAAGCCAATCCAAACAGGCACTTAATAACAAAAAGAAAAAATGTTTACTATTAAGGAAGAAAGAAATGACCACTAAATAGTAAAAAAAAATGATTAATGTATAAAAAACAAATTTATAACATATACATATAAAAATGACTCAGAAAGAGGATTAGGAAAAATAATTAACATAAAAAATGGGTCAAAATCTATGAACAAAAAAATTACATGATATACTAAAAGTCTCTTTAGAAAAATGAAAGATATAACCACTTATCTCTTTATGAAAAAAAGGAATGCTTACTATGAAGGAAGATAAAAATTATCATATAAGCAATAAAATATCGATCTATTTATATACACTATATGAGAATATGAGCATTGAAGAATGGTAAGTTCAAGTAAATTATAATACATAAGTTACCAAAGCTAACATATGCATGGAGAACTTTACCCACCTCAAAGGAAAAATGAAAAAAACACTTCGCCCAAGTTGAACAATACAATGCACAGCTGCGATAATGCACTTTACAAGATTGCAATAAATGTACAACTTTATTTTTTTTTTAAGGATGGAAGACAAAGTCCAAATGGCAAAAAATTAAATATGCCCTACATGCAAAATGACAATATAATAATTCACTAGTTTGATACATGGCAAACAATTAGCACGCAAAATTGTGCTGGAAGAAATTTTCTCTCTCTAGTTGTTGCTTTATAAGATACTATAGATGTTCATTATTTTAAATGCTTACAAATCTCACAAATACACAACTCATACATTATATACTTGCAAATTTTACATATTTACAATTTTATATTATATTATTACAAACATCAAACCCAATTTTTACAAAATAATAATTATATATTCATAAGTCCAGAATTGAATGTTTACAATATGAAGTTGCATGTTCACAATTTGTCAATAGTATGTGCAAGCTCTATACAGTATATTCACGACTTGTGAACTACATCTCCATAATTTGTTAATTGTAGTTCACAAATCTTAAATAACACAACTCATAAAATCTCAACCAATAGATAGTCTTCTTCTTCACCACAAACACCTATGTATACACAAATAACAAATCTCAACCAACACGTTATATGTATTTGCTTCTTTTCTTGCGGGCGTCTTCTTTTTTTTCACACACACGCAAATACATAGTTCTAGAGAGTGGGATTGGCAGAGAAAGAGACGAAAGAGAAAGACAAAGAAGAGAGAATTAAGTGAAGAGAGGGAAAGGAAAGAAAAAGAGAACGGAAAGAGAAAAAATAGATAAGCTTGCAGATTTCTTCTTTTAATAGGAGTGTGAGTATCACGCTCCAACTGGTGCACATTGTTAAAAGGTGCACAATGGTGTAGGTGCATTGGAAAATTTGCACTTAGTTAATGTAGGAGCAATAATTGTCAAAAAATGCTTAAGTGGAACAATTTTATTATTGTTTATTCACTTAAGGTATTCTAAGGGGTGTTGAATTTAGAATGTAGCAAATTATCATAAGATTTAAACACAAAAGCAACACAAATTTTCTCACAAGCAATTTATTACATGTAATATAGTATGAAGCAAGTAGAGTAGGGAGAGAAAATCAAACACCGATTTATAGTGATTCTCATTTTTGAGGGCTTAATCTACTACCTAAAGCTTTTCACCTTGAGATTTCAAACTTCCACTAGAAATAACAGGTGCTTTCTTCACAAGGCGAAACACTTGAAAATCAACTCAATTCAAAGTTTTGTTCCTGATAGAGCACCCTTCAAGTTATTCCCACGCTCAAAGCAACAATGCACTTTCTTTGCAAGCTCTAGAACCTGCTCAAGATCAAGAGCAGGTACAAAGTCAAACTATGTAAGTTCATGTGTAACAACGCTATATAGAAAGTGTACAATCATAGAGTATTAAAGGCTCAAAAAGTTATGAAGAATCCAAGTTCAAAATAGTACTACATGTACTAAAAATTATGAAGAATATGCTCTTAAATGATTGTGAATGTCTGTAGTTTTTAGAAAAATGTATTTTGGCTCAAACTAATAGTTGGTATTTGAAAAAGTGCTTGCAACAACTAGTTAACAAATATATATTCTTTTAAGAGGGTGTCTTGTAGTCAAATCTGAAACAATAACGGTTAACATGCAAGGCTCGAATTGGCTAAGGTATTAATGGTTAAGCCATATGATCAAACAACCCCAAATGGTGGAAGACATGCGGTTGGAGCCTGCATTAATGAGGTCAACCATATGCTTTTTCCACATACAAGTCTTACAATTTCAACACACTAATAGTCGAGGCTGGTCTCCGTGCCCTGTTAGAATATTTGTCATACTTTGCATATCTTTTACATTATTGTAATTAGTTAATTATATTCTTTCCATAGTTTGAAAATTTATACTTTTTAAGAGTTGGGGATTTAGTCTTGGATAGCAAGCTAACATCACCTATATTAGGAACCAAATGTACACTTTGTAAATACACACTTATGGAATAAAATATTCTTGTAAATAATTGGCTCTTGTTGATATGGGTTTATGGCTTCTTGGTTTAGTTTTGACATGGTATCAAAGCTACCACCTTGGTTGCCTATGCCACTATTATTACTATTTTTTTTTTTTTTAAGGAAGAAAAAAGTGCCACAGCTATGGTGTACGTGACAACTCCCATTGTTGACTCTTATTATTATTAATTCTACTTTTTGTTTTTCCGATGAGGCTTATATTGCGGAGAAGTTAATGTGTTTGGGTTAATTGTTAAAAGAAAAAACAAATGGATTTGAGGCAAGTTATTGTGATGATGTTGACGATTGGTTAAACTTGGAAAGTTGTTTGTTGTTAAGTTGCGCTTCCTATTCACCGGAAGCCTCCTTTGTAACTTCTTGCAATTTTCAGTATACTTCTTTTATCTTAAAAGCAAAAAGAGCAGACCTTCCCTCTGGCTTTTTGACATTCTAAGTCTCTCCCATGGTCAGTTTCTAAAAATTTTAGCTCTACATGGCTGTTTTTGCGTAACTTTGTGTACAATGGAAGTTTCACAACCTATTTCTATTTTATTGGATGGTACCAATTGTGTAATATGGTCTCAATTGATGGTAAGTTTTTAAAAGGGCAAAAATTGTGGAGATTTGTAAATGGGGACATCCAAGAACCCATGAAATGATAAGTTTTCTAAAGGACTGGAGGATTAGGATAGTAAGAATCATCAAATTATCACCTGGTTTTGGAACACTTCAATCACCTCTTTTAGTCTTCAATTTGGCCGCTTTGAGACTAGAAAAGATTTTTGGCAAAGAGGTATACTGCTGTAGATAGGGCCTATGAGTATCAACTTGCCACTACTCTACATTCTTTAAGGCAAAAACATGCTAGCTTGATAAACAACTTTCTTTCACAGAAGTATTTAATTTGGAATTAGGTTTCAACATTTGAACCTAAGTGGGGGCATAACAAGGAAACAGAGAAACTTACTATGTTGGAGAGATCGTGTACGTCTTGTTCTATTTCTTATGGCCCTTCATGATGACTTTAGACCTGTTCATCTATCTTTACTTCATCACAATCCCTTTCCTACATATGATCAAATTGTTAAGAAACTTATCTCAAAAGAAACACATCTCTGGTCCAGAAAGAACAGAGTTTTAGAATTGGTACTTGCAACCTCTAGTTTTGTTCCAAGATAGTACAACAACTCTCAAAAAGAATACAAGTATTTTCGTTGTCTTGGACATGGTCTCTTGAATTGTCCTACTTAGGTTTGTCCTACTCAAGTTTGTCCTACTGAGGTTTGTAAGGAGATTGGTCCTGCCCATCATAATACAGACTACTATCCCAATTCAAATAGAAATCCTTAGAATAATCAGTCTAAGGGTTGGTCATCCAAAGGCCCATACTTTACTGCTGTCACAACTGAAGAGACTCTTGTACCCACCTCCGAGCCATCTGTCTCACCTATCTCCATTATTGATCTTCGGGATATTCTTAAATAGATTATGTAGTTAAATCACTCATCTTCCACTACTCTCTCTACTAACTATGGTAAGTCTACTTATTTTTTTGATTCTGCTTGCTAAAATCACGTGACCGCTAATTGTCATACCTTGTCTAATTTTGTCCTTACATCTCGACCCCTTTTATTTATACTATTGATGGCACACCCATGCCTGTCAGTCATGTTGGCTTTGTCACTACTCCTCATGCCTCTTTCTTCCTTACGTACTTTGTTCCAAATCTTACCTTAAGTCTTATCTCTGTCTATCAACATTGTGATCTTGAGTTAACAGTTTTCTTCACTAATTTTGGTTGTCGTGTGTAGGACTAAATGTCAGGCTAAACCTTTGAGATCAACCGTCAGGTGGGACGTCTCTTCAAACTTGTCAGTGTACATCTTCCGCCTCATTTTCACACTACTACAGCCATTATCTCTACCTCATCAAACTCGTTTACATCTCAATTATGGCATTCTCGATTAAGTCATGCTTCGATTGGGAAACTTCCTACTTTAGACTCTAAAGGTTTGTTAGGAAAATTTCCAATTGAACATTTTGATTGTATGTCTTGTCAACTTGGAAAGTCATCTTTGCCATTGAATAAGAGTGATTCTCTAGCTTCTGCCGGTTTTGATTAGTTCATACTGATATTGGGGACTGCTCCCACACCCACTATTGTGGGGTCACAATATTATGTCATTTTTGTAAATGATAGCTCTTAGTTTACCTAGATATATCTCAAGCATAAATGATCTGACCTACCTCGCATTTCTTCTGAATTCTCAACTGTGATCTATACTCAATTTTAAAAAAAGATCAAAACCCGTCGTATTGACAATGCCACTGAATATCAAGAGTCTAGCCTCCTTGACCTCTTACGCCAACATGGCACCATATCCCATCAGTTTTGCCCCTACACTTCTCAGTACAATGGGTAGGCAAAAACATAGACATATTCTAAACATCACTCGCACTTTTCTCATTCTTGCCTTTTGTCCTAAATGCTTCTAGGGAGAAGCTACTCTTACTGTTGAATACACTATAAATATGTTACCCTATGTTACTATAGACAATCTTACCACTTATAAATGCATATATGACCATCCATCTGTCTAAAATCATCTTTGGAAGACCCATACAACTCATTGACCGATTAACTCCTGGGGTTCATATCATCTTTATGAGATTCTTTATGATCAATTTGATTAGGTTATAGCTATCTCCTTTTTCATCATACGTGACAAGGAACTTACTTAGTCTAAGGATAATTGTTAAAAGATATTGGGGTTTGCATAGAGTAAAAGCTTCAATATGTTGATAAGAATGGCCCGGTATAAACTTTATCAACATTATATGTAATCACAGCATTTCTCTGGATAGACACACGAGAGTCATTCCATCTATAGAGATTATATACACATGGATGTCCTTTACAGGTAATTAAGAATTAGCCAAACCATGTAATGGGTCCTGCTAGAATATGGGTCGTAACCTCTCAAACTAAATCCAAATAGACCAAGTGGGCTTTTAGGCCTAGACTAATTTTTGGTCATTATAGATAGTATTGTGAATGACTTATATAAAATGATAGGATTAGCCTTATGTTATTAAATACATATTGTTGTGTTAATATTCAACAAAAACTACTACAACAATAACATCAACAACAATAATAATAATAAGAATAGTAATTAAATTAAATTTTTTATTTTTAAAAATTTTTTTGTTTTAATTTTTAGATTTATATTTTTTATTTTTAAGTTTTCATTTCTTTGATTTTTAAATCTTTTAGTTAAATCAAAGAAATGAAAACTTAAATTGTCAATAAGGGTGAACACGGTTCGATTAAATCAACCAAACCAACCCAATCCAACAGAAACATTAAGACTGGTTTGGTTATTTTACATGGTTAAAACCAAATTATTAGTTTCAAATGAAAACCAACTGGTTTGTTTTGGTTTGAAATAGATATACAAACCAAATCAAATCAAACTGAACTATACTCCATCCTTAATATATATATATATATATATATATATATATCTCTTAGGAGTCAAATCCCCTAATCTCAAGACTATGTTTCCAAACTTTAACCACAAAACTATAGCTACACTTGTGCTCTATTTTAATGGTTAAATTCTATGACATTAAATTTGCAATGTGGATAATAAATTGAGTTGGTTCTTTTTGAATTTTTTAATGAAACTTTAGTTTTTTTTTAATTTTTTTACCGAAAAAAAAACCAAACCAACATATTTATGTTGGTTTGGTTTTGGTTATATATATGATAAAAGAACTAATAGGTTTATTTCAAATGTAAACTAACTGGTTTCGATTTGGTTTGAAATATAGTCAAAACCAAACCTAATGAAACCAAACCATGTACACTCCTATTTGTTAAAAATTTCATTCAAGCGAACATGGGACTGGATCTCATGTATTTCGTAACAAATGGCTTATGGCTATTCCTATATCCACAGGATTAGAATTTCCTTAGGAATAGAATTTGTTATTGCATTACGTCATACAAAGCGTAGAATCTAAAAGATAATAAAAAAATGCCATCCCATTTTTTACTCATTCCCCATGCTAATGGCAAGCAGCGCCTAGTATAAGAGAACTTTTAGTACTTTTTTTCCATCATGTGTGACAAAAATGCATAAAGTCTTTGACTTTTCCAATTTATGTTTTAGCTATTGAACTTTTCACTATTATATTCAAGAGCAATATTAGCTTTCCTGGGAAATTTTTTTCTTCCTTTTTCTTTCTCTTCTGTGCATGTGTGCGCTTTTTTGTGTTGGGTTTAGGGGGGGGATAATTCTTTTAAAAGAAATTCATTTTGGAGCTTCTCCTTTCTTACACCTTGTTTAGATTGAAGGGAGTGGCAGGAAAGGAAAGGGAAGGGAGGATTTTTTGTATCCCCTCCTTTGTTTGTTTTGGAAGGATTGGGAAGGGAAGGGTAATGAGAGGAAAAACAAAATCCCCCCATCCTTCTAATTTTTTGTCCGTCCAAATTGGGGTGATTTGAGGGGAGGGGATTCTTCAATCTTATGCAAAGACAATTATGACCCTAGTCTTTTGTTTTAATTACAATTGAACCTGATATATAAGCAAAACCCTATCTTTTTTTCTCATCAAACACCGCCGCACACTTATCGTATTCTCTCCCAAGCTGCTGTTCATCTTTCTCTCCCACGCTACTATTTGCTCTCCCAAGTTGTTATTCATCCTTCATCCTTCTCTCCCACGCTGCTATCCTTGAGTAGGTATGTATAATTTTTTAATTTTTCGTATGCTATTATTATTTATGCTTCAGCTATCATTTTGTGAAAAAGATCAGCAGAAAGAGAAAGCCCCAGATGGTTATTTTGTGATATGGATTAATCTTCATATTGAATAATGAGATGTCGAATCAGCTAAGCTACTAGTTAGTTATATACATGAAATAGAGATGGGTAATTAAGTTGAGGGATTAAAACTTTGGTCCTAATCTTGGTTGCATGTTACTGTCGAAAATGGCTAATTGTTTTCGAGTGTAGAATCAATATGATTGGTGAAATGTAGAAGGAATTTTAATCACAATTTAATTTGACTCACATGCTTAAGAGGAAGGTGGCATTGAAAGTTCTTCATATGTTTTTCATATATATATATATATATATATATATATATATATATATGATACACTACAGAGGATATCACCACCGTGATCTCAAGATATGGGGCTTTGTATACTTTTAGTTTGACCGACAACTTGATTCCTAAGTGGGAGTCCTTTTTGACCATGTGTTATCCAAAATCTGAATTAGTTAAATTTCCTCAGTACTTTGGTTATAGTTTAGAAGATAGAATCAAACCTAGGTATAAAATAACAAAGGGAAATGAAGTGAGGTTGCTTCTGAACCAGGTTTTGTCTCTGTTGGATCATGAGTTGGATAAGGCTCTGAAGAGAAAAATGAAGAAAAATTAGCTTGTGGATATGACCGCTGGAGAATACGAGCAACTTGACCTTTAAAATTGCAGAAAAGAGAAATCTACTCAGTTGCCCAATTGGAGATTGCTTATACACAGCAAAAGTAGGTAGTATTTCTTTGTGTCTTTAGTAGCATAACCTGAAAGGTAAATTTTCTATTTTCTCTTCCTTTCTTAATTGAGAGGTAAGAACACAGATGGTGATTTATTGTTATTTCTCTATTCTTTTTTCTTCATTTTTTCTTTTTTCATCTTTCAACATGATTGCATCAGTAGATGGGACTAACAGGACAAGCAGAGGCTTGCTAATCAAATGACATTTTTTTTTGTGTTCTAAGAAGTAATTAAATGAGGATCTACATGTGATTATATGAAGTGTACATGGTTTTACTCACACTTCTCAGTTACTTGAATTCTTCTAGTTGTGGCAAAAATTGATGGGAAAGTTTTTGTATTATAACATGTATCAATTCTAATTCCACCATATGCTACGCCTTTTTTTGAAAAGTGAAGAATTTTATTAAATAACACCAAGGGTGTGCAACCCCCAAAAATATATATCATTTTTGCAAACTATCTATACTATCAAGTTTGAAACTGGGAATTGGACATTGAATATTTGTGATTTGAAATCCATTCTACCATTATAAATTTTGAAGTGTTGCAATGAATAATTAATTTGTATTTAAGTCAGTTAAGAGCTTGATATTTGTAATTGGAAAGCATATTTCTATCGAATTTGAAATTGCTAATCTAATTTACTTTTTAGTTGCTTATCAATATTACATAGTCTTTTGATAAAGATTTTTGTTTTCTTTTCTTTTTTAACTACGTAGAGATGGAAAATCCCATGGAAGAGACAATAGATACATCTCTTAGATGGCGAGAGACGTCGTAAAGCTATTGCACAAGGTTTATGCTTTCTAGATTATTCGTTTAGACAGGTGAGACGCTCTAATAATAGAATCCCTAGATCTATGGGAACATCTAAGAGAGAAAGAGTTCGAGAAGAAATAATGGGTCGAATTTTAGGATGCAAAACAAGTCATAATATAACAAGAATGAGTCCACAAGCTTTTATAGATTTGTGCAATCTTTTACAAAAAGACGGTGTTCTTCAACCAACTAGACTAGTAAGTGTCGAGGAGCAAGTTGCTAAAACACTATATATATTGGCACACCATGCAAAAAATCATGAAATACAATTTTGGTTCTTACGTTCTGAGGAAAAAACTAGTCGTCATTTCCATCGTGTATTAAGGTCTATCATAGAATTAGAAGGAAAAATGCTTGTTCAACCCGATGGCTCACAGATTCCAGCAGAGATCCTTGGCAGCAATAGATATTATCCATACTTTGAGGTGAAAACACACTCTAAATTTGTGAACCTTTTTTTTATATACATATTGTATAGTTGTATAATACAAAAAGATTAATTACAGGATTGTATTGGCGTTATAGGTGGAACTCATGTTCGTTTGAAAGTATTCCCAGAAGATGCTCCTAGATATCGTGGTAGGAAAGAATATCCTCCCCAAAATATTTTGGCAGCATGTACATTCGATTTAAGGTTCACTTATGTGTTACCTGGATGGGAAGGGACTACATCTAATTCACGAATCATAAAAAATGCACTATCAAGGGAAGATAAGCTTATAATTCCCCCAGGTAATTATGTAAATAGGGAAGGGACAAGATAATGTCATTTATATAATAATAACAACGACAACAACTTTGTCTTTTGTTGAATAGGAAAATTTTATCTTGTTGATGCTGGATATTTGTTAAAAAGTGAACTTATTGCTCCATATAGAGGGGTTCGCTATCACTTGAAAGAATATTCAAGAAATCCACCACAAGATTGTGAAGAGTTATTCAACCTTTGGCATGCATCCTTACGTCATGCAATTGAAAGAGCATTTAGAGTTTTAAAGAAAAGGTTCCCTATCATATCAGTGCAAGAGAACCAACATATGGTATTAAAACTGAAAATAAGATTATTTTAGCTTGTTGTGTCTTGCATAATTACTTATTAGGCGTAGATCCCGATAAGCAATTACTTGCTGAGGTCGATGAGGAACTCATGAGTAAAGACCTTTCTCAACAAACAACTTGCTTAGATGAGGATGAAGCACAAAGGGAGCTCTTGAGAAACACTATTGCTAATGCAATGTGGAGTGACTATATTTATGATGATTGAATCTTGATAGATTTTATGTGTTTGACTTTTAATTGTATTATCTTTTTTAATTTGAGTATGAGTTGCCAACCCATGTTTGACTTGAGTTATTTTTTAATTGTAGTGTCCTAATTTTTGTCATGTCCTATAAGTTGATTTTATGATTGACTTGAGTTATTTTTTAATTGTAATTGTGGGTGCAAATATCTTAAGAGGGGGGGTGAATTAAGATATTAATACTAATTTTCATTTTTTTTTAAATTTTCAGAAAATTTACAACTTCTAACAAACAATATATCAAACACAAGATAAGCAAGGTAAAAATAGAGATGCAAGGAGAAGAGATACAAAAGATTTTAAGGTGGTTCGGCCAAGCCTACGTCCACCGCCCAAGGAATCTCCCCTTAGGACTTCAAAGATCTCCACTAAAATGCTTCTTCAAAACTTGGTGAAGCACAAACCAAGTTCTTTACAACCTCTTTGAAGTCTTACTTCAAAGAACCCAAGAAATTCTCTCTATAGGATTTCCTCACACTTTACAAGCTAAAATGGATATATCTCACAATGATTAAAGCTCTCAAAGTGTGTATATACTCAAGATTGAAAAGAGATTGAATCTGAAATCTTCCCCAAGAAGAGAAAGAACAAGCTCTTGAAAGCTCACATATATTGCAAGAATGGCTCAAAGATGGATTGAATGATGATAAACACTTTTGCACACTTCAATTGATGCTTAGAAAGTGTATTTGAATGAGTATTTAAAGAGATTTGGGGGTTAGGGATTTGGTAGAAGAAGAAGGATGAAGATTTTCGGCCAGAACGGTAATAAACGGCTAGTGCATTTATTACAGCCCCCGTTCAGCCGGTCGACCGGCTTGGTCGTCCAGCTTGCCCTTCTCCTTCTCTGACTAGGCCGGACACCTTAGCCGGTCGACTGGCTAGGGGGTCCGGCTTTTCCCTTCACTTCTCTGATTAGGCCGGGCGACCACCCAGGTCAGCCGGTCGACTGGCTGGGGGGTCCGGCCACTTCAGAATGTGAAGTAAAGCCAGATTTTTGCAGAAAAACAAATTTAAGTGCATTTTCATAACTCCAAGTTATTTTGAATAACTATGTAAATGCATGTTGTGAATAAAAACACCCCAAAAACTTAATTTATCTTAATGTGTGCATTCAAATACATTTGTGCATATGTTATTTTCAAAAGTGTAAGACTTGAAAATTTTTCAAATGACAAAGAAAAATATTTTGAGCCAAGTCCACACAATATATAGGCATTTCACAAAAAGAGCAAGAAGAAAAACAAATCAATTCTTATGGCTTCTCTTCTCCTCCTTATGCTTTCTCATCTTTTCTCTTCTTCAAATAACCCTTTTGCACATCTTCATATCTTTCCAAGCTTCATATTGATGACATCTCATTTTCACAAAAAGCTATTTAGTTAAATAATGCATATATATTTTTTCATCATCAAAATCAATAATGAATATTTAGCTAACAATCTCCACCTTTTTGATGATGACAGATTTTTAAGATTTGAGACAAAAATACTCCCCCTTAATATGTGCATTTTTTTAAAAAGTGCCTTTTTGAGAAAATGCTTTGATTATCAAATTTAAACTCTTTTGCAAGAACAAATACCATTTAAACTAATGTGAATAGATAACCAAATATCATCAAAGCATAAATACCAATACCACATCATAACTTCATCATCCATATATCATAGATAACCATATATCACCAAAAAATGCATAAATACCACATCATAACTTAATTCTCCCTCTTTGGCATCATCAAAATCAATATAAAGGCAGGAAAAGAAATGTATAAAAGAGTTAATTTTGTAATCAAAGTTGAGAGCGTAAAGATCAACTAAAAATTATTTTTAAGTGGAAAGAGGAAAATCAAGGTGCGCGATCATGATGATCCTTGAAGTAGTTTCTCAAATCGGATCTCATAGAGGCCACTTCTGAGTCAATGTGTTGTCTCCAAATAGTGAGCTCATCCCATTGGCTTGTCATGGTGGCCCTCATTTCGCCCATACCAGTGTTTAACGCTTGCAACTGAGACAAAATCTGAGCCATCAAAGAAAGGTCTTCCTGTTGTCCCATAGAGCTAGAACTAGCACCCTGACGCATTTCTCTTCGGCGTAGCTCATCAATATGCTCTTGCTCCCTAGATTCTCTCATCACTTGCCTAAGAGTAGCTTCCTCATTATTTTCCTCTTCTTCAGAGGAACTAACAACCATGGGTATGGTTCCTGGTATGCCTATGTTAGGATTTCCCTCAATTTTCGGCCCTTCATCTTCATCAAGGTTGATATCTACCCCACCAACTATGTCATCAAGGTTTTCTGTTGTGGTGCCAAAAACAGGGTCGGTAAAAGTAGTCCCCTTCTTAGTTCTATTTCTAATTGCAGCTTGAGTGCTTTGGGGCAAATTTTTGAAAGTTTCTCTATTTATAGGCTCCATATTGTACCAATAAATACGCATGAAGTTCATATATAGCATGTCAAAATTCCAAGCAAACATCTTATATGGAGCATTTGAGGTTATGTTAAAATACGAGAAAATGTGCATTAAGGCCATACCATAATCAAGAGTGGTCGTTTTTCCTCCATCCTTTCCACTAATATGCAACATATGCTGAAGGATAAGGAAAGGCAAGGCTATCTCCTTTTTCTTCCTAAGGCTATAAAGGGTATAAGCATCCATGATTGGAATTTTCCCATTATTGATATTCCTAGGAAGAATCACTTCACTCATGATTTTAAGAGCAATCCTTGTATTAACATCAACATCTCTTAATAGTGGAAGAATCAAATTTGGATCTTTAGGCCCTACTTTCTCCCACATAAATCTTATGACATCACCTAGGATGGCGGTTCCCTTAATTCCTTCTGGCTATCCTTGACTATTATAATGACCTTTCCCTTCAATAGGTATATGAAATATATTATGCAAAATGGCCTCGTTAAGCACAAAGTTTACCCCACAAGCTGTTGAAGCAAATTCTAGTCTTGGGCTTCTACAATGTATCTCGAGATTTTCATAGAACTCAATCACTAACACATCTTGTCCATCACAATGCAAATGAAGAAAGGCATTCCATCTATCAAATAGTGGCAAGATATCGCACAAAGTCGAGTCCACGATATATTTATCAGAGAGAATTGATTGCTTCCCTTGAACCTTGGATGCCGGAGGTGGTGGTGGTGAAGGAGATTGAGTTCTTGCCCTTTTTCCTTTTCTCCCACGTGCTTGACTTTTTCCTCTAAGATTCACCATGATTTCGCGTTGTTTTTGTGAAAATAATCGGTAAAATCTTTGTTTTTTGAAGTGGGCAAGCCAATTTTAGGAAGAAATTTGGAAGAAAACGGTTGAAAATTGAAGATTTTGATATGGGTTTGAGCGAATTTTGGTTAGGGTTAAAAAGAAATTGAGAGAATGTGGTGAAATTGGGGTGAAAACCCCCAATTTTTAACCCTGTCCGTGTTCAGTCGGTCGACCGGCTGGTCGCAGGGGGTCGACCGGCTAGGTCGACCGGCCGGATCAGAGAGCTTATTAAAAAAATCCTTTCAGCCAAACGCCTAAGGCATCAGTCGGTCGACCTGCTTGGTCGACTGGCTTGGTCAGAAAGTGCATAAATTGCTTATTTTCTATACTCAAGCCACATAAACACATATATATGCAATTTAACCACATTTTTATCATTCCAATCTCCCTCCTAATCTTACAAAATTGATCTTCATTCAATGGTTTAGTAAAAATATCAGCAACTTGATGTAAAGTATCAACAAATTCAAGAATTATATCACCTTTTTGTACATGATCTCTAATGAAATGGTGTCTAATCTCAATATGCTTAGTTCTTGAGTGTTGAATTGGGTTCTTAGTAAGATTAATTGCACTAGTATTATCACAATATATAGGAATATGATCATAATTCAATCCATAATCAAGTAAATTTTGTTTCATCCACAATATTTGAGCCACACAACTACCAGCTGCAATATATTCAGCTTTGGTGGTGGAAATAGCAACGCTATTTTGTTTCCTACAAGACCAAGATACTAAGGAATATCCTAGGAATTGGCATGTTCCACTAGTGCTCTTACGATCTACTTTGCAACTAGCATAGTCAGCATTAGAAAAACCACATAGATCAAATGACGTTCCTTTAGCATACCAAAGCCCTAAATTAATTGTTCCCTTAAGATATCTAATTATTCTTTTTACAGCTGTTAAGTGAATTTCCTTAGGATTGGATTGAAATCTAGCACATAAGCACACCGAGAACATAATACCAGGTCTAGAGGCAGTTAAATATAATAGGCTACCGATCATACCTCTATATTTCTTCTCGTCTACTGATTTACCTTTCTCATCTTTATCTAGCTTTGTTGAGGGACTCATGGGAGTTCCAATTTCCTTTGCATCTTCAAGTCCAAATTTCTTGATAATTTCCTTGCTGTATTTGGCTTGATTTATGAAGATCCCCTCTTTTGCTTGTTTGATTTGGAGTCCAAGGAAGAAAGTCAATTCTCCCATCATGCTCATCTCGAACTCCTTGTGCATGCACTTTGAAAAATTCTCACACAAGGAAACATTAGTAGCACCAAAAATTATATCATCTACATAGATTTGGACAAATAGAATGTCATTGTCTTTTCTTTTGATAAAAAGGGTTGAATCAAGTTTCCCTCTTTCGAAATTGTTTTCAACCAAAAATCCACTAAGTCTTTCATACCAAGCTCTAGGAGCTTGCTTTAAGCCATATAAAGCCTTTTCTAATTTAAAAACATGATTAGGAAAACATGAATCTTCAAAACCAGGAGGTTGTTCAACATAAACTTCTTCTTCAATGAATCCATTTAAAAATGCACTCTTCACATCCATTTGATAAAGTTTAAAGTCCATGTGACATGCAAATGCAAGTAACATACAAATGGATTCAAGTCTAGCTACAGGAGCATAAGTTTCATCATAATCAATTCCTTCTTCTTGATTGTATCCTTGTGCAACTAGTCTAGCCTTATTCCTAGTCACTATTTCGGCTTCATCTAGTTTGTTTCTGAATATCCATTTGGTTCCAATTACCGGTCTATCTTTAGGTCTTTCAACTAGCTTCCAAACTTTATTTCTCTCAAATTGATTGAGTTCTTCTTGCATTGCTATTATCCAATTTTCATCTAGTAGAGCTTCTTTTACATTTTTGGGTTCAATATAAGAAATAAATGCATGATGCTCACAAAAAGTGCTAATATTACACCTAGTTCTTACACCTTCATTTGGATTACCGAGAATAAGATTTTGAGGATGGTTTCTCACAAACTTCCAACTCTTTGGTAGATCTTCATGAGGTTCTTTTGTTTCATCATCTTTGGTTGAGCAATGTTTGATTTCCTCATTTTCTTGAGACCTCCTTTCTTGAAGTTCTTCTTCTTGCTTCGTTTCTTTGTCTTTTGGAGTTGGATCTTCAAGCGTTGTCTTTTCCAAAAGATAACCTACATCATCAATTTCCTTTCTTGGCTCAAATGGATTAGTCTCATCAAATATAACATGTATTGATTCTTCCACAACAAGAGTTCTCTTATTATATACCCTATATGCTTTGCTCTTTGTGGAATAACCTAAGAATATTCCTTCATCGGATTTAGAATCAAACTTTCTTAAGTGGTCCTTAGTGTTTAGAATAAAACATTTACAACCAAATACCTTGAAGTATGATACTTTAGGTGTTTTGCCATACCATAGTTCATATGGAGTTTTGTTTAAAATAGGTCTAATCAATACTCTATTTTGCACATAGCATGCAGTATTTATGGCTTCACTCCAAAAATATGTTGGCAAGTTGTGTTCTTTTAGCATAGTCCTTGCCATTTCTTGTAATGTACGATTCTTCCTCTCTACTACCCCATTTTGTTGAGGAGTACGAGGGGCCGAAAAGTTATGCTCAATGCCATGTTCATCACAAAAGTTCATGAAAGGAGTATTCACATATTCGGTGCCATTATCTCTACGGATGCAAGTTATAAAATAGCCTTTCTCATTTTGTACTTTTCTACACAATCTTGCAAATTCATTGAAGGCATCATTTTTATGTACAAGAAACATGACCCATGTAAATCTAGTGTAATCATCAACTACAACAAATGTATACCTAGATCCTCCTGAGCTTGCCACATCAATGGGTCCAAACAAATCCATATGTAGTAGTTGTAATGCTCTATTTGTTGAAACCTTATTTAGGGATTTGAAGGATGTTTTATGTTGTTTTCCTAGTTGGCAAGCATCACAGATTTTATCTTTTTCAAATTTTAGTTTTGGTGGGTCTCTAACTAGATCATGCTTTGATAAATCATTCAATAAGCTCATACTAGCATGTCCTAATCTTCTATGCCATAACCAAGTATTTTCATGCACAACAGATAAACACTTAACATGTTGACATATAAGTTGATCAATTTCGACAATGTAAACATTTTCATTTCTCTTAGCTACAAATAACACAGTTTCATTTCCACATTCATACACAAGACATTTAGAGGATTGAAATATGACTTTATGCCCTTTGTCACATAATTGACTAATGCTAAGTAGATTAAATTTTAGACCTTCTACTAGTAGAACATTGTGTATAGCAAGAGAATTTTCATTACCAATGCTTCCTTTTCCAATAATTTTCCCTTTGCTATTGTCCCCAAAGGTAACATCTCCTCCTTTTGCCCTTTTTAGTTTGTAGAAAAGTGAAGAATTCCCCGTCATGTGCTTGGAACAACCACTATCCAATATCCATTTTATTTTGCTTGAATTTCTTTCATTGCATACCTACACACATGAAATTCAAATGCAATTCTTTATTTTGGGGTCCCCAACACCTTGGGTTCTTGGCGTTAGCTTAATTTTTGTTTTTGACCACCCATTTTGGTCTTTGCCAATATGGAACATGTGATCCTCTATCACGAATTTTCTTGTAATAACAATGAGTAGATACATGTCCTTTCTTTTCACAATAGATACAAATAACATTTGTCATCGGTGAAAAGAGGGATGTAGAGGTAGAAGCCTTGACAAAATAGGTTTTGAAATACTTTTGATTAATACTAGGTTTGTATCCAATACCACTCTTATCAAAAGACATTTTTTGACTTCCAAGAAGTTTTTCAAAATTTTCTTTCCCATTTGTAAACTTTTGAACAATTCCATTTAAATCCTCATTTTTCTTTTTTAAATCTTTAACTTCTTTTTCAATCTTTACAAAATCTTCGGCATATGAATTATTTTCTTTTTCTGAGATGTCTAATTTTTCAATAAGAGAAGCATTTTTCTTTTCTAAAATTTCTTTTTCATTTTGAACAAGTTTCAAACTTTTATGCATTTGCTTGCTTTTTGCCAAAGCTAAGGATAGATCATCATGTAATTTAGCAAATGCTTCTTTTAGTTCATCAAAACTATATTCCTCTTCCTCCTCTTCACTAGATGAATAATAAATAGATAAAGATGGTGAAGATAGTACCTCATCCTCATTGGCTATGAGGCAAAAATTGGCTACCTCATGATGCTCTTCCTCATCTTCTTCGGTTTCGGAGAAGTCCCATGTGGCCTTGAGCGCCTTTCCTTCCTTCTTCTTTGAAAGCTTAGGACAATTTGCCTTTATATATCCCGGCTTGTTACAATTAAAGCACTTTATTTCATCTTTTGTATCTTTTATCTTTTTGAACTCTTTGCCTTCTTTTCCTTTCTTCTTCCAATTTGTGTTGCTTGAAGAAGAAGCCCCTTTTCTCATCTTTCTAAATTTCACAAATTTTTTGAAATTTCGGGCTAGAAGTGCAATCTACTCATCTTCCGGATCCTCATCATCTTCTTCATCGTCACTTGATGAAAATTTTGATGCAACTAGAGCAATGGACTTCTTTGCTTTCCTTTCTTCTTCTTCATGATCTTTTATCTCAAGCTCATGAGTCATGAGTGACCCAATGAGCTCATTGAGCTCCAATGTATTCAAGTCCTTTGCTTCCTTTATTGCCGTGACCTTAGGTTGCCATGATGATGGAAAGCTTCTTAGCACTTTCCTAACTTTCTCTACATTGGAATAATCTTTACCAAGAGCTTTCAAACCGTAAGTGATTTCAACAAATCTAGAAAACATTTGTTCAACATTTTCATTTGGAAGCATCTTGAATAATTCATATCTATGTACAAGCAGAGCAATCCTAGATTCTTTCACTTGGCTCGTTCCTTCATAAGTTACTTCTAATTGATCCCAAAGTTCTTTAGCCGAAGTGCAGCCCATTACTCTAGCAAATTCAGCGGCATTCATAGCATTAAATAAATAATGTAAAGCTTTTTTATTTAACTCAAATAATTTAATATCTTCATCATTACACTCATTTTCTGGTTTGGGTATTCTTCTATCACCTTCTAATTTTGTAGGCAAGGTAGGCCCATTTTCTATGATTTTCCAAGCTTTATAGTCATGTGATTGTATAAACACTTTCATTCTCATTTTCCAAAATGCATAATTTGTTCCATCAAAAGAGGGTCCTTGTTTAATAGAAATTCCCTCCATATTTGCTAGAAATTCTACTAGTTGTTAGACTATAATATTGAACCCTAGCTCTAATACCAATTGTGGGTGTAAATATCTTAAGAGGGGGAGCGAATTAAGATATTAATACTAATTTTTGTTTTTTTTTAAAATTTTCAGAAAATTTACAACTTCTAACAAGCAATATATCAAACACAAGATAAGCAAGGTAAGAATAATAAAAATAGAGATGCAAGGAGAAGAGAGACAAACGATTTTAAGGCGGTTCGGCCAAGCCTACGTCCACCACCCAAGGAATCTCCCCTTAGGACTTCAAAGATCTCCACTAAAATGCTTCTTCAAAACTTGGTAAAGCACAAACCAAGTTCTTTACAACCTCTTCTTACTTCAAAGAACCCAAGAGATTCTCTCTATAGGATTTCCTCACACTTTACAAGCTAAAATGGATATATCTCACAATGATTAAAGCTCTCAAAGTGTGTATATACTCAAGATTGAAAAGAGATTGAATCTGAAATCTTCCTCAAGAAGAGAAAGAACAAGCTCTTGAAAGCTCAAATATATTGCAAGAATGGCTCAAAGATGGATTGAATGATGATAAACACTTTTGCACACTTCAATTGATGTTTAGAAAGTGTATTTGAATGAGTATTTAAAGAGATTTGGGAGTTAGGGATTTGGTAGGAGAAGAAGGATGAAGATTTTCGGCCAAAAAGGTAATAAACGGCTAGTGCATTTATTACAGCCCCCGTTCAGCCGGTCGACCGGCTTGGTCGTCCGGCTTGCCCTTCTCCTTCTCTGACTAGGCCGGACACCTTAGCCGGTCGACCGGCTAGGGGGTCCGGCTTTTCCCTTCACTTCTCTGATTAGGCCGGGCGACCACCCAAGTCAGCCAGTCGACCAGCTGGGGGGTCCGGCGACTTCAGAATGTGAAGTAAAACCAGATTTTTGCAGAAAAACAAATTTAAATGCATTTTCACAACTCCAAGTTATTTTGAATAACTATGTAAATGCATGTTGTGAATAAAAACACCCCAAAAACTTAATTTATCTTAATGTGTGCATTCAAATACATTTGTGCATATGTTATTTTCAAAAGTGTAAGACTTGAAAATTTTTCAAAAGACAAAGAAAAATATTTTGAGCCAAGTCCACACAATATATAGGCATTTCACAAAAAGAGCAAGAAGAAAAAACAAATCCGGTACCCCTTATGGCTTCTCTTCTCCTCCTTATGCCTTCTCATCTTTTCTCTTCTTCAAATAACCTCTTTGCACATCTTCATATCTTTCCAAGCTTCATATTGATGACATCTCATTTTCACAATAAGCTATTTAGTTAAATAATGCATATATATTTTTTCATCATCAAAATCAATAATGAATATTTAGCTAACAGTAATGTTGTTTTACTTTTATTATGCATTATGATTTATTTTATTAGTCATATAAAAATGTATATTTTTCCTCCATAAAGCCATGCCAAGGAAAAAGAAATCAATTGAAAAGAATGAAGAAAGTTTATCATGGACAGCACCGATGGACGAGGCTCTTGTGGATGCTTTCTTGCATCAACACAATGTGGGAAATAGAGTGAATAGGACATTCACTCCAAAGGCTTATGATAATATTATGAAAGAATTGAAAGAAAAACTTGGCATTCAAATAGAGAAGGACAAAATCAAAAATCGTTGGAAAACAATGAAAGCTCACTTTGCAAAATGCTTTGATGTAATGCAACATGGGATGAGAGGATTTGCTTGGAGTCCAATTACCAAGATGTGAAGTGCTGAACCTAAAGTTTGGCAAAGGTTAATTGAGGTATGCTTTATATAGAATTGTTTTATATAGACAACATGTTGTTATATTAATATGATGTTTAATTTGTTAGGTCAAGCCTGAAGTTGTGGAATGGATGTCAAAGTCAATAGCCCACTATGACAAGATGGTCATACTATATGGAAAAGATAGGGCAACAGGAGAACATGCTGAAACTGCTTCAGAGTTGAGAAAAAAATTGCATGCATGTATTGATTTAGATTATATAGACTCTATTGATGAAATTGACCAAATGATCAATTCTAATAAGGTAACTATAGATGCTGCTAATAGTTACCATGATGGCGCTCAGACTATGTCAATGGGTTCTGCTGAAGTTAGGTCCAAGAACAAGGAGAAAATGGCTACCAAAAGATCCAAGAAGTCCAAAGTAGCTGCTAAGACTAAAGGTGAGTTTATTGGAGATGCTATCTTATCTGTTGCTGATTGGGCAATAATGCTTATCTCAAAGTTAAGCTACCAACATCTATGAGAGAAGATGAAGTTTGGCAATTTGTTGAAGAGATGGAAATTGAGGATGACTTGATGGAAAAAACTTATGCCTTCTTCCTTGACAAGCTCGATAAATTGAAAGCATTACTTAGGGTTCCAGCAGAGAGACGCAAGAGTTTGCTTATGTTTGACATGTCTGGTTCTTCTTGGGGAAACTAATGGATATTTGTTTGTTATATGATTTGGTATTTTTGGTGCATGACTCTAGCTAACTTTTCGTTAACTATTATGTATTTGGATAACATGGGATGTTTAATAGCTTGATAAATTACCTACTGTTATTGATGACCTTTGTAATATTGTACAAATCATCACTTTTTGTTCATGGCATTAGGAACACATGGACCTCTATTGAGAATCCTTGCTTAGTTAAATAATGGAGTAGACAAGTTTATATTTGCAGCTAAAATGTGTATCTACTACTTTATATGAAGCTTGTGGCCCTTTATGCGACCCTGTACGGGTTTGTTTTGCAAAAGAAAAGGTATATTTCTTAATTATGTGTACTCATGTAAGTGATAGATGGTTGTTTTTTTTATAAATACTTGATAAGAATAAAGGAAGTAACTAGTTTTCTGTACTATTACTTGGAAAGCATTGATAGAATATGATACGAAATATTAGTGAAACAATGGATTCATTGGGAATTTGTATATGATAGTTCATTGAGTTGGAAACATAGTTGGACTTTTACATTATTTGAGTTATTAATTTATTTTTTCGCTTGCTGCCTCCCTACCCACACCTTTTCTCTAGTTCTTGCCTAACAAAAATTGAGAGATGTTTCCATTTGGTGCACATGTTGGATGTTGACAAAAACATTGCTAGAAAAGTTGTATTCTTTCAGTGCGAGCCAGTGGAGTCTTTTGTTTGTTAAGATTGTCAGCCTCTTGTGCTTTATTCACAAAACTTGGATACAAAATAAGAAAAGGGCATATAAGTAATTTTTCATAAAAAATTTATCCTTTCCTCTCATTCCTTCCAATCCAAACACAAGATTTTCAAAATCCTTTATGTTCCTTTCCCGTACAAAAAAAAAATCCAATCCAAACATGAATTACCTATTTCCTCTCCTTTCCTTTATAATCTTTTCCTTTCCTTTCCTTTGTTAAATTTCTCCCTTCAATCCAAACAAACCCTTAAACTCTTTTAAGCTTTAACTTTCCTCAAAAGCCATTGAGAAATGGACAAATTTTGTTATTTAATCTCCAAATTCACATAAAGTGCTTTTAACTAGCCAAAAAATAACTTGATGAGGAAAAATGTTTATAAGAAAAGATATTCTTATGAAAAATAGAATACTTTTGGTGGCTAGTTCTTACATTAGAAAACATGTTCTATGGGCCTTTTGGACAAAATTAGATGTTTAAATAATTAATAGCTGTTTGGATAGCTGATATATCTATTAGCTAGTAACTGTTTAACTAGCTAATTAAATAAAATGTGTTCGACAAACTTAATTGTTGAATTAACTGATAAATACAAAATGACATAAAAAGACATTGATATCATATTGCTGTTGTTGTTATTATTGTTATTGTTGTTGTTATTGTTGTTATTACTAAAATAAATAATTATTTTATAGTTAGATATTTATTTTTTATAATAATATTTTAATATTAAAATATAACCAATTTTTTGTAAGTATTTATATCAATATTATAAAAATTAGTTTTAATAAATTCAAATTTTATTTTTGTTAAAAAAATTAGAAATTAATTTTTATGTTTTTATTTATATTTATGAAAGAAAAAAAATATAGATATATTGGAGGAATAGTAGAGTTGCTTGAAAAAAGTGAAGAAAGAGTAGAATTGCCCAAAAAAAATCACAAGTTAAAAGCTACTTAAAAAGTTAATATATTTAGCTTTTAGCAAAACCTACCTTAAACATTAAAAGCCAATCAAGAAGCTATTTTACCAAACAAGAAAAAACTAGAGATAGTTGTGTTTTGACTTTGACACTAAACGCTAGTGAATAAGTTACTTTATTTTTTTTCACTTTAATAGAGGCCAAAGCCCAATCATATTATAACTAATGGGAATTGATCATTGGACCGACTCACATTAAATATATGAGACATACTACTTGACCACTAGGTCTTCGGTAAGAAGTTATTTTTTTGTCTTACTGAATATGCATTAAGGTCTAGTGGTTGTCACATTAAAGAATATATTTAATAAGTGGTTTTTATAAAGAGAATGCATTACTATTAGAAACATATTATTTAAACAATAAATTAAATACAAATAAATTTTTAAAAATAGAAAAAGTTAATAATTAAAAATAAAAATAAAAACAGAGCCTCAGTTAGGGGTGGGGATAGAGCAAGGGCTAGGTTGGGGGTGAATTGAAAAATAGAATTATTATGCGAAACCATTTTCATCTTCTTGCCTAGATAGAAGTATTTTTCTTAAAAATTTTTGTTGGTCAAAAATATTTTTTGAATGAAAAATTATTTGATATTATCAAATCCAAAAAAATTGCCAAAAGATAATTTATGTAAAACAGACAAAACTTAAAAATTGGACCACATAAACGATTCTATATATGCTAAAAATATGGAGGAAGCCTAAAATGCAGCACGGAGGTCCATACAAACATTTTTCTTAAAAATAATGGGAATAAGGAAATGCCTAAAGAAACGCATATATTCTAATGCCAATTGTACACGAGAGGCCAGATCCGAGACAAAAGTCATTGTTTTACTGAGAAGAGTTGATCCATGCGGCAGTAGATGATGGAGACCAACATAAGATTCTCAAAGGCATGTGGAGTGTTAAAAAGCTTCATCTACGAAAATATTTTTAAATGCCTACCCATCTAATATGTATATATAAGACAGTGAATATTTTAAATTATAATAACTAATTTTTAAAATTTATGTAAAAATAGATGTAAATTTAGTTTGTAAAATTTAGTTTTTGACAAGTTTCTAACTCTAGTTACTTGTTTAAGAGATATTTGCAACAATTAAATACAATATTTGATCGGGAGAGTAAAAGTAGAAACCAATTAAAACTGAGGTAACTAGTACAAATTAATAAACAGAATATTCATATGGAAGCATTAGTTAATCTTTTTTTTTCCAAGTATAAGGATCCATGGTTCATTTAATTATATATTTAAGCCCTTGATATCTCATTATATTCCTTATCAATTACAGCCTAAATAAGATTTAAATATGCACGAAGAACTAAGATTTTGGTGTCAGAGTGCAGATTAAATATTTTGATAGTTGTACATGAAGTAATTATTTTTTAAAAACTAGGGTAACATGGGCTAATACATAATTAAGCCAGTTGTAGGATACAAGTTGGCATAGTTAAATTGAAGATGTGTCTCTTAACACGGTTGATCCCAGGGATGAAGATGGATTTGGGTATAAACCACTTAACATATTCATCTTGTGTGTAAGAATTTCAATGTTTCAAACCGCACTAATGATAAAATTAAATTTATTAGAAGGGTAGATGAAATATTAAAATTTGGGAGCTTAACTGTGTTGAAATATATATCTTACGTGAAAAAAATAATATACTGTAAGACTATCTCATAAAGTCTTAGGTCAATCCTCATATTAATTAATTGGTTCTTTTGATAGAATCTCAGAAATTCTTAATATGATATCAAAGTTGGGTCTTGGGCTTAGTTTCTTGCGTAGTGCACGTTTGACCAATCTTTCGTGTTGTGTACATGTGAACCATCTCTATTTAGTATTCTTGTTCAGCGTTATTGACTCTTGGTTCTGGTTAATTCCTAGTTTAGCATTCTTGGATCTTAGTTCTGGTCACACATGAGGGGTGTTGAAATATATCTCACATGAAAAAATCATATAGTGTAAGACTATCTTATAAAGTTATGAGTCACTTCTTGTGTTAACCAATTAGTTTCTGTAATAGAACCTCAGTAATTCTTAACAAATTGATGGTCTGTAAGACTTTAACACAAGCTTTGACATACCCATAAAGGTTCAAGAGAAATAAATTGAGAGCACATTTAATTCATATATTTGGGTGATAATTTGAATGGTTGGACCAAAAAGATTCCACCAATCGCGGAACCAAATGAGGATATCTTCCAATTTGAATTGTTTGTAAAAGAAAAGAAACCAAGAATGCTGATGAGTTTTGTTTTGAAAAAGGAAAATAACATTCTAGGCCGTTTTGTATTCAAAATAATTAAAACCACGGGGGAGAATTTTTTAGAGAAGCGTTTGGACTCGGAAAGAAGGGCTTTCCAGTCAGCAGGTGAAAGGACCTTTTTGATTCGGATTTTGGAGTAGGCAATTTGACCATCATAATTTTTGTTATGAGTGACTTCTATAGAGTCGGTATCGACGAGGATGAACTCATAGAATTTTTGGGATTTAAGATTGTCAAAGGTTTGAAAATAGTGAGGGAAAAAGAATTCTTTGAGAAGGAACCAGGGGTCTTTGATATGGGAATATTTTTGTTCAATCCAGAATAGATTGAAGGAATTCTTGAAAATGTATTGGCTTTTTGGGAGTGAAGGACTTTTTTTGTGAAGGTTGAGAAGGTTGAGGACAAGATTGTGTAGGTTGGGTTGCTTGTGCATAAGTTTGGAGAGGAGAAAAGAAATTTGAAAGAGAGAGAGAGGAATATTTACAGGAGTGCTATGGGTTTGAGAGGACTGTACTAGACTCTATTGGGAGGTTTGGGGAGTTTGGGAAGGGGAGGAGGATGCTCCTTGAGCATATGACCCTTTTGTGTTAGGTTTGGAATCGGATTTTGAATGGCGTGAAGCCATCCTTTTCTGTTACCCTGCAAAAATTCTCTAGTAAGGAAATCTGGGAGAGAGTTTGTTTGGCCTTTGATGAATTCAATATCAAATTCAAAAATAGAAAGAAGTGCTTGCCATCGTGCAAAAATTTGTTTTGAAGCTAAATTTTTAACATCTTTTTGTAAAACGTCTTTAGCAGCTTTGCAATCAATTCGTAAAAGAAAATTTTCATTTAATAAATCATCTTGAAATTTTGTGATACATAGCACTATAGATAAAAATTTCTTTTTTAATAGTACTATAATTCTACTGGGTTTTGGACTAGAATCCAGAGATGAATTGGACAACTTGTTCAGGGTGGTTTGGGCCAAGGGTTTGTTTGAGAATACCATCGTATCCAATCTCAGAGGCATCTGTTTCTACAATTTTGAAGGTGTTTGGGTCAGGCAGTTCAAGACAAAGGAGAGACCGGGCTCGGTCTTTAAGTTGACAGACTATTTGGGTATGTTGATTTGTCCAGGGAGAGGGTGTTTTGGATAATCGTTGGTAAAGAGGCTTTGCAAGCTGGGTAAGGTTGGGACAAAATTCTGAGATGTAATTAAGACAACCTAAAAATATTTGAAGTTGCTTTTTATCCTTAATTTCATCAGGAAATTTTCACGCGAATTCTATGGTTCTATCTATGGATTTGATTGTTCCACGAGTAATGTTATGACGTAAAAACCTAATCTTTGTTTTAAACAAGACTATCTTTGGGGCGGACACAACAAGACCATTTTGTTTGACAACACTAATGAAGGTATGCAAATGCTTCCAGTGTTGTTCAATTGATGTAGAAAAAACTAAAACATCATCAATATAAACAATCAAAAATTTTGAAAAAGGGAGGAAAACATCATTCACAATTTTTTGAAATCCGGAAAGGGCATTTTTTAGACGAAATGGCATTACATTCCATTCGTATTGGCCAAAGGGAACATTGAATGCAATTTTATATTTATCTTCTTCCTTAAGTTTAATTTGATAGTATCCAGATTTCATGTCAAATTTAGAAAAGATTTTGGTGTAAACAAGTCTTTTAAGAAGGTCACGTTTGTTTGGAAGGGGGTATCTTATCCATTGAAGGGTTTTGTTGAGGGGTTTGTAATTGATAACCATTCTGGGCGCTCCACGCTCAATTTCAGCGGCATTATTAACAAAGAACGCAAAGCAACTCCAAGGACTTTTACTAGGCCTAATAAGTCCCTTTTGCAAATAGTCATCAATATTCTATTTGCAAAGTTCCAGCAATTGTTCATTCATTTGAATGGGTCAGGCTTTGGTTGGAATCATTGTTTCAGAAAAGTCTTTTGTGTAAGGAAGAGAAACTTCATGACGTTTCCTTTGCCAAAATGCTGTCGGATTAGAATGATAGACTTCTGCAACTATCTTATCTTGAAATTCCTTAACCTTTTGTTGGAAGTAAGAGTCATTAAGTTGGTCTTCAATTCTCTTAAATTCTTAGTCTTGTTTAAGGAAGTTAATTTGAGAAGATTTCTTTTGAATTAAGTTAATTTTTCTCTCAATTGCAATATTTTTAAGTACATTCAAAGTTCTTTCTTGAGGAGGGGTCAATAAAATTAAAAAGGATAGTCTGAGAGTGCATTGTGGAGGAAATTCCTTTGGAAGAAACAGAAAAAGGTTGAATTAAATTTAAAAAAAGGGTTCCTAAAATTAATTCAAAATCAAGATTTTTGATGAGAAGAAAATTAGTTTTGATGCAAATTCCATTTTTGCAAATATGTGCATTTGAAAGCTTACATTTAATAAAAAGTTTTGATCCATTTGCAGCAGTTACACGTTCTCGGGTTTTTTCAAAATATTTGGTAGGAATTAATCCTTCTTGGATGCAATTCATATCTGCACTTGAGTCAATTAAGGCAGTGAATTGAAAGGTTTCCTGTTTATCTGTTACAAGGGTAATGTTTGTTCTCCATTTTTGCCAGGTTACATGGGAGAATATTCGATATATTTTTTCATCAGGAGAGGAGGTTGAAGGGTCTTCAGGATGAGGGTTTGCGCTAGAAGGCTGATGAGAAGAGGAGTCAGGTGTTTGTGATTTAATTATGGTGTTAATATTAGATAATTCGGATTTGATGTGGATAATTTCTTGTTTTAATTGATTGATTTCAGTTTGAAGGTCTTCAATAGTGACTTCTTTTGGCTTAGCAGTTCTATTAAGAATATCTTTAATGTCATAGATCTGAGGTTCAGTGGTTTGAAAAGGAGGAGTTTTTGGAGGTTCTTGATTAGTTTGAACTAGTTCTTGAATAATGTTAAGGTATTCTATTTGTTTTTCTGGGGAGTCAAAAAGAGCAACAAATTCCAGTAATTGATCTATTGCATATCGTTTCATCATGTTAAGTTTTAATTTTGGGGTATAGGCTTGACAAGTACAATTTTTTGAAATAGGACATTGATCGTCAGAGGAGGAAGAGTATTCATCAGAAGAGGCTTGTTGGGTGATCTCATCGATTTGGTAGGATTTTTCAGAATTAGAGGAAGAAGAAGAGGATGAATTGTTGATAAGGGCGAAGATTTGTTGTTGAATGTCTTTGTCAAAATTAATAGCGTTAAGTTTTTGTTTTAACTTACATTGACTTTTGTAATGACCAGGTTTACCACATTTGTAACAGGTCGGAGTTTTGGGTTTTGTGGTAGACTTAAATTGTTTATTATATTTTTTGAATGGAGGGTTTTCTTTTTTCTATTGAGGTTTTTTATGGTATTTTTTATGTGGTTTTTTATAGAGGGATTTATGTTTTTTTCCTTTTGGGTGGATTTCCCATTAGAAGGTGGAAAAGGTTGATATCCAAATTGTTCACAAAAGTTACCTAGTTCTTGGCAAGTGGTTATCTTTTGTCTTTCTAATTGATTCTTAATCCTAAGATCAGTACATAATTGGAGACCAATTTGATTAATAAAGGAAATTATCTGACCATAAGTGAGAGTTTCATAAGGTATATTGCCAAAGGTGTCAGTGATTTTGGTTTTTACTTTTGTTGCGATTAGAGGAGGAAGTCCAAAAAGAAATTGTTCTTTCCAAAAGGGTGATTACAGTCAGAACGAAGCATAACTCTAGAGAGGAATACATCTTTGTACCACCTAAAATCTCTAAAAGTTTTACATTTGAGGTTTGAAAGGGTTTCAGTTAAATTATCTTGGAGGTTTTGCATACTACCTAAAAAATGAAGGGCAATAGTTACAAGATGAGTTGGAGTGGAGTCAAAAATCATTTGTCCTTGTTCATTGAGTATAGGATTTCCATTAGCGTCTTTCTTTACTATGTTGAGGATGTTTTGTCTATCCTGGTCAGTAAAATAGTTATCCCACCATCCTTTAAGGACACCTGTAAAACCAAACACTAACATTTGAGCAACTTGAGCATCAGTTTTGTTATGGACTCGGAAAACATTTACAGCCATGGTCATTTTGTGGAGAAGATTTAGGATTTCGTAATCGGATTTGCCGTCAATATTCCATTCATAAATGGAACCATTAGAATAGTAACTTTGGGAGAAGTTTGCATGTTCTTCAAATTGGATGTCTACAAGGGTAGGTCGAGTATAGTAATTCGGTATGTTATGGTAGGAATTTGTCTAAAGAGTTCAATGCCTTCCGGTGGTAAGGGATTGAACTTGAGGGTGTTGTTCTGGTTGGGTAAATTGATTTTCTAATTCGGTTATAGACTCATCATCCGTTTTCAAATCAGAAGTTTGACGAATAATAGCAAGTTTATTTTGAGTTGGTTTATTGGAGGAAGGGAAGGAAGAAGGTTCATTTATTTGAATTCCTTTCAATGCAGAAAGAGTTGGGGTTTTAGTTGCAGCTGGAGGTTCAGGGTCAACTGTTTTACCTTTACCTTTTATGGTTAATTTGGAGAGAGCTTCAATTTGCTGATTAATTTTTTCAAGGTAGTCGTCTGTGGTTTGGCTGAACTTAATAGATGAGGGAAGAGTATAAGGCTTAATTATTGGTTGTGTTACTTGAGGTTTTGGCGGAGCTGAGGAAGGAGAGGTTTGGTTAATAAGAAGGGTTTCGACTTTAGAGATATGAGTTCCTATAGTATTTAAATATTGATTAGTATAATTATTTAATTCAATTAATTTGTTAACATCTTTAACAGTGGCTTCTTTTTCTAGGTCTAAAGAGGAAGGACCTTTGATTGGAGCAACTGAGACAAGATGTTCATTGTAGGGAATCTTGAGAGGAGAAAAAGGAGGAAATTTTGAATCGACTACTTGCTCATCAATTAAAATCCATTTTTTTGTTGATTGAGAAACCATTTGAAGAGTTTTTGGAAAGGGGAAATCAATTTGTTGTGACTCACAAAACATTTCAAACCAGTCAAAAAAGAAAATATTGAATGTGCTTTCTCTCTTGAAAGAATAATATTCTTCATGAAAATCATCCTTTTGTTGTTGTGAAAAGTTATTTAAAAACCGTTCTCGCTTTGACGTATTTTGTGACGAATAAAAATCAGCTTTTACATTGAGGACATCAATTTTGAAATCTTTTGTTAGCATATAGAAATCAGGGTCACGGGTACCAATGTTTTTGTTTTTTGAAAAACAGGGAGTCGGAGGTTTTATTTCACTAAAGGTTGAGGACATATTTGTTGAGGAGGAAGCGGCGTAGACATTTTGGGGAATAGGAGAGTTTTCTCTTATTCCTTGGAATTTGGAAGAGGAACCTTCAAAAACATATTCGGTCTCTAAGGTAGAGGAACGTTTTGAAGTTTGGTAATTTAATCTAGTGGTCTATATTAATTTAATTTAATTTTATAGTTAACAATAGTTGAGATTTATTTAGTAATTTAATCTAGTGGTTTATATTAATTTAATCTATTGGTTAATTGTGATTGAGATTACTTTGTTTATTATTACCAACCAATTTTTACGATTTATGAAGTATGAAATATAAATAAATTTTGTATAATTTAATCATTTATAAATCTTTAATACTAATCATGTTCTTTTATAAAAGACTTGTAGTAATTGAAATTTAAATTAGAAAAATAGAGTAAGAAAAGGATATGATTTAAAAAAAAGGAAAGCAATTACAGATAAATAATATATTTATTAGAATTTAACTCATTTCTTTGCTAAAACTGGTTGATAGAATTTGAACATATAGCATAAAAAGATAAACATGAATTCTACTCCAAATAAATGACAAATGTAGTATTGGAGGGAAAAAAAAAAGTCATGAAAGTGTGACCCATAGCATGAATAAATAAGGCAAAAACATTAAGAAATAGCATGAATCAATAACGCAAAAACATCACTTTACAATATATATATATATAGATAAATTTATGATCATATTAAATTAATTTGGAATTTGACCCACCTTAAATTTATAAATGACCACTCATAAATTCACATTTCATGCTTTACTAAAGATAAATGAATGAATTTGCTTTATAGTTAGATGAAATAAAATACATTTTTATACTTTTAATTTGAAAACACTAGCCTTGCAAAATTAATGAAATGACTCAACAAATTTTAGAAACAATAAAAGACATAGATAATTTACTAACAATTAATAAATTACTTACATTTACTCATTTAAACTCTTTTACTTTGCAAAACTTTGGATGTTGTTCTCTTTCTAACCATGACTTAGTCTCTCAAGACCACAAAAAAAAAAAAAAAAAGAAAGCCTGTTGCTCTGCTCCAGATAGGTATGTCGAGAGAGATTTATTCGACAATATTAATAACAATTGTTATGTAATTTTCAAATATATAAGAACTAACGAGATATGTTTGTAACTTTATTATAAATTAATAAAATTTCTATTTTTTGTATATTTATTTTTAAATAGTTAAAATTATATATGACCCCCTTAATAAACGTTTGGCTCTTTCTTTGTTCTATCATTTTTGTCCTCTAGGATGATTAAACTCCAACAATAATATTCTTAATACTGTCCTTCTTGCATAGTTGATTTTACTTTTTTAATTTAAATATTTTATTCAGTTACTGTAAATTTTTAAATAATTGGTATTGAAAACTTACTAAAAGTGAAATTTTTTTAAAATATATATCCTCATAAAAACTGTAAAAATTGACTACTAATAATAAATAAACACACTAAAAATATATATTTATCTTGTGTATCGCAAATGTTGTATACTAGTATATATGTGTTTCCTAACTTGAACAAGTTTTTAGAGCCGAGGCAAGTTACAGCACAAATTTTGAAAAGAAAAAACATATGCAAGCATAAATTACTCCTTTTAGAAGAACAATAAAAGGATCTGTAGTTTGATTGAATATTCATTTAGTTATATATTTAATCCCCTCATTATAGGCCTTACCAACTGTTTAAATGGGAAGATAAAATATGTACGAAGAACTAAGATTTGGGAGTCAGAGTCTAGATGATTAAAATATTTTGACTGCAGTACATGAAGTAATTAATTTTTCTTAATTAGGGAAACATAGCCTAGTACATATACATAATTAAAAATTAGAATCCTCTCATATACCACTTCAGGTAATTAAATCGAAGATGCTGTCTCCTAAGTTTGGAAGTACTCAAAATAGTTAAATGAACCACGCCAATGATATAATTGATTTATTTAGATTGATTTTTTTTAAAGAATTTTTTTAACAGTTATTGAAAAATTTTACTTTTTTGATAAGTTGAAATCTTAATTTTTGAAAAAAATTATATTTGAGTTTTTTGTAATTTTAATTTTTAAAAATTAAACTATTTTAAAAAATATAATTTTTTCCTAGAAAAAAGGTAATCCATTGAGGCCCACAAAGAAGGTCTTAAATTATTTCCTACCGATTACAATCGATTTTGACCTTTTATTTAATGAAAAAAGTACAGCTAACACATTTACCATGGCTCTGCTTACGAAAAAGGCCACGGCAAAAACAAAAGACCTCAAGGCTTCCCTCCTTACAGCGTAAAAGCCAAAGCTGAATGTGTTAGGAGAAGGCAAAAGAGTAAAAGAGAAGAGAAGTGTGTGAAGGGTGGCAAGTGAAGATAACAAAAGAGTATGGGGAGTACTGCATGGTGGCTGGCAATGGTGGTGGCAATGTTGTGCCTGGTGGGGTCCACCATTGGTGAAGATCCTTACAGAATCTTTACATGGAATGTCACTTATGGTGATATCAATCCTCTTGGTGTTAAACAGCAGGTATGCTTCAATTTTCTTGTTTACATCTTCATTTTCTCATTCTCCATTAACAGAAATGGCGTGGTACATCCTTCTAACCGTACATAACGGGAGTTTCGTGTATCGAACTATTTTTTCGTACTGCAATATAAACATTTTAAGCGTTTGTGTTGTGTTTATTTGTGATGTGAAGTGTGAACTGTATATGCAGGGGATATTGATAAACGGGCAGTTTCCAGGGCCACAAATCGAGTCAGTTACCAATGACAACTTGATTATCAGTGTTTTCAACAGTTTGGATGAACCTTTTCTCTTGTCTTGGTAAGTGCTCCTTCCTTCTGGACCAAAAAAAAAAAAAAACCTTAAAAATACATACATTTTTCATAAGTGCAAATTGCATTTTAACACTGTTCTCTTTTGTCCAAGTTACGTAAAAATTTTTGTGTTTCAAAACTCGCAAATATACCTAATTTTTGAGATCATTGTGCAGCAGCTTCTGGGTAGTTTCCAGGCAATGTGAGTATTTCTACTGTAACTTCTTTCTCTTGGAAAATTAGTGTTTTAGAAACGTAGAGAAAAGTTTGTCATGTCCTCTGTTTCAGTGGTTTTGCTCTGTTTCACATAAAAGGAGTAGTAATATCTTTATTTTCTTAATGGTTTATATATATTACTGAGTTATATTTTTTTTAACTCTCTTTGCTTTGCACATCATAAAGTCCACTGCACGATGTGTTTAAGCTGTAAGCATTTGCAGATTTGATAGTAATCTCTGGTACAAGATAGTGGTGGATCTGTCAAATGGACACTGAAGAAAGTATTATTTGCCAAAATATTCATACGAGACTTGATCATTATTATTTGCCAAGATAGTGGTGGATCTGGTCAAAGAATTTGCTCGATACTAGTGGGATGTTAGATAAGAGATTATTAAATCTTAGAAATTTTTTGCATCAAATGCATCAGATATAATTAGAATAAACATATGTATGATATCCTTTAAGCCTATTTTTTATCATCCCGTTAGAGGACCTCAAAACTAATTATATATAATCCGAGTTTGTACTTACCAACATTTAATTCCTCGTTTCCTTTTAGGACTTGTGAATTATTCAACTGTCTATTAAGTTCTCTCCCTTTTTTCCTGCATCTCTCTATCTGCGCCCCCCTGTAGTAAATGAGAAGACAATTATCTTGACATTTTGGAAAGTATAACATTGACATATTTGGGTTCTTGAGGCATTTGATGGAAAATCAAGTCTGATCTGGTGATTATTATGTCCTGGATAGGAACGGTTTGCAGCAAAGAAGAAATTCATGGCAAGATGGGGTCTGGGGCACAAACTGTCCTATCCCACCAGGGCAGAACTTCACTTATATCCTTCAAGTTAAGGATCAGATTGGCAGTTTCTTCTACTACCCGTCCCTCGCATTTCATAAGGCTGCTGAGGGGTTTGGTGGCATCTCAATATCTTGCCGTTTTCGTATTCCTGTTCCTTTCCCTCCACCTGCTGGAGATTTCACTATACTGGCTGGTGATTGGTTCAAGATAAATCACACTGTAAATGACATTTGACCACTTGCCAACTTAAATTCTCCATTGCTAACTTTTATAATAAATGATAGGATGCATCATAATGTAATTGACCATGATTTTGAAATGCCAACAGGATCTAAAAGCCATTTTAGATAGTGGACATGAACTTCCCTTCCCTGATGGACTTCTTATAAATGGTCATGGTTCAAATGGTTATACCATCACAGTTGATCAAGGTACAATTTCCAGAAGCACTTATAATGTCTTATGTCTATCATATGATGGTCATATATTGTTTGCACTTGAAATTCACTGTCCAGGCAAGACTTACAGATTTCGGATATCAAATGTTGGGCTCGCCACTTCTATCAACTTCAGAATTCAGGGCATAAGATGCTGTTAGTTGAGGTAGAAGGGACCCATACAGTGCAGAACACCTATGATTCCCTTGATATCCATCTTGGTCAGTCCTATTCTGTGTTGGTGACAGCAGACCAACCTGCACAAGATTATTACATAGTGGTGTCAACGCGTTTCACATCCCAAGTGCTTTCTGCAACCGCTGTACTTCATTATAGTAACTCAGCTGGAAGTGTCTCAGGTCCTCCCCCAGGCGGACCAACAACTGAAATTGATTGGTCTCTCAACCAAGCTCGATCAATTAGGTAAGCTTGATTGTAACTAGAAGTTGCTCTTTGTTCAAGCATTTTCTGTGTAAGTTTCTGGTCTTTGATCCCACATTGGGGGAAGTGGTTTCAGTTTTTTCTTTCTCTATAATAAATTAAACTAGGTACACCTAAAACTCAGGTCATCTTATGTTGATTGAAGTAATGATTGTTACAAATCAAGTATCCATATACACAGCATATACATCTTCTGTCTGCATACAAACTTAATGAAAACTAATTCAATGAGCGCGCATCCTGATTCTTGTGAATTTGTAATTGTCCAATGTGAGAATATTCATTTTTGAAACAGGCAAAATCTAACAGCAAGTGGCCCAAGACCGAACCCACAAGGATCCTATCACTATGGGCAAGTGAATACAACACGCACAATACGACTGGCAAATTCTGCCCCAGTAATTGATGGTAAACAGGGGTATGCTGTTAATAGTGTATCCTTCATCCCAGCAGACACACCTCTCAAACTTGCGGACTATTATAACATTCCAGGGGTATTTACCCTTGGAAGCATCCCAGACAGTCCCACTGGTGCAGGTGGTTACCTTCAGACTTCTGTCATGGCTGCCGATTTCAGAGGTTTTGCTGAGGTGGTATTTGAGAACTCGGAGGATATTGTCCAATCATAGCACATTGATGGCCACATCTTTTTTGTTGTAGGGTAAGTGCTTGTTGAGATTGTGTATACTGTATAGTATGTGATCAAGTTAAAATTTATCACTTCCCTTGATAAATTTTTTCAACAAATGTACTATACATGTGTATTCCCATAATTGTACTAATGTGAATTCCTATGATTTGCACGACAAATGAATCATCAGAGTATCAAACTGTACAGTATTTCTTAGATGTTTTAACGAATTATAACACATTTGGATGGACAGGATGGATGGAGGCCAGTGGTCACCTGCAAGCAGATTAAGTTACAACCTGAGAGATGGCGTTTCTCGTTGCACTGTTCAGGTAGTTGAATGTCTCCTTTCTTTTAGAGTGTACCCAGAGTATAAACATTTTAATAGCTCGCTGATAATGATTTGCTTCATCCCACTGCCTTTGATGCCTTTACCAAATTCTCAAATTATTTCCGCAAACAGCAAGTGCAAAATCTTCTCTTCTTTGGATTGATTTATGCAGTGTTTGGAATAGTCTTAAATTTGAAACCTGAAAGGTATCTTTATCTTTTAAACCATCTAATAAGAAATAAGTATCTAATCAAATAAGATTATATGGTATACCATTATTAACAAAATCTAACAAACTCTGAGGCTCAAATCTTTGCATTCTTCATTTACCAACAAAGCCTCACAATGCTGTGCTTGTTCACTTGTGCACAGGTTTATCCGAGATCCTGGACAGCCGTTTACATGCCTCTTGACAATGTGGGGATGTGGAATGTTCGGTCTGAGAACTGGGCTAGGCAATACTTAGGCCAACAATTCTATCTTCGTGTATATTTGCCTGCAAATTCATGGAGAGATGAGCATCCCATCCCGAAGAATGCACTCCTCTGCGGGCGGGCGTCGGGTCGCAAGACAAGGCCTCTGTAGAGTTAGCTACGCACATCCGGTTAACGGTCACGAAAGGGTGACTGGCATTACAACTTCAATACAAGGCATTTTCCTTGGAGGATAGATGTTGACCATTGACGAAGCTCTTCTGGAGCTTCATTCTCTCATTTGTTTCTTTCTCACTACAGCTGATTTGTTTTGGCATTGAGTCTCCCTACCAGCCAGTGAAAATGGAAAAGTAGGCAGTCTAGTTTCTTGTTTTTGTATCACTACAATCTTGCACTTATCACATTGTTCCCATGATTTGAGACGGCTTTTTATCTTCTCTTACTTTCTAGTAGTTGAATTATTTGGTTGGGATTATAGTTCTGAAAAAATATTTTAACCTATATATACTTGAAAATTGAACCTCTCAATTTGGTGTTTGGTGTTTGGTGTTTGGTGTTTGGTGTTTGCATCTCATAAGGGATGGTGTCGAGTTTGGGGGTAGGGGTTAAAAAAAGAAAAAAAGAAAAACTCAATTTGTTGAAGTAAGAAGTATTATAAATTATGTGAGCCTATTGCCAGCATCCCATCCACCCATATCTTCTTGTCAACAAAATAAGCGCAAGTTTCCCAATGGCCAGTCGCCTTCCACTATAAGACAATGGGCTTTTGTTACCAAAAATTAGTGACCGACAAAATTACTCACTAATTGTCAGTGATGGGTGACTAATTTGTGACAGAATTAAATATAAAAATTAAAAGGTATTTAATGTTAAAGCATTGACTGATTAGTAATTGATTTGTCATCGAATTAGTGATTGCAATGATTCGGTCACAAATTCGTTACTAAATCTATGATAGAATATTCTTTCAATCACAAATATGTTACAAAAATTTCATAGGTGAGCTAATTTCAGCAACAAATCGGTTATTAATTTGTAAAGTGGAAATTGGTCACTAATCAGTCACTAATTGTGACTGATATCAGTCACAAATCAATCACAACTCATCATTGGGTTTACTACTGAATTAATACTATAAATACCCTAAGACACACCCAAGGTAAGTAAGCTTAGCCCATCCTCTTCCCTAAAAGCTTTTCTCACAGAATCCAACATGACAATCGGAGTCCGTTTACTTTTCCCACAGGACTTTGGTGGTCAGAATAGTAAACTTTCTCACAGGACTCTGGTGGTCAGAACAGTACTAATAGAGCAAAAGTACCATCAACTACAAGATTTTGGGCTAGTAGCTGTGCATTTTTTATTGCACTTGGCATAGGTATGGAAGAGTAAAACGATAACTTTTATTTTAGTCATGGTTTTAAGTGTAACAAATTAAAATATTTTTACATTTCCAACTATAACAATGATAATTAAAATTTTTATATTGAATTTTTTTGGATAGCAAAAAATTTGTTATGCTTGAAAGCAAAATTAATATAAATTTGAAAAATCTACAACTGTACAAACATTAGATATGCTTCTAATTGAAATAAACATTAGCTACGCTTTCAAATGTAACATCAATTTTTTATTACATTGAAAACCCTTATATTTGGGTTAAATATAACTAGTTAATTTTGTTATTTTTCTAAATGTAACAAAGAAAAAATATATATGTAACTACAAATTAATTTCTTGTAGTGTAATAGTATATTCTAGTACTTGAGTGGCCATCTTTCTCATTATTTCAAGTTCACTAATTCGAGATTTTTTTTAAATTAAAGAGTAGCTCAAATGGTTGAAATTATTTTTCTATTACATGAGGACCTGGGCTTAGATTTTATGGGGAATGGGAGATTGGATTGGGCTGGAAGTGAGGGTTTGTAAAAAGGAAATGAGATCTTCCCATATAATATATATGCATAGACACAACCAAAACGAAAGGCATGGCCGAGTTGAGAGTATGAAACATTAGCTTTTGCTTGTTAGAAATATTCATAGTAAACATGGATTTTGTATGAAAAAAGGATATAAAGAATTACTTCTCTTTGAATGTCTAAAATCCACATTAATAAGGGTGAACATAAGTTATCGACTCAGTAATTATGCATAAACACTAAAAATTGTTAACGTTTCCATATTATTCAAAAAAAAGAGAAAAGAAAAAAGTAATATATAGATACATGCAGTGCACGTCTATTTGCTTCTATTTTGGGCCAAAGAATGAATCATAGTAATTACATTTCCTATTTCTACGTACAACTCCTTCAAAAAATATTTATCTTCACCCGACCAGAAAGATTGAATGTATAGGACTCTAAACTAGAAGCATAACAGGGTTAATGTAAACCACTCACCCATTTCCACCGTTTTATCTTCTTTTGAGTTCCATCTTTTGCTTCATATAGTTTTTGTTTCACATGTATAAATTTTCTCATTTCTAATGCCTCCAGGCTCAAAATGTGCACGCCATTTACTTCTTAATTTATCGTAAAGATCCTTCATCGATATCATCTAGCTACCTCCTATTTATGAGGGCTCATTTAATTGATTTTTAAAAAAACATTTTTTTTTTACAATTTTTGAGAGAAAAACTAATTTTGTGAGAAGTTCAACATTTACCTTGTCAAGAAACATGATTCAAAAAGTTAAAAAAACTACAAATAAGTTTGTGTATTGTGTATTTTTTGAATAAATTACGTGTACACCTGTAATCTTCTTTTACAAGGGCCTAACCACCAAAAATAAAATGATTACAATCTATTACAATCAATGCTAATTGTGCAAATCACGCCTTAATTGATTTACTCTGCACAAAAAAAAATGTAAAATACAAAAAAATATATCGTATAATCACAAACTTTCTTCAATATACCTTTTCTTGAAAGCCGATTTTAATACTTACTTTTTAAAAGATGAGTTTCTTTTTTCACAAAAGAATATAATGTATTTCTTTTATAAAAAAATAGTCAATCCAAGCAAGTTCTTAAACATATTTAAAGTCATAACAAAAGTTATAGCAAATAGTTTTATTATCTTTTTTGAAAAGGGTATTTCAGTCAAATTAATTTATTTCAGCATTTCAGCATTTCAGCATCCATTCATAATATTTGCAAACCAAACAGTCTTATTAAATCAAACACTTATTTCTTATCAGACACTTATGAGATAAGATGCTTATCAGATTTCAGATTTAAGACAAGTCTATTCCAAACAAACTATTAATATCCTCATCATTCCATTCATTCTCGGGTTCTAGAACTCCCCTATCTCCTTTCATTTTAGTAGGTAATGTAGGTCCATTTTCTATTATCTTTCAAGCCTTATAATCATGTGATTGAATGAATACTTTCATCATCATTTTCCAAAAGGCATAATTAGTTCTATCAAAAAGGGGTACTTGCTTAATAGAAATTCCGTCTATATTTGCCAAATATAATTCTACTAGTTGTTCAACTATAGGTAGAACCCTTGCTTTCGATACCAAATGTAAGGAAAAATATCTTAAGAGGAGGGTGAATTAAGATATTGGACAATTTTTGCAATTAAAATTTATTAAATAAATCACACACTGTCACTTAAGCAATATATCAAACACTACTTTGGCTAATTTCCTTCTACCGCCAAATGATTCGCCTTGTTTTTCCCGTTTCCCAAATTAAGATTAAAGAACCTTTGTTCGGAAATATTTCGACCTCAGAAAACAAAAGTAGACCTTTCATAAATTTTTCCGAAACAATCTTAAGCACTATTCGAAATTTTTCCACTTGAAATAGTTTTTTTTGGTTGAAAAACTTACTTACGGGCCCTTGTTGGCAATATATTGTGAGTGGTGGTCTCTAAGAAGTAATACTTTTTTTTTTTTATATCTCACATTTTCTATAAAATTTAAACTCAGAACTTCGTTCGTGAGAGAAGTAGAGTTAACCACTTAAGCTACTCGCCTCTCTAAAAAGTAATACTTAACATAGTCCTTTCTCAACCAGACAAACATAAAATGAGTGTGTTTATGGTAACCAGACAAGACATAAAATGAGTGTGCATATGATTTTGTAACGACTGTATTAATATTTTTTTTTCTCTTTGGGAGAGGTTAATTAAGGTATATTACATATTACATACAACTAACATGAGTGTGCATATGATTTTGTAATAACTGTATTAATATTTTTTTTTTGGGAAAAGGCGAAAGGTCTATTACATATTAGATACAATTAATATGAATTGATCTCAGGACTACTCACCACTACAGTTAACAGATATACCACTAGACTACTAGGCCATTGGTGACTATATTAATAATTTATAATTATTGAATTTGACTTTATCCTCACGGAGTAGATCCATTTTCATTAAGATCCCTTCAGGCCAATTCTTACATTTCAATTGACATTAATGAAAGAAAATGACTTCGTACCAATCTGACCGGGTCAAAACTACAGCTCCGGCTTGATCCTTTGGTGCTGATACGTAGTTTAGCAAATCATAGAGAACAAAAGTGATTTCTAAATTAGCCAAAATGCTCTAATTATAAGCTCCTTTCAAGATTCTAGCTTATTTGAGGATATCCTACACTAATTGATCATTTCGTTGGAGAACAACAAACAACAAAATGAAACATATACCCTCTAAAATGGTTTAAACTCACTGGTGGCGTTGGCCTCTCACGAACAAAAGAATTAAAGAAGAAAAGATTGTAATTTTACTACGTACAAGATCAAGAATACATGTATATTTTGGATGGTAAAAAAAAATGAATCCGTGTTAAAAGGAAGCTAAAAATTTTCATCAATGATGGTTCTCTATTTTACAAATTCTTTTTTATGTCTTGGTTGCAAACATCTAAATCTCGCCAAACTCGGTATGGTGGCACATTCAATTCGCCTGGAATTACTAGCCATGAAGTAGTTGATCACACCAGACATAAAAGAAAGTAGTCCATCTGCAGATTTTTCACTGTAGACATTATGAAACCATTACCATAGCCAACCCCCAACCCCAATAATGCAGTATTCCCCATCCTGTATCGATCCAGAGAGAAAGAGTCTTTGTAATTTTTTCTTTTTTTTTTTTTTCTTTCTTTGTGACAAGAGAAATTTAATTGATGAAGCCCTATCACTTGTAAATTTAGCAGGGCCTAACCACGAGTATAGCTGGTGGAACCCGACTACCAACTGTCAAACCTTGGATAAACAGTACATATCTTATACTATGTATTACTTAAGTCAACGACACTCAATCCAAGAATAGAAACTAGATTTAAACCCGAATCATGAGTTGTATCCGCCTCCAACTTTTATCGCTAAGTTGTCCCAGGAATTGAGTCTTTGCAAAATCTTGCATGCATGAAGCATACAGGGATGGTCTCACTGTAGCGTTATGTGATGTTAGTGTCGGTAGGATTTGACTACTAAATGTTCATCCAACCCGAGTTCGTTGACTCGAAGTACCTGTTCCTGCATTTAATGTTCCCGCCACACCCCCAACCGCTTGAACGCGTAGAGCAGCATGTACACTTTACGTACATTAATGGCTTAAGTTGAAAACTATTCAAAACTTTCTCAAGTTGGCCAGTTGGCTAAGCCTATATATTCAGAAGTTGAGCAGTGGAGAAGAACAAGCAGAGTGAGTTGAAAAAAGGGCTTTTAGCCATGGGCTCTGCTTTTCCAAAATGGCTTTGTGTGTCACTTCTTCTGTTGAGCATTGTTTTAGAATTGAGTGCAGTTACTCTTGGAGATGATAAGCTAGAAAAGACTAGATGGAGGGATGATGATTGTGGCTATGGACGTAGGGGGTGCGGTAGAGGCCGCTTTGGGCGTGGACGCTGGGGGGGACGCAGAGGTCGTGGCGGTTTTGGGGGTGGAGGGGGAGCAGGAGGAGGTTTTGGAGGTGGTGGAGGAGCTGGAGGAGGTGCAGGAGGAGGTGGAGGGTTTGGTGGTGGTGGAGGTGGAGGAGTTGGTGGTGGGTCAGGTCACGGTGGTGGATTTGGAGGTGGGGGTGGTGTTGGAGGGGGTGCTGGAGGAGGTGCTGGTGGGGGTGGTGGGTTTGGAGGGGGTGGTGGTGGTGGTGTAGGTGGTGGGTCTGGCCATGGTGGTGGATTTGGCGCTGGAGGAGGTGTTGGTGGAGGTGCAGGAGGTGGAATTGGTGGTGGTGGTGGAGGAGGAGGTGGAGGAGGCGGTGGCATTGGAGGTGGTTCTGGACATGGTGGAGGGTTTGGAGCTGGAGGGGGAGTAGGTGGTGGTGTTGGAGGAGGTGCAGGCGGAGGTGGAGGTGGAGGAGGAGGAGGAGGTGGTGGTGGAGGTTTAGGAGGAGGATCCGGACACGGAGGTGGATTCGGAGCAGGAGGTGGTGTAGGCGGTGGAGCAGGCAGAGGCGTCGGAGGAGGAGGTGGATTCGGAGGTGGAGGTGGTGGAGGTCATGGTGGAGGAATCGGAATTGGGATTGGCATTGGTGTTGGGGTCGGCGGAAGTTCTGGCAAAGGTGTTGGTGTTGGCGGCGGCGGTAGACGGTAGAAGCTGCTCTTGCATGCCCACATATATATATATATATATATATATATCTACTTTTTTCCACTTCAAAGTTTTTCAATTTCGCAGCAAAATGAGTGTGTTGTAATCTGTTTCTATGCGTCTCTTTCTTAGCTTTCAGTTTATTTGTAATGCTCGTCCATACAAACAAAAGTTGTTATTATTGCTGTAATCCCCCAAGCTTCAAATACTATGAAAATTTGGTATTTTCTATTCGCAGACGAGTTTGGAATAATATTATAATAATTGCATACAGAAAATAGTTGTCTCTTCAAGAACACGCCATGCACATAATAAAAGCATGTTTTGCGAACTCTGGGTTCTAATAGACCAAACTGTACCATGAAACAAAGTTCCTTTGGAAGGACCCCTCTCTTATTTCAGCCTCCAAAACAAATCATTCTTTTTATAAATATATTTTTTAAACTTCCACACCTAATCTAATTTCATGTCTATCGTTTAAACTCTCACCCTCAATCCGATCCCTCATTTGTCGTGGAATACAAACTGACATCACTCTTTTGGTAAGGATCGGAAGATATCATTTTATTTTGTCTTAATTCTTTTGGTAAGGATCCTTCCAATATATTTATTTTGTTAAACGAGCAAAAAATGCTCTCACATTGTAGTCAATATCTCGCAATTGGCATGTATCCTTTATATTTGATACTTTGCTAGACAACTTTTTTTAATCTATTTTCATATATATCCTTTACTTCCACCTTTTTTGCATATTGTTTCATAAAATTTTGAATGTAACTACAAATTAGGGTTCATATATATCAAAACTGCCTACCTGTACCATCATTTATTTTCACTTCAATGTAAGGACGTGCAATAGAGTCTCAGTTTTAACAATTTCCGCAATATGATTAGAGACGAATCGACTTGTCTTTAATCTGCTCCTAAACAATATTTTATTCTCCTTTTTAGGTTATCCCGCGGGATGAAGATTTGGCTTAAAAGAAAAGGTTAATTTTTTCCCTTCTCTTTTTCATGCTTTTAAAATAGAATTTTGCCGAATAAAAGTCAATTTTATATTTTAAAATAAAAATCCAAAACGATTTTACATCAAATTTTGAATATTCATTTATTCACTAACACATTAGAGCTGTTTTATGTTTGCAAATTGTTTGATAATATATTGAAAATAATTGTAAATTAGTATCAACACTTTCATGACATGCTACAGTTGTGATATATTTTTTATTTTATATTTGGATAAGTCAATCAATTTTATGTTTAAAAAAAATTATCAACTTTTTGAAGGTATATTTCTTTTCATCTAAACATTTTCTAGGTTATTAGTAACGAAACTCAATATTTCATCTAGTAATAATAATATGCTCAGCCATTCAAAATAAAAATAGATTAATCATAATGGTTAAACAAGAGCGCGTGTGTCTATATATATATATATATATTAGTCTAACACCCATGTCATGCACAGGTTGCAAAATATATGATTGGTTTTTTTTAAAAAAAATATTTTATATTACTAAACATTGCAATCAATTGTATTTTACCATATATAGCACTAACTTTTTTATAGTAAAAGAAATCAATTAAAATAGGTCAAGATTTGATAGGAACTAAATTAGTGAGTTACCATAGATATATACAATCAATCCAAATTGTGTGTCATGATTTTCGGTTGTAAAATGTAAATATTAAAATAAATTAGTAAATCAATTTAAATTTCAATAAATAAGGCAATTTTGAATAAATTTAAATATAAATCTTGATGGTTAGATGATGTGCAATTGGAGTTTTAATGCTTGAATAGCCGTGGATTGAGACTTGAAAATAGGAATACATAACAGAGAGTTATATTTGTGCGACACTTGTTATTATATTTGTATAACACTTGTCAGTATTTTATTGAATTGGGTTCTTCTATATAATATAGTGTGTATATATATATACATATATATATACATATATATATATGTATGTATGTATCTATCTATGTATTAAAGAAAGTCAACGCAATGCCATGTTGCAAAAAATATAACACATGTATCTTGCAGTAAAAAAACTATTAAATGTTGTATATAATGGACATTCAAGAATCAAGATTGAAGGCTATTTCCAAAGCATTAAATGGTGTGTAGCATGCAATTTTTGAAGAAAGGGAAGTTATCATCTTGGGAAAGGAAAATTTGTTGAAAAATTACAAGCCATCATATGATGATGAAGAAAATTCAACACTTTAGTCATCTTGCTTTTAATGATCATTTATTGATTTGTCTCCAATTTTTCCCTATAAATAGCGTGGCTTGGAATGAGTATTCAGATCTATAAAAGGAAGAAGTAGAGAGGAAGTACTAGTAGAGAGAATTAGAGAGAAATAAGAAGTGATATTATATTGTATTAGAAAGAGATTTTATTATTTTATACCATATTATATTTAAGTTATTTTATAACACGCTATCAGCACGAGTCCTTGTTGACAAGAAGTTCTGTAAATTATTAAAAAGGTGCACGATCCTACAAAAATTTCAGTAACTGTTCTTATTTTATTTTTCGCATTACATCATATCTAGAGCATAAAGTTTTTTTTTTAACTATCCTATTTATTTTACATTGCGTTTATCCTAGAAATAAAATTTCTATTATATTATTTCTTTTGAAATAGATTATTGTAATATTTCATCCTTAAAATAATAATAATAATAAAATAAAATAATAACAAATACCATAATTTTTCGGAAGACCTAATTACCGTGACTTTGAGGACGTAATCACCTTGACTTTTGGATATGTGATTATGATGACTTGATTAAAATAATGATGACTTCTAAGGACATAAACCTAATATAATTATATAACGATTAACTACAATAATTATGCAACATATTATTTAAAATTGACATCTTATATTATATCATGTCATGCTTATAAGTTTCATATGCATTATTTGTAATTTATTCCTACATGCTTATATTTATTGATTTACAAGTTACGTAAGGCAAATATAGTATTATTTCACTTACTAATTTATTTTTGAAATATGCTAGATTTATAATGTCAAATCTCATGAAGCTTGAATTTGTGGCCCTTGATATTTTTGGAAATAATTATTTATCATGGATCCTAGATGCAGAAATACATGTCAATGCCAAGGACCTTGGAGAAACAATTAAAAAAGAAAATAACGCATCTTTACAGAATCACGCTAAAGCATTGATATTCCTTCGTCATCATCTCCATGAAGGGCTTAAAACTAAATATCTTACAGTAAAGGATCCACAAATCCTTTGGCAAAATTTGAAGGAAAGATTTGATCATCATAAAACAGTGATCCTTTCTAAAGCTCGCTATGAGTGGATTCACCTGCGATTGCAGGATTTTAAAACTGTAAGCAAGTATAACTCCGTTGTATTTAGAATTACTTCACAATTGAAATTATGCGGAGAAAAGATCACTGATGAAGACATGTTAGAGAAGACATTCTCTGGTTTCCATGCATCTAATATGCTCTTACAACAATAATATAAAGAGCGTGGTTTCAAAAAATATTCTGAGCTAATCTCATGTCTTCTTATTGCAAAGCAAAATAATGAGCTCTTGATGAAAAATCATCAAACACGACCAACTGGCTCAAAACCATTCCCTAAAATGAGTGAAATTGCATCTCCTGAGGTGAATGTTGCATCATCAGATAATTATGGTCATGGACGTGGTCGTGGTCATGGACGTGGTCGTGGTCATGGCCGTGGTTATAGACATAATAATGGTTATAATTTTCACAAGTCAAATAGACCAAATTTCAAAAGACAAGAAAACTACGACAAAGAAAATCATCCACGAAATAAATCTTTCCAACGTACTGAAAGTACTTGCTATAGATGTGGCATGAAAGGGCATTGGCATCAAACATGTCGTACTGCTAAACATCTCGTGGATCTTTATCAAGCTTCGTTGAAAGAAAAAGGAAAATGTGTAGAAACAAACCTTGTTGAACATAATACTCAAATGACCTATACGCACCTTGACTGTTCTAACTTCTTTAAAGATGCTACTAAAAATATTGAGCAATTGATTGGTGATGGAAATATCCATTTGAATTAATCTTTATGTAAAAGGAGAATGTTTCTATTATGTTGGATTATCTGTCACTTTAATGCTTTATTTTAGCTTGAATGTAATACCTATCTTGTATAAAATGAACGTCATATCTTTGCTAATATTTTTCTATTTCCTTTATTATTATTGTGAAGAAATATGGATTTGCATCATATCAATGATGGAGAAATATGTTTGGCTGATAGTGCTACGACACATACCATTATCAAGAATAAGAAGTATTTCTCCCTGTTGAAATTAGCTGATGCAAATGCCTATACAATAGCTGGTTCTGCAAAATTAATTAAAGGCTCTGGTAGAGCTTGTGTTTTGTTTCCTGAAGGAACAAAGATGATAATAAGCAATGCTTTATACTCAAGTAGATCACAAAGAAATCTACTCAGTTTTAAAGATATAAGAGAAAATAGTTATCATATTGAAACCTTGAAGGAAGACAATAAAGAATATCTCTATATCACATCGCTTATATCTAGCAAAAAGCATATATTAGAAAAATTGCCAACATTATCTTCTGGACTATATTGTACTTATATAAATCATGTGAAAGAAATCACATGCTATGATAAACCAGAAAATAATTGATCCAAAGAATTTTACTCTTTGGCATGATCGCCTTGGACATCCAAGCGCAATAATGATGAGACCAATTATTGAAAATTCATAAGGGTACTCATTAAAGAGTGAAAAAGTACTCTCATCAAATGAATTTTTGTGTGCTGCTTGTGCCCAAGGGAAATTGATTATAAGGCCATCCCCAACTAAAATTGATCCTGAAAATCCTGCATTTCTAGAACGAATTTAAGGGAACATATGTGGGCCTATTTTTCGAGCATGTGGACCATTTCGATATTTTATGGTATTAATAAATGTATCTACACGTTGGTCACATGTCTCCTTATTATCCACTCGAAATGTGGCATTTGCAAGACTCCTTGCACAAATAATCCACTTACGTGCATAATTTTCGGATTATACGAATAAGAAAATTCGTCTTGATAATGTAGGAGAATTTATATTCCTATCTTTTAATGATTATTGTACATCAATTGGGATTATAGTTGAGCATCCTGTGGCTCATACACATACTCAAAATAGTTTAGCAGAATCTTTTATTAAACGTCTACAGCTAATCACTAGACCACTACTTATGAGAACTAAGTTGCTTAGTTCTGCTTAGGGACATGCCATGTTGCATGCTGCAGCACTGGTTCGGATAAGACCAACTGCTTATCGTCAATATTCTCCTTTACAATTGGTTTTTGGTCAAGAACCAAATATATCCCCTTTAAAAATATTTGGTTGTGCAGTATACGTTCCAATTGCTCCACCACAGCGCACAAAAATAGGACTACAAAGAAGTCTGGGAATATATGTTAGTTTTGAATCTCCATCAATTATGAAATATCTTGAACCTTTAACTGAAGACTTTTTTATATCACGTTTTACTGATTGCTAGTTTGACGAAACAGTATTCCCAACATGGGAGAAAAACGAAAGTTAGAAAAGAAAGAAATTACATGGAATGCATCATCTATGGCTTATTTTGATCCTCACACGAATATATCTGAACAAGAAGTTCAGAAAATTATTCATCTACAAAGGATTTCTTATCAATTGCCAAATGCATTCACTAATACAAAGAGAGTGACTAAGTCACACGTTCTAGCTCAAAATGCTCCCGCTAGAATTGATATTTCATAAGAGCAATCTAATACTCTAGCAAATGAGTCTACGGCACGTCAAAAACGTGGTAGGTCAATTGGCTCCAAAGATAAAAATTCTCGAAAAAGGAGGGAGCCAAATAAGCAAGTTGGCATTTTCAAGGTTCTTAATGATTCTGTAGATGTCGCAAAAATTACTGGAAAGGCAACACCAGTAGAGAATTAGGTACATGAGTGTGAGAAAAATAGCGACAATATTAAAAATAAAGATATCTCAATTAATTATATCTCTACAGGAAAAAAATGGAACCAAAACGAAATTGTTGTTGATGAAAAATTTTCATATGCAGTAGCCACTAAATTGATGATAGAAAGCGAGGATTATGAACCAAAGTCCGTCTAAGAATGTCGACATAGAAATGATTGGCCTAAATAGAAAGACGCAATGGAGGCTGAATTAAATTTTCTTGCAAAGCGTAAAGTTTTTGGACCTATCGTCCAAACACCTCAAAATGTAAGGCCTGTAGGCTACAAGTGGGTATTCGTGCGAAAACGAAATGAAAATAACGAAATTGTAAGATATAAAGCATGACTTGTAGCACAAGGTTTTTTTTTTCATAAAGGCCTAGAATTGATTATAAGAAGACATACTCTCTTGTGGTGGACGCAATTACATTCAGGTATTTAATCAACCTCGCAATTTGCGAAGGACTCCATATGCACCTCATGGATGTAGTGACAGCATATTTGTATGGGTCACTTGATATTGATATTTATATGAAAGTCCCTGAAGGACTGAATATGCCTGAAGCATGTAGATCAAATCCCTGGGAGATGTACTCCATTAAATTGTAAAGATCCTTGTATAGATTGAAACAATCTGGACGAATGTGGTACAATCGTCTAAGTATATATCTTTTAAAGGAATGATATGTTAATAGTCCCATAAGCTCATGTGTTTTTATCAAGAAATCAAAAAATGGGTTTGTTACTATTGCCGTATATGTTGATGATTTAAACATCATAGGGATTGTTGAAGAGCGTAAAGCAGCAGTTGCATATTTGTGTGAAGAATTTGAGATGAAAGATCTCGGCAAAACTAAATTTTGTCTCGGTATACAGATTGAACATCTATCAAGTGGAATTTTAGTCTACCAAAAGACTTATACTGAAAAAGTTTTGAAGAGATTTGATATGGACAAAGCTCATCTATTGAGTACCCCAATGGTTGTCCGATCTCTCAATATCAAAAAGGACCATTTTCGTCCTCGAAAAGATAATGAAGAAATACTTGGCCCTGAAGTACCATATCTTACTGCAATTGGTGCTTTGATGTATCTTGCTAACAATACACGTCTAGATATTGTATTTTCTGTAAATTTATTGACAAGGTTTAGTGCTGCACCAACATGAAGACATTGGGTTGGTATTAAACATATATTTCGTTATCTTCATGAAACAATTGATATGGGCTTATTGTATTCAAAGGATATACATCCTGCATTAATAGGGTATACAGATGCTGCGTATTTATCTGACCCGCATAAAGGACGATCCCAAACTGGATATCCATTCACATATGGTGTACTGCTATTTCCTGGCGCTCTTCAAAACAAACTATTACTGCCACTTCCTCAAATCATACTGAAATACTTGCACTACATGAAGCGAGCTAAGAATGTGTATGGTTAAGGTCTTTAACACAACATATTAAAGGGGAATGCAACATTTCAGCTAACAAAGGTGCAACATTTCAGCTAACAAAGGAGGACCTACTATACTATATAAAGATAATACTGCATACATTACTCAAGTTAAAGGAAGCTACATTAAAGGTGACAAAACCAAGCATATCTCACCAAAGTTCTTCTTTACATATGCACTCCAAAAGAAAGGTGAGATCGATATTTGTCAAATTTGCTCAAGTGAGAATTTAGCAGACTTGTTTATAAAGGCGTTACCTGCAACAATATTAGAAAAATTGGTACACAAGATCGGCATGCGGTGACTCAGAGATTGTTCCTGATTGCCTTCATGAGGGGGAGAATTATACGCACAGTACTCTTTTTTCCTTAGCCTAGGTTTTGTCCCACTGGGTTTTCCTGGCAAGATTTTTAATGAGGCAGCATGAAGCGTATTAAAAGGATATTGTACTCTTTTCCTTCACTAGGTTTTTTCCCATTGGGTTTTTCCGAGTAAAGTTTTAACGAGGCATATTCTTGTTGACGAATGTCCAAGGGGAAGTGTTGTATATAATGGACATTCAAGAATCAAGATTGAAGGCTATTTCCAAAGCATTAAATGGTGTGTAGCATGCAATTTTTGAAGAAAGGGAAGTTATCATCTTGGGAAAGGAAAATTTGTTGAAAAATTACAAGCCATCACATGATGATGAAGAAAATTCAACACTTTATTCATCTTGCATTTAATGATCATTTATTGATTTGTCTCCAATTTTTCCCTATAAATAGCATGGCTTGGAATAAGTATTCAGATCTATAAAAGGAAGAAGTAGAGAGGAAGTAGTAGTAGAGAGAATTAGAGAGAAATAAAAAGTGACATTATATTGTATTAGAAAGAGATTTTATTATTCAAGTTATTTTATATCATATTATATTTAAGTTATTTTATAACATTAAAAGAATAGAATGAGTCATAGTGGTAGGGCTAGGTCCAAAGCTCAGTGAGTGCATACATACATACATACATACATACATATATATATATATATAATTTTTAATATAAATTAAAATATTATTTATAAAATATTAACATTTAGTGGAAAAAAGGACATTTTAATATACAAGAGAAATATAAATAAATAGCTATTGTTATTACAAGTAGAACTATATTTTGTTAGTATAAATAGAAGTATTTGTAATTGTCCTAGCTTGATTCCAAATTTTGAATTCATTCAATATTCAACTTAAAAATATCTCTCTATATATAACAAAGTAATCATTTTTTTTATTTTTCCTGTCTTTCTCTTTTTTTTTCTATTTCCATTTTTATTTTTATTTTTACTACTTATTTGCTTTTATTTTTCTGAATTTATTTTTTTATTTGAAAAATAAAATGAAAATATTGATAAATCACCATCATGAGGGGTGCAATCTTATTATGAGGGAAGACACCTCATAGAAATTGTTCTTTCATAACAAAAAAAATTACAAAAGAATATATAGCAATTACATTTTTTAGCAAACACCCCCTCAACATTTTGTAGCTCCGCCCATGATGAGTCGAGGTGGCACGGCAGTCAATCATTTTCTCTTTTTCTTTCTCTTCTATTCTTTAAATAAAAAGAGGCATGGTTTGTCAATGGTACTATTCATAGTGTGTTTGTAACGGCAAAGTTGTAATTTTTCTATTTATTATGGCACATTATAATTTTAAATTTACTCAATTTTCTTCTTTTCCCTTCCCGATCAAAATGATTTAGTTTCTTTTTTTATACTTCTTTGTTAATAATGTCTTTTAGCTTTCATCTAGGAGAAAAAATTGGTTCACATTTTTTAACTTTTGGGTTCTTCAAGAGCCCTACTTGATCGAGTATTAAAAATCATAAGGTCCATCAGGTTAGCGGGAGAATTCATTTGGATTTTTGAGTTCATATTTTTTAACTTCTAAAGCCAAATGAACTACTTGGTTGGGTAATTTGTTTAAATCTATACTTTTTTTTCCTAACTTTTCATTCCTAACAAAAATTATGTGTGCTCTCTCTTTTTTTACTTCTCTATTGATGACACCTTTTAGCTTTTGAATTTTTAATTTTTGCATTTTGGGATTAAAAAAAAAAACTATTCAATCAAGTAAGGGATAGGGATTGGTTTAGATTTTCGCATTCAAGTTTTGGGATTTCTAAAGCTAAAAACTATTCAATTGAATACTACAAATCATAAAACCCATCAGTTTTCGGATATTTACTTTCGGGTTTTTCAAGTTCGAGTTTCATTTTTTTTTTCCGCGAAGCAAAGAAAAGCATTCATTATTACCAACAAGAAACGTGAGCACTAGGCATCATCGCCAATGTGCAAAGCATTCATTATCACCATGGCTGCTCCCACACCCTGGCTTCGTACATTTTCTTCTGCCGTCCTGCATCACTTGCAGCTAGAGTTATGTAGTCCATGGACCACCCAACCGTTTGGCTCTTCACACTAAATTGAATTAAGGTACTTGTAAAAATAAAAAATAAAAAATAAATCATTTTTTCGGGTCGGGATTTGGTCTATTATTTCTTTTCTTTCCTACCAAAATTATGTCTTTCTTTTTTTTTTTTAACTTTTTTGTTAACCATGTTTTTAGACTTTCATCTAAGAGTAGAAATTAATTCACATTTTGAATTTTCAGGTTCAAGATTTTCAAATTTCAGGAATAAAAAATTATTCAATTGGATAATAAAATTTATAGAACCTAATTGGAATTTAGATGTTCAGGTTTGGGTTCTTCAACTTCATGTTTTAGAACTTTTTATATAATTTTTGTTTTATTAAATGATATTGTGCTAATTGAAACTAAATGAAAGAATAGATATCAAAAGTTGAGCAAAAATAACTAAATAAATTTTAAATTCACCTAAATTGCAATTATAAATATTCAAATATATGCTAAATTGTCTCAAATTGAATTAAAAAACTTATGAAAATAAAAAATTAAAAACATAGAAAATCAAATTTTCTAGTTACGTTAGTAAAAATTTTACGCTTAAAATTTGAATCTAACCGGATCGGTTAGAATCCAAAAGCGAATTTGGATATTTCCACCTCTACTTTCTCTATTTCGCTCTGAATTCACAATTTTTTTCTCTAATTAATTTCATCCGCCATTTGTCAAAATAGTAAAGAGACAAACTAATACCTTTTGGGGCTTCAATTTTTGCAAAGAGAAGCATAAATATAAGTACAATTTCTTTACTCCTCACAAAATTACTAATAATATTAAGCAATATAGTCGTGCCTTCTACAACATAATTTTGTATCAGAATAATATTAAGCAATATAGTCGTGCCTTCTATGACATTACCTTACTAGTATAAATTGTAAATAAAGATTAGGGTTGATTATACCATTACTCATTTCACCTTCATATAAGGATGTGTTAGGGGTCTTAATTTTAACATTTTTCACGTGTGTGAGAGCAACCAATTCCCCTTTAATATGCGTGACGATATATATTTATTGTTAATCTATATAAATTTTAAACTTTTTTTTTCTTACAATTCTAGAATGTCATATAAACTTCTTACAATTTTAGAGTGTCACATCATCACTTTTTCTTAATCTATCTAAGGTGCCACATTAGCACTTGCATGGTATATATTAATTTTTTTTATTTTTAAGTTAATTTAATAAATTAGTGCTTGCATATTATATTTTATGTATTAAATAAAATTTTAAAAATTTAAAAATAAAAAGTAAATTTTGAAATTTGAAATTTTTTTTTAAAAAGGAAATAAAAAACTAAAAAATAAAAATTTTTAAAAATTAAAAGCATAAAGAATTAAAATATCAAAATATTTAATTTAAAAGTTAGAAATTAAAAATAAAAAATTTAAAAGTAAATAAATTTAAATAAATAAATAAACAAACAAAAACACTTTAAACAATAATTTTAATCGAACATATTACAAATTAATTTTTATTTCATTTTTTCCCAAACAATTGAACAAATTTATTAATTGTGAAATTAAGTCCGACATTCTTAAATAATAGCATATTAGAACAACAATACTAAACTGCTTATTAATTATTAACGACTTAATGATTAAAATAAAATTTGTTCCTGAAGTTCAAAAGAAAAAAAGAATAGCTTAAACGGTTGGAAGTAAATGAGAAACTAGAGTTTTTCTCATCATTATTTTGAGACCTTTGGCTTCTCCATTGACTTGGATATGAATTCTAGAGGGTTGTGAGACTTTTGGAATTTCTCCACGATCTTGGAAATGTGATTATTGCTTGGAGATTTTGCAACTCTTGGAATTTCTCCATTAATGTGACATTAAGAGAACTAATTTTTGTCTTTAAATTTCAGTTGAGCTTCTCTAATATTATATAAATAGCTCAGTAAGTGTGATATATAAGCTTGTTTAGTGGCTTAGTATTATTTGTTTAGTGGCTTAATACTCTTTGTTTGATATACAAGCTTGTTCAGTGACTTAGGATTATTTGTTTTGTGGCTTAATACTCTTTGTTCACTGAGTCAGAACTACTTGTCCACTGAACTGCCTCAGAAACCTTATATGATTTTCTTTTGCACATTGTCTCAACAGTTTAATATCTTTTAGACTTATGCTCTGCTTACTATATGCGTCTTATATGCTTATTATGAGATTTTTCTTACATACGAAAGTATATTTTAAACTCAAGTAAACTATTTTATGCCTATCTTGTAGAATTGTTGCTTTTGGAGCCCACCTCCAAAGTTTTCATCTCTTTAATCTATATTTAAGGGCCCTTTTAGATTAAAAAAAATAATATACAAAAATATTTTTTTTTAGTGTTTAAATTTTTTATTTCTAGATCATCAATTTTGAACATTTAAAAAAATATAAAATGTATTTTTATGAATAAATGATCAATCCAAAAAGACCATTGAGGGATCACTAGTGATTATTTTTAAAAAGACTAACTTAACATCACATCTCTTTTATTTTTTATTTGGTAAATATCATATCATTTGATATTTGTAAACAAATTGATCTCATTTATGTATTACTTTTATTGTATATCGTTACTTAAGAATTTACTAAATAATAAAGTTTGAATGATACAATTTCAATAGTTTCTATTGAATTTGCATTGTATCCTCTAAGTGTAATTTCAGTCCCTCATTAGACAAAAGAACAAACCTTATAAGATAAAAACTAAATTTGTTTCCATTATCATATTATGCATGTGATCTAAGATGTCTTAGCTATAATAAGATGTCTCTTCATTTAAATACAAAATCATCATATAACAAAAGAACAAACTAAAACAGTGAGTAAATAGAATGTACCAAAATGCTAAAAAAGTAGTCATAAGTCAATGAACAGAGAGTCATTTAATCTGATAAATGCTAGTGTACAAACATTGAATCTGATAAGTAGAAATAGATATATTCTCCATCATAGGGAACCTCAAAGTGTGATGAACATTTAATTCACTAACATTGATATATTCTCTATCCCTAATCTCCAATCTCTTACCATACGGTTATAGCATTGACACAACCATTGACTGAGTTTCCATTCAATTCACCGGCCTCTAGAAACAACAAACATCCAAACCCAATATCCATGATTACAGCTCTTTATTCATCATTAAGTGCCCTTATGAATTCCACAAAACTTGAAATAGATCTTCTTGCTTGGAATCCACAATCCTCCTCTTCCTTCTTCTTATCCTCCTTATCTTTTTCCTTTCTAGCCTTCTTCCATTTCTTTCTTCCAAATTGTTTCTTATCCTTACCTTTCTTTTTTTTGAAAATGCTTCTTTTTCCCAAAATCCTTCTCTTCCTTACCCTTATTTTTTTTAGAAATCTTTTTCTTGTCACTATACTCCTCTTTATTTTTTTTTAGAATCCTTCATCTTATCATTTCTTTTCATTTTAGAAATCTTTGTTTCAGATTTCTTTCTTGCATCCTTCTCTACAATATTCTTATCATTGACCTTCTCCTTATTCTTCCCTTTCTCCATATCCTTCTCTTTATCCTTCCCCTTATCCATATCCTTCTCCTTCTCCATATTCTTCTCCTCAGCATTACCTTTCCTTGTCTTCTCTATCTTAATATTTTCACTTTTGTCTCAATTAAAGTGTTTATGAACACCAGCCAAGTTTTAACTATTTTTTTCCATTCCTTCTCCTTTCTACACGTTATTGTAAATGAATTGACTAACTGAACAATCATCACTATTGAGCAAACAAGACCCATACACTAAACAAAGATAACATTTACACAAACAGCTCACAAAAAATAAACAAACACAAACCATATACTCAAAACCAACAAATATTAAAGAAATAGTTCAAAAATTCTGAACCAGACACACATGCACAGATTATACACATGCAAATATATTGAACAAACACAGAAACATTGAACAAATACAGTTATACACTACGCTATAACTATTGAACAACAAGAACAAGAAAATGCTGAACAAATACATACACTACACTAAATAAACATATAAACAAAAAAGTTGAAAAAAATATGATCGCCATTGTTAAACTTACCTTTTCTCATCATTATCACTCGAAGAACCAATGCAATGAAGTTTAGCTAATGGAGGAATATTCTCTCTAGCAAAAGGCACAAGTTGTCTCTCTTCATTACCAGAAGCCGTAACCTTATGAAACAACTCACAAAGTAAAAAATACACCAAAATTAGGGTTTCAAATCACACAAATATATAATGATAGACGATAATGAAGCAAAAAATAAATCAAAACTAACCGTCAATTTAATAAAAAATAAGCAGAGAGCAAAAACAACACCATACGTCTGCTTTTTCTGAACAAATATGTGTCATTCGTTATGCGTTTGAGGGAAGTTACAAAGCAGTTCTTTGCGTTAATCACCTATTGCTAGTCATGCATCATGGGAGAGAAGTAGAGAGAGAAACAGAGAAGAGCAGAACAGAAAGAGACAGACACGAAACAAACAATGGGTACGACGATTCGGTTTGTTTTTCACATGTAAAGCACGTGTTGTCATGCACCTGAAGGAGCATCGTAGTTCAGGTACACGGTAGTGTGGGAGCAGTGTGTAATTTACGGATTTAACTTGACCTTGAGCTTCTTTATCATCTAAAACACTTTCTTTTTTTTAATTACGGATTAAGAATGAAATTTATGTATATTAATTGACTGAAAATTTATGTAAATTTCATTGAGCTACTCTTCACTAGTAGATGGTTTACGCTTACCTCTATGTTCTTCCCGATTTATGCTGTGTTTGTTTACAACTTATCATAAGCATATTATCTTATTTCATATCTTATGTCAAAAAGCATGTTTGTTTTGGGCTTATGATAAGATACTTATTTTAAGACAACTTATTTGTAGTGTAAAAATTTAAGCAAGACTCATGCATCTTATATATTATTTAGGACATGCATGGAATTTTTGAAAGCTTAATGAAATTTTCTTTCCATCAATACCCTTATGTTTTAAGGCATTATTAGATATTTTAGGGCATTTTGGTCTGGTCAATTCAGCTTTTTTAATATTTCAGATTAAGTTAATAAGACTTTTAGACCAAACAGTCTTATTACATCAGATACTTATTTTTTATAAGATACTTGTCAGATAAAATACTTATATGATTTAAGATTTCATATTTCATATAAGACTATTCCAAACAGACCATTAGTTCTTGAATACTTAGTTGACTAAAAAATGACAAGCAAACAAGTTGTTCAACACCTAGATATGAGCAAAGCTTTCATATATATGTGCACCTTCTAACCAAAAAAAAAAAGGGAAACCTCTGATCAAATTAATATTAACATGTTCTTTGTTCACAACCAATATAAAACACCATAAATGAGAAGATAAATAACTTTTAACATACCCAACACTCTATAAGCTATAATTACATTTTTTAAAGTTATACATGATTATGATTTTGTATATTACGTGCGTTGAATTCTTAAAGAGTTGTCATCGATGTCTAATTGAGAAGTAAGCACAAATTAAAATGTTATTGACAATAATTCGAAGCTATCCAAAGTTTTGGCAACTCATCAATGTTATTTTAATTAATAATAGAAAAATATATTATCTATATGAAATAGTAATTTACAACATTGATATGATCTCATAAAGTCTAACAAGTGATGCCATAAATAAAAAAGTTAGGAATCTTTCATTTGTGGGACTTTCAATTAGCCCTATAGATTTTATCTAACCAAGCACCATCTATTTTAATGCAGAAGCAAATATAAAGTATGACTACTTATTTTATTGCAAATTATTTTTTCATAATTGATATTAAATTTGGCATATTGTATACATAATTAAGTAATGCATCAAAATAATTTAGATTATTGTTAGACGTATACTAATATTTGATAATGCTTACATCAGTTCATTATGAAAAGGTTTATAATAGATACCCTAAATCAAAGAATCAAAACTTCTACTTCCAGTATGAGCTCTTTAACTTTACTTATTTTTATGTGTTTATATGTAACTGGTGCTTATAAGTAGAAAGTTTTTTATAAGCAAATGGTAAACAAATAATGAAAGAAGTATTTGGATAACATGTTCATATAATCTATTGAAATGTCTGGTAACTAGGTGCTTATAAATATCTGTGTTAATTAAAATAACTAAAAAGACATTTCATTAATCAATGTTGTAAAACTATCTAATTTATTGAAAAGTTAAAAAAAAAATCCATGATCAAACATCAATGCTAATAAAATGGAAAAAATTATTGTGCAAGATTTATTTTTTACTTGCTTATGGGTATCTAAAAGTGACTTATAAGTCTTATAATTCTTAGAGCTTGTTTGGTTATGTTTATTTTACAACATATAAATTTGTAAAAAAGCATCTCTCATATATTTTTTATTATTTATAACTTCTAAACCTCAAATAAACCTTGTCAAAGACGCTGTTAAACCAAACATGTCAAACTTTTCTTTTGACCTATAAATTGATTTGACAAGCTTATAAATTTAGGGTTTGTTTGGATTAGTTTTTTTAAAAGTATTTTTTAATATTTTTTTGAGAATTTAAAAATTTTGACTTTAAAAAAAAATTGTAATTAAATTTTTTTAAAAATTTTAAAAATTAAATCAAATAGTTATATAAATTTACGAAATTTTTTTTTAAAAAAATACTTTTTCTTTAGGAAATGCTAATCTAAACATGCCCTTAGCCAAACACACGCTATAAACCCCACCAACTGCCTAACCAAAAGCTTCTTTAGACACGCCTTTCAACTTTCAACTCACCGTTGGTATTTCCCACCAAAATCCACTAAAAAGCAGCTTTACAGAGTTGTACATCATTCATTAGGCATTGTACCTTTCTTCCATTAGTAAAATTTGGGCTGGCACTATCAATTCTTTTTCTGCATAAAACAATTCTTTCCCGCCGCGCCCTTACACCCGCACTCTCTCTCTCTACATAGAAAACAAAGTCACGACTGTTCAGCATCTTTCTCTACAAAAAAAAAAATATATATATATACACACACACGCTCATCTACATCAATATATACATACATATATATATATATACCCGTATATATAAAACCCTTGTTCTTGAACTGAAAAGAATCAAAATGAAGCTTCGTCCGCGCGGTTCTAGGTCTTCGATCAAGGGTACTGTTTGAAGCTTTTCCATTTTCTCTTTTTTGTGAATTTACATTTTTACCCTTTTCGCTTGGTGTGTTCTGCTCATATTTTCTCTGATGAAGATGGAATTGTTTTTGTTTTCGTTTTTTTTTTTGGGTTATTTGGTATATGCTTATGTGTATGTGTGTATGTGTATGTGTTTGTGTGTGCTTTTGGTGATGTATGTTAAAGTTGATCGAGGGAAATGTGGAAGCAGGTTGCGAGGAAAAGGAGATTCTCGAAGTCGAGGTGAGCTCCGGTGAAGAGAATCGGGACGATGCGGCTTTTGATTCCGAATATGTTGGAAGCAGTGATGAAGGTAATATATTCATATATAAACATATTTGTGTATGCTTTATTTAGTTACTCGCTTTTTGTCTCTAATACGTATGGATGTGGATACACATTGATTTCTCACTATGTTGATCTTTGCGGACTAGCCATTAATGTTAAAAAGCTAATGCAAAATTTGGCCTAGCATACCAGCTAAGAAGCACGGACACGATACGTGACACGATGCGACAAGCAGAAGCACGGACACGATACGCGACACGATGCGACACGCTGATACGTCTTTTTTCAAAAAATTAGAATACGACAGGCTCAGGATACATTAAATAAAAAAATATTTAAATTTTATATATATTGCATAAATATCATTTTTTTCATGACAAATCAATTTGCTTCATAGGCTTCAGCGATCCCCCAAAATATGACACAAAAAGAGACCACCAATTTTTGTAATTCATGCATGAAAAGAAAAGGAAAAAAACCACTAGTTCTTGTAATTCATGTTCAACTTGAACAATAGACCTAAAAAACCCCAATAATTTTTCAATCAAACATACAATAACAGACACAATAACATAATTTTTCAATCCTACCCAGCGCAGGAATATTGGAGGTAAGTTATTTATTTATTTATTTTTTGGTGGAGGGCTGAGTCTTTTTTGCTGAAGGAATTTGGAGAAGTGAGAAGATGACTTCTCTGGAAAAGACGAAAAGCAGCATAAGTAAGTTAAATTGATTTTTCTTTTTTTTTTAAAATTATTTTTGGGTTTGCATTAGTGCCCCAAATAATTTTAAAAATTACAAAAAAAACCCCGTGCGTCTCCATTTACGTGTCGGAGGACGTCTCAGAAATTTAAAAAAAAAATTTGCCAGACACGTGTTGGACACGTGTCGGGAGCGTGTCGGACATGACACGTGTCCGACACGCGATACGCTGCACTTTGAAGGTGTTGGTGTTTCATAGTATACCAGTTGTGATGTTTATGCAAGGTAAGAGTGAGCAGACTCTTGTCGAGCCTATTCACCGGCCTGCCCTTTTTGGTGAAAAATGCAATATGTTGGCGCCATGTTTCTAAAGTTTGTACTGTCTATTGAAAATTAACATGAGTAATATATATACTTCTGTAAACAAATTTTAGTTAAGAAATGTTATCTCCTATACACGGGCCACATGTTCGACGGTTTCACTTTTGGATTGTTCATTTTCTTTTTCTTTTGTGTTCTTTTCTTTGTTTTTTGATCTAAGAGGTTAATCATAAAATTATTCGACTATGTAATACTTTGGTGTCTGTTAGTTGTTTATTTGTTACATATGTAGAAAATATGGTTAACATCCATGGTGTTTTTGGTCAAGACTTGTTGAATGCTTTGGAGGAGGATGAAAGGGGAGAGATTTTGGACTTGAATCTTAATCCAGGGCCTGAGTTTGTATCTAGTGATGATGATCTTGTGAATGAAGCATCAAAGAGGAGAAAACAGTGCCGTGCAGGCAGGGGCAAGCGGAGTCGTAAGGTGGAGGAAGAGCAAGTTAAAACGGTAGAGGGGGAGCAGTTGTATGAGGAAGAGGGGAACAGGGTGGGCATTGATTTAGTTGTTGACATTGTTAGGAAGAAGAAGACCAAGAGGAAGAGAAAAGGGCAGGACAGGCCAATATTGATGTGGGAAGTATGGGAGGAAGAAAATGAGAGATGGATTGAAGATAATTTGATGAAAGATATTGACTTTGAAAACCAGAATGATGTGGTGCCTGAAACTGCTGAAGCACCATCTGATCTAATAATGCCGTTGCTTAGGTATCAGAAGGAGTGGTTAGCGTGGGCACTTCATCAAGAAGAATCTCCTTCTAGGGGGGGTATCCTTGCAGATGAGATGGGAATGGGAAAGACCGTCCAAGCTATTGCTCTTGTTTGTGCTAAAAGGGAACTTAAGAAAGCAATTGGTGAAGCTAGTTTGCTCTCATCTGCTCCCAGCACATCCATGGACTTGCCAGCAATCAAAGCCACTCTTGTAATATGTCCTGTGGTGGCTGTCATTCAGTGGGTGAGTGAGATTGATCGCTTCACCTCAAAAGGAAGCAATAAGGTGCTTGTTTATCATGGGGCAAACCGGGGCAAGAAATTGCATCAATTTTCGGAATATGATTTTGTCATAACCACATACTCTATCGTTGAGGCCGAGTACAGGAAATATGTGATGCCACCGAAAGAGAAATGCCAATGGTGTGGAAAATTACTTTATGAAGAGAAGATGGCTATTCATTTAAAATATTTTTGTGGACCTAGTGCTAGTAGAACAGCTAAGCAGTCTAAGCAGCACAGAAAGAAGTCAAAACTAGAGGGAAAGTTGTCAAAACAGGATGCCGCACATGCTCAAGGCAAGGCCAGTGGTTCAGAGGATGATACAAAGAAGAGAGGCCGGCGCAAAATAGGTAAGAAGATTGACAAGGGCAACATGGACATCGTAAATGGTTTTGGCAATGAGAATGAAGTGGGTGCTGAACCTTCTATTCCCGCCAAGAAATCTATTTTGCACTCGGTCAAATGGGAACGGATCATTTTGGATGAAGTGAGCTGCTCTTGATCCTGTATTGCATTTTTTTTTCTTTTCGGATATTTCTATGATCTGTGTTAGATGTATTTATGTATATGAATGGTGTTTCCTATGGAAGTATGCCTGTCTTGGTCCCTTGACCTTTCTGTTCTCATATTATATTTCATTACATGCATCAGTTGTCTTCTATTCTCTTACCTTTAGGTTTTTGATTTATTGAACACATTTCACTCTATTATTCGAGAACAATTAGAAACTCCTTATTTTTGCTTATGGAAAAGATAGGAGTATTCTTGTGATTGCTATGTTGTTCTGATTGATGTTAAATCTTTCAATACTTCAATATGAGATAATTTAGTTACTTTTAGCTACCGCACAAGGCTGTTAATCTTATGATGTCATTGTTCTAGGAAAAGCTTTACTCTTTCATATGACAACTACAGTTTAAGTTGAGTGTCCCATACTTAATCTCACAACTTTGTAACAGACACATAAAGGTATCTAAGCGACTATTAACACTCACTGTATTGGTTTAGGATTTTGTAGTTACTGACTAAAACTTCCATTCCAGCATCTCGAACCAGCTACACAAGTCAATTTAATATAATTTGAACCCTAGTTGAACTCTACCGCTGTTTGATTTTTATCCTGTGCCTGCAAGTAGCTTTCTACCTTCTATAATTTTTAAACAAGTAATCTAGCTTGACTGAGTCTTCCAGAGATCTTCAAACTCATCATGTTTGGAAGTGAACTAGGATGTTACCAATTCATTTTCATTGACTTTCAGCATGTGCTGAAAGTATGTTATGTTAAGCTTCCCTCAATAATTTAGCCTTAGATTCTGATGTCAAAGGCATGCTAGGGTCTTAATGTTTCTTAATGTTTGGAGGTGTTTGTCTGTCTGCTCAATTACCTATGTGCTTTTTTTAATGTCTTTCTTGTTGACATGAGTGTTTAACAGTATGCTTTCTAGAGTATCTTTTCTTTTATTTTTTTTATTTTATCGATCCACGTGCTAATGGGTTTCTTCATGAGTAAACGGATTTTAGGTACCGAGGGGGAGAATATCACTTATTGGAATTTCCTTCTAGTCACTGCATCAAACATGTCATTTTGCCTTTTTCTTTGTTCTTTCCCTTTGAACATTGTGAATCTAGTTTCTTTCCAGTTATTCATTATCTTTCCCTTATGATTGAAATAAGGAAAAAGTAGTTTCCTTGGATCCTATTTTGCCCATACAAGGGTCAAAAAAAGATTAATTTTGTTTTTCAATGACATAGGCCCACTATATAAAAGATAGACGCTGTAATACCACTAGATCTATTCTTGCTCTGGCATCTTCATACAAATGGGCTCTGAGTGGCACTCCGCTTCAGAATCGTGTTGGAGAACTTTATTCACTTGTAAGTGTATTTGTCAGGAATGTCATTATCTTTTAGCTAAATTCTGTGCCAGATCTAACATCACTTTCTCTTTCTTTGCCCCCACCCAACCCTCTTTCCTATGCAGGTCCGCTTCTTGCAAATAATACCTTACTCTTACTACTTCTGCAAAGATTGTGATTGCAAATCTCTTGATTATAGGTTAGTTCAAATATCTTCATGAGCTTTGCATAGGTTGGAAGTTGGAACTATATAATATTACATTACGTCAAGTACCAATCCTTTATAATGTGTTCTTGAGGTCTGCCTGTTGAGCTTTTGTGGCAGTGGTGGTGGTAAAATATTTTTTGCAATATCTCCTAATGGGTCGCACACACCAGTCGTTTGAGAAACTATCTTCTCTGAGGAAAGTAGAATTTTACTGAAAAGCATTTTCACATGTATTTAGTGTCGTTAGCTAATGGGTGTTAAATGCAGTCCTGAAACAGTTCTTATGAGTTTGTTTTTAATTTTCTTTTCTGTAAATATGATAAGATTAATCTTAGAAGTGCAGCGTCAGAGCAGATGTTTCCTTTGATGGAACATGGAGGTCTTCATTTACAAGTTAAGAGGTTATATTTATGAGGAGTTTTTTAGTCTGTTTTAGGCTGATAGTTTATATGTTTTGCACTATAATGGGTGAGTAATTCATACTGATCATCATATCACTAATCTTGTTGTGTAAGAGGATTTTTACATTTGTTCATTAAGTTGCCGGGGTGCGTGAGATTTGTAATTATTCCACCCTACGTTCTAATGTTTGCATTTAATCTCTGATTCTAGTAATCTTGAAAACTTTTGTTTGATAACAGCTCCACAACTGACTGTTCATCCTGTCCCCATAAGTCTGTGCGCCACTTTTGTTGGTGGAACAAAGTATGGAAATTTTCTACTCGTTTTATTTTCTTTCTTTACGACAACCAAAATATGCATCACATACTGGAATCCTGACTCTTATTTTGTGTTTCTAATAGTATATTGCTTCACCAATACAAGCTCACGGGAATACTGGCAATGGCAGAGGAGCCATGCTTTTACTAAAGCACAAAATATTGAAAAGCATAGTGCTCAGGCGCACAAAGAAAGGCAGGGCTGCTGATTTGGCACTTCCTCCCAGGATTGTGAGTTTATTATTTTCTATAATATTGGTAGACTTTATTTGTATGTCTGTTCAATTTTTTCGTCACTTGACTTGTTCATTCATAATTATTCAGATTTCATTGCGTCGGGATTCTTTTGATATTACCGAAGAAGACTACTACACATCACTTTATAATGAGACTCAAGCAGAATTCAATACGTATGTCATCTATTCTCATATTTGATTCTGTGCTTAATGATACAAGAAGCTTGAAGGTCATTCTTTCTGCTTATTGGTTATTGTTCTGATCGTAATTTGTGTGTTGCTGAAGTCTGTGTGGCTTTACGTATCACTTTGCGTGAAATACAGGCTGATCGAAATGATGTTTCATGCTGATTGAAATGTTTATAAGCCTGTGCTTGTGTACACTTTTAACTTGTGAAAAGGAAGTTTGAAACTCTACTGATGTTTGCTTCCCTGATTAATTAACACAATTTATGCTTACTGTTGCTTCTGCGACTTGTTGGAAGGAGAAGGTGATTCTTTCACTCTTGCTCGTCATTTTTGTGGCTTAATTTCCCTCGGTTCCATCTACTGTTGAGTTTGAGCACTTTTTGATACTTTTGGAATTTTGAAAGTGATTGACTGGTGTAGAGATGGATGCAGCTGTTGAATTTTGTTGGCACCCATTTACTCTCGTCACTGTTCGTATCGCAGGCTTTACATCTCATCTATGCTAATCTTCTTTACTGGAAGTCTTTGTATTGCATATATGGCTATGGGTGTTAAGTGTAGAGTTGGGGTTGTTTACTTGTAAGATACTATAACATTTTAGTTCTCATGTTTTTAGCAGGTTTCTTAATGTCATGTTTTTACCTTTGTGCAGATACGTTCAGGCAGGAACAGTGATGAATAATTATGCTCATATATTTGATCTCCTTACACGTTTACGACAGGTTATTGCTTATTCTACTTACACTTGCATTTATATACAGAAATGGCTTTCTCTTTTTTTTTCCCCTCCTCTCTCTCCTTTTTTTTTTCTAGATACAGAAAGGGCTTTCTTGAATTTGATCATTGTCACTATTGAGAAGCAGAACTATGTCCTGTACATCCATAATAGCAAGTGCTTGTTAATGCATACAGTGGAATAGTCTTGTAGGGTCGGATTTAGGAAGTTCTGAAATTGTTTGATTGCAAATTTTTTAGGGAAGTTCAGTCCAGGGAATGATGGGGTTGCTAAGGATTTGAATCTATTATAAAATTATTCAAACGACTTCTATGTATTTGTTGCTTGAATCCCTTCGCTTTTAAAAATTCAATACCCAAATGGGCTTGACGATTATCATTAAGTTGTTGACTACAGTAATAGCATAGGATTAATTTTATAGCATACTTTGATCCTACATTGTTGTTTTTATGATTGTGCCATATACAGTTGGTTTCTTTCTATTAAACAGACTTTTATCCTTAACTTGAAACAAGCAAAAGAAATATTATTTAGTTTCATATATTCTATTCTTGCAGGGTTTGTTTTTACATATACAAACTTCTTTCCTGCTTTGTGTCCTCATTGTTCTTGTTAATATATGCTACAATCTTTCAATGTCTATTTGGTCAGTGCCTGATTACTCTCATAACAATACAGGCGGTTGATCATCCCTACCTTGTGGTATATTCTAAATCTGCTGCAGCAGCTAATGGAAAACAGGTTGAAGCTAGTGCAGTTGAACAAGTATGTGGCTTATGTCATGACCCAGCTGAAGATCCTGTTGTAAGTTATCACTTTAATCCTCAAATTTAATTTTATTGTCTTGCTTGTTCTCCAGAAAACTTGTATTTTCTTTTCTTCTATTGAGCAGTAAAAGATTTATTGATATGGACCAAGGGGGGTGCAACCTCAAAAGTATGGACATCAACTAGTGCTATCTACAAAAAATATACAAGAACCATCAGTCACAGAAGAAAGATCACGGATTCAATGATATTCAAAAAGATATACTACCTTCCATAAAACAAGGGCAAAACACAAATAACAATTTCTTTAGATGTCACTTTCTTTGATGTGTGGGCTTGATGCTACTCCAGTTTCTTTGTTTTGTTGAAGAAGGTCTTTGAAGCAACCTATTGAACATTCTTAACACTAAAGTGCAACTTCCAAAGATCAAGTGACAAAATAAAAGAAAGAGGGCAATTTTGTCCCTTAATTATCTTAAACTGCAATGTTTCTAGAACTTTTAGGCCAGTCTAAGACAAAGTTTAGTAAAGGGAAGGTGCAGCTGACATATTGTTGTCAGCTTGTGTTTTAACCTGCCAGGTTGTTGAAGAATGGTCTTTCTTACATGTTATAGCTAACTTGCTTATTGATGGCAATCGCAATATATTTTAATGAATCTTTATATGTCTAGGATTGATGTGGGAAAGGATACCATTTAATTGGTAAGTACATTTTTCTTGACTGGCCTCTCAGACCAAATTTTGAGTTGATGCAATAAGGGCACGTTTCAGTGATTGACTGTGGACATGTCTATGTCATGTTTGCATACTACTTGATGATTTTGTTTATCAGAAGCTATATGCTAGTGAAAGAGTTATGGCTTATGGATCTCAAATGAACCAAGATTTATTTGTTGGATATGTCCTGTTGAATGGCGACTTTTTCTAAGAATGTTTTATCCTTAAAATGTTTTCTTTTGCAAATAAATGCATGGTTAAAGGCCAGGGTATATACATTTGATTCTCCTGCATAATTTGGAAAATTCTGTCAAAACTATGAAACCATGCCTTGAAAGCATTTTTAGAGTTCATACCATCTTTATTTCTTGTTAATATGCATAGTGAAGATAAAGTAGGATATCACCCTTCAATTTTCTAATAATATTTACGCACAACATGAAGTACCTAGATGATCAGAACATTGTCTTTTCAAACATTACTTTACATTATTCTTTAATTGGTTCAGGTCGCATCATGTGCTCATGTATTCTGCAAGTCTTGTTTAATAGATTTCTCTGCTAGTGTGGGCCAAGTCTCGTGTCCTTCATGTTCAAAGCCACTTACTGTGGATTTCTCTCCAAGTAATGATCATGTTGAGCACAGCACTAGGACGACTATAAAAGGGTTTAGGCCTTCAAGCATATTGCACAGAATTCAGCTTGATGATTTCCAGACAAGCACAAAAATAGAGGCTTTGGTATGTGAACTTTCACGCTTATTCTTGCATATTTCTCTTTTTGCATGACCGATTGCTCTGTGCTGGAGTAAATATTTTTGCCTTGACACCAATTACATTTTTCTGCGATTCATAGCATTGCATATTTTTTTCTTGGCAAATTTGAACTTGTAGAAATAGAATTAGTAATCATATTTTACTTTATTTTTTGACATTATACTTGTCATAAATATCCTCTCTATCCATTATTAGCTTCTGCTATTATCGTAACCTTCCCTTTTTTTTATATGTAAATTTAAATTAAAGATACAAACAAATAAATTTCAAAACGCCAAAAAAAGGGTTAAAAACTAACCTTTAAGATAAGTGTGAAAAGTTGAAGAAAATCAAGGATTTCTCATACCAAGAAATTAGAAAAAGAGAAAAGAAATTACTGAGAAACAAAAACATGATATGGATATATAAGAAGTATATATTTAAATCCCTAAATCCAAAAACAATATTAAACATAAAATATTCAAGCAACCCATACGCTTGTGTCTTGAGACTAATATTTTTTTGTGTATGCACTTGTGATGATAAAGAATAGAGAAACTAGAATAATCTACCTTTATTCCTTTTTATTGCTAATAAATGGTGTGAAGAATGAAAAATAATAAGCATGCTTTCATTCGAGAAGGCAAAAGAGATTATGTAATAAATGAAGGTTGTAATGTATTATGTTTTACCAAAAGATATCTTACACCAAGTTGGTAATCTTGAAAGTGTAAATTCTACCTCTTGAACCAAGATTTGAGTAAAGAATGTTGGATTTACAAATGAACTCTAATAATTTAAAATAGTGCCAGTAGACATAATTGGTTGGATTTTTAAATGAATTCCCACAAAATTTATATTGAATGGTGCTTCCAGACATAATTGATTGGATTCTTAAACATATTCCCACAAAATTTAAATTTAAGAATTAAGCTTTAACGAAGATGTTTATTTAATTGAAAATATTAACTTTGCTTGTGGAAAGTTTACACAATACCTAATACCTTTCATTTGTCATAATTATATGGTTTGTCGTCTGTCAAGAATACTTTTTATCTTAAATTTGATATCTATAAATATCTTATCTGATAAGTGTTTGATAAGTAGTATATGATATGATAAGACTAATTTAGAAGGGTATAATGGGAAAATTTTTCATTAAAATGTTTATTAAAATTTTCATTAAAATGTTTATTAAAAATTTTCATTAAAATGTTCATTATGATATAAATAACAAAAATCCATCTTCTTTCTTATAACTACAAAAAATAAAACTTATTAAAAGATACTTCTACATGGTTGAAAACAAACACTGCCTTTCATATAAGATTACGAACAAGATAAGTATCTTATTTCAAGCTCATTCCAAAGTAGCTTATTACTATGCATCTTTTGTCATTTGTTGTTCTGTAGGACAATATCGTGTGGGCTCATTCCAAAAATAGCTTTTTACATACCAAAATAGCTTTTTACATAAGATTACAATTTACAAATAAATATCTTATTTCAAGCTCATTCCAGAATAGCATATTTCTGTGCATCTTTTGTCATTTGTTGTTATGTAGGACAATATTGTGTATGCTCATTCCAAACGTAGCATAATACTATGCATCTGTTATCATTTGTTGTTATGTAGAACGATATTGTGTAAGCTTCATGGAGTAGAAAGCCTTTTTTCCCCCCCTTCCCTGTAATGGTATATGCCAATGCAGGTGGTTGGGTTCTTCAAGTTATTTGGAAGAAAAAGATGCCCCTTGAGAACTAGGGCATCTTTATACTTTTCACTTACCTGGTATTGCACAACCTTATCCTGTGGTTTTGATAATTTGCTTACTGCTATGCTGATTGATGCCAGAGGGAAGAAATCAGATGCATGATTGAGAGGGATGGTTCTGCTAAGGCAATTGTTTTTAGCCAATTCACATCCTTCCTGGACCTAATACACCACTCACTTCAGAAGGTAATTACGTGGTGCTGTTGGCTTTCTGTTTTCAATTGTGGATCATGAACCTGTACCTGATGAATATCTCATATGACTTGTAGTCAGGGGTTAGTTGTGTTCAGTTAGTGGGATCCATGACTATGGGTGCAAGAGATGCAGCTATAAAGAAGTTTACTGAAGATCCGGATTGCAGAATTTTCCTTATGAGCTTGAAAGCTGGTGGCGTTGCCCTCAATCTTACAGTGGCATCCCATGTAAGGACACTTTCTTTCATGGTTGGTCAATCATTGATGTGTTAAGTTCAATTGCCAAGACTAGAAAGGGACATGTTAAATGTTCTTTCTTGGGTTCTGTTAATCTGAAAAATTATGGTTCTCTTATATGAGTTGGCAAACTGAATGTCTCATAATTCTGAAATTACAATCTTGGTTTGAGAATTTAGATCATATAGCATAACTTTTGGCATTTCATTATTCATAATGCTCGTCACCTGCTATTCATCCCCTCTCCAAGGCAGCCGGCCAGTGTATTGAGGGGCTCTTGTCAATCACGAGAAAATACATTAGTTTACACTATTTAAGTTGTTGGGATTAGCAAATCTTGGATTCGATAGAGAGGGAGGGCTGGCTTCGGATCCAACTGAATGCCACTAAGCTCACTTTCACTCCTATGTTTAGTTTCTCAGTTCAAAGAATCGTATGCTGTTCCCCTCAGCCTTTACATCCATTATGCACTCTGTTTCATAATCCTTCAGAGTTTGTGTGCTTTTTTTCCCCTTCTTTTTTTAAAAATAATTTTTATATATATTTACAATTACTGATCATATTGTGATGTCTTCCCTATGCAGAGTGACTGCAATTTTTTTTATTCTTTATAGTTGTCAGAAACAGTGTGCTGCACGTGCAGTATATAAACACGTTCTTCCTTTGCCTTCATCTGTTGTTAAAGTGTTTTGCTATCCTTCAAAATATACTCGGGAATTGACTTAAGTTGGCACTACTCTTCGACTTTAGGTCTTTCTGATGGATCCTTGGTGGAATCCTGCAGTAGAGAGGCAGGCACAAGACAGAATCCATCGGATAGGACAATACAAACCAATCAGGTAAGCTTTTTGTGTGCCATCCTCGGTACACTAGAAGCTCCATGTCATTGCAAAGGATATTTAATATCACCTAATGCATTTTTAGGATTGTGAGGTTTGTTATTGAGAATACTATTGAGGAGAGGATCTTAAAGCTACAAGAGAAGAAGGAACTAGTGTTTGAAGGGTAAGTAAATGCTTGTCATATGATTTTACACGGTTGAATACTGTTTTCCACGTTTATGAGTTGTGCTGATATCTTTCCTCCGTTATACATCCTACTGGGAAATGCCGTTGCAGCACTGTTGGTGGCTCGTCAGAGGCTCTGGGGAAATTAACGGAGGGAGACCTGAAGTTCCTCTTTGTCACCTGACTAAAGTCTTGCACCGGTCATTTTCTGTTTTGGTAAAGAAGAAACTGGACATGAAGTAATCACTAGCATAGATGTTTGGTAGATTGTATAGGTTTGCACACAAAAATGGCAAATATTGTATATTTTTGCAAACAAAATGCCAGTTATCACTTGCTGATATATTTGTCTAGGTGGTATGTAAACTTTGGTCAACTTTTTTATGTTTTATTGTTGTTTTGGTATGTGTAAGGGGGGAAAAAATGATATTTAGCAGTGCTCTTTACTCTTTTATTGGACAAATATGGATAATGCTTGCTTGAATGTTAGGTATCATAGATTTACTAATTTAAACTTAATTTAGAAAATAAGAGAGTTCAAGAAGCTTGGTCTTTATAAGAAATGCACTAGAGGAGAGTAAAGAGAGTATGAAGATATTTTTTTTTTTCTCTCTGTTTGTTTTTTTTTTTTTTGGGTGGTTAAATGAATCAATCTATCTAATCTACTATTTATAGTATGTCACTGGAGAATTGCAACATATTGATTGATAAAAGGTCTTTATAAGAAATGCACAAGAGGAGAGTAAAGAGAGTATGAAGACATTTTTTTTCTCTCTGTTTGTTTTTTTTTTGGGTGGTTAAATAAATCAATCTATCTAATCTACTATTTATAGTATGTCACTGGAGAATTGCAACATATTGATTGATTAACTATCTAATTTTCTTATCACACGGGAAGTCTTGAAGTATTTAATTTCCCTAGGGTCTGTTTGAACAACCAAAGTGTAATTATTAGGAAGTGTAATTACTGCTCGAGCAATTACATCATCTACTAGTTATGTAATAATTTAAATCACAAGACGTGTTTGGTTATCAAAGCGTAATTGCATATTAATTTCGTATGACATGTTTGATTGTATAAGTGGTCATTACACAATTAAATAATTTAATTTGAAAATAAATATTCATTTTAAAATTCATACTAAAACATAGTAATTTTTAATTACAATCAACAACTCTATTAAAATTTATAAGATTAAATAAATTTTATATTTTAAAAAATATTTATTTATATTTATTTTTATTTTTATTTCATGTATTCTATACTTATTTATTTATGTAATATTTGTTTATTGCAATTTTATTTAAATATTTATTTATTTATTATATTTATTTTTATAATAAAGCATACAAATATGAAAAAGAATAGAGTACAAAAAATTGTTAGAGAGTAATTAGACAATATAATTATACCAATGCATACCTCTCCATGAGAATTGGAGAACGTAATTGAATAGGTCTAATTATATCTAATTTTTCTCTAACTAATTAATTATTTAGTTAGACAAACACAACTGTGTGACTATTTCCAATTCAAGTATCTAAATTCCCTAAAAATATGAGAACATTCACTTGTACAATTTCAAAACTCTATCCCAAAAGCTATAAAAAAAAAAAAAAGAAGAAGAAAAATTGTAACTCTCCTTCAAGGCCATGATCAACTGAGTGTTTGACATAAAAAGAAAAAATCATATATTTTTAAAAACTTTTACTTGAATATTAACCTGTAGAATCCAAAACAAAAAGTTAAATATAGATTTAATTACTAATCCAACTACCAACTACACATGCCAAGCGATCAATCTTTGTAATGCCCCACTGAAAACTTCCATAACTGAACGTGAAAGTAAACACAAGAATGCCTGCTCTTTTAACACTATCCGGCTACCCAACTCATCATGGCATAGCAAAGCAAAACTCTCATTCACGTCGCTCAAAAAGAGCATAACATAAAACGTGTTTAGAGCCAGTTTGGTTGTCTATTTTAGAGAACCAAACTGACATTTGTAACTTAAAAGTTATTTTAAAAAAAATAAGGGTATTTGGTTTTTTATAAGTTGGTTTGAATCAAAAGTTAACAGAGTTTTGGGCTCAAACGGAGAAATTAAAATCTTTTACTTCTCCCTTTACAATTTGTAAGAAGGAGTTTTCAAAAACTTTAAGACAAAAATGTCCCCATGATTCTAATTATTAATATTTTCTTGAATTATAATTATAATTAAAAATAAATATAATATAATATTTAAAAATAAAAATAAACTTAAATGTCTAAATTTAATTAAAATAAAATAATAAAATTAATAAAATATAATAATAAATAATTAAATCAATTTAATAATAAATAATAAAAAATAAATAATTTTAATAATAAATAAAATTAATAAAATATATTTTATTTAATAATTACTAAAAATAATTATTAATTAACTATAATTTCTTTAAAAATTGTTCAAACTAGTTAAAATATAATTAAAATAAAAAGTATATTATATAGAGCGAATAATAGTTTATTATTAAAAGTGTAAAAATGTCTCTTTTAGTAATTTAAACAACCAATCATTATTTTTAAATGCAAATCCAAATATCATCTTGTTTAATAAAAGTTCGTTTCATATAAAAGTAACCAAACATAATTCTGTTTTTACCAAAAGTCCTTTTAACTAAAAGTCCACTTCTAAATTACTTTTTTACAAAATGGTAGTTTCAAACTGAAAACCAAACTAGCTTTTAGGGCCTGTTCGGCAAAATTAGCTGTTAGAGTAGTTGATAGTTGTTTAAGTAGCAAATAGTGGTTTGAGTAGCTAATAGCTGTTGTATTTTAGCTGTTAGCGAATAGCTGTTTGATTAGCTGATTGAATAATATGTGTTCGATAAAATTAGCTGTTTGATTAATTGATGAATGTAAAATGACTTAAAAAGACATTGGTATTATGTTATGATAAATATTATTATTACTATTATTGAAATGAGATAATTTATTTCATAACTAGATATATGTTTCTTGGAATAACATTTGATTATTAAAGTATAATAAAATTATTTTTGATAAATTAATTTTGTTAATATTACAAAAAAAAGTTATTATTGTAGAAATATTTTTTAAGTGATCAAAGATTTATTTTGTCAAGAAAAATAATAAATGGATGAATAAGACTTACACTTTTTCAGCATATTTTGATATAGATAGAATTTAAAATTGCTTTTTATGTTATTTTAGATTTATACTAATGAAAGAAAATATAAAAATGTAGAAAGAGATTGTATAGTAGGTAGAATTGCCAAAAAATAATGAAGAGAGGGTAAAATTGCCAAAATAAAAAATGAAACACTATCCACTACCTGAAACGTTAAGAATATTAACGTTTCAGAAACACTACTCCAAACACTATTTCAACAAAAAACACTATCTAAAATACTACTTTACCGAATAACAAAAACAAGAAGAAATAGTGGTTTGACTAAGTCAAAACACTAAATACTAGTTGAAATACTGTTGCCGAACAATGTCTTAATGACATAAATCATGTGGTCCATATACACCCTATGCTTTTAACTGTCAATTCGTGACAAAACGGCCTGCCTCACGAAGCAATATGCCAACACTACAATAGCAAGCAATCCTCTAGGGATGTCATGGCAGTAAAAACAAGAAATAAACATGATTTATGATTTGAGTTCAAATTTAGTTATTTTTCTTGGGTTGAGTGCGTTCAACTTAACTATGTACAATATAAAGTACGTACTATACATCCAAAATTTGCTAGTTGGTGGTCTATGTTGAGTGTTCGGATATTCGAGCTTTACTAATTGAATTTCCCTTGTCACCAAAAAAATAAAAAAGAAAAGAAAAAAACTACAACTACAAGCATGGTTGGTTTTGGACCTAGCTCCTTATTATTATTATTTTTTATAATTCTTGAAATCTTTCAAAATTTTGATGAGATAAAATAGATTGAACTCCAATGACTTGCTTAAAACGTATCGAATTCTTCTGTGCTATTGTAACCCTTTTCTAATTTCTAAAATATAGTATGTCTCATTGTCTCCCATTTTTAAAGGGGTGTCGTGTGTTTACTTCCGGGAAATGCAACACGCTTCAAACAAATTATAAAGAGTCCAATTCATTTTATCCTTCTATGATATTGCTTGGCACGTTTTTATTTGTCCCAAAGGGAAAAACGAAAACCAAAAAGGAAATTGTGGGCTTCCATGCATGTTCTTTATAGCATTCCAACTACGCTCTAACTGACATGTGGTTGTTGGGGGGGGGGGGTTGGGGGGAAGTGGGGGTTCATGTAGCTAAGATTTTTATATTTTAATTAATTTTGGGTCAAGAATTTTATATTTAGTAGAAAATAATATGCGAGACTGGTGAAATATACTAAGCTATTAAAATAGATTAAATACATCATCACTCTTTGTGGTTTACAAAAATAACGCCGTTGTCCTCCTATATTTTTTTTAAGCATCTAAAAATCTTTTGTACTTTACAAAATATATCATAAGTATTTCAACCGTTAACTATATTGTTAATTTTAATAGAATTTGAATAACAAGCGCTTTATATTTTACTTCTTCTAGACTAACCAATCATTAATCAATTGATCACACGTACAGTTCTGCAATTTGTCTTCACAAAGTTCACTCTCTTTCTGTTAGACTAAGTTTCGAAGTATTTTGGATGTTTGCTGTAATCTCTAAACATAAGTCCAGATAAGTAGCGTCGTCATATTGTATGATTATGAATGTGTATAACAATCAATAGAAAACAAATTTGCTTTTTCCTGCTTGACTTAGCCCCTATATATATTATGTTACAATGATAATTTTGTTAATCAATTGTGATAATTTTACAATAGTTATTTCTTTCCCTTTTCATTTGTTGATAAATTTCTCGCAGATTCTATATTATAATATTACAAAAGATCAAATTAAATTTAACATTATATATTATGACAAATCAAACCAAATTTAATATTATAATATTATAAAAAATCAAGTTCAAACTTGTTAAGAAAATATAAATTAAATAAAAAAGAATAAAATAAATAATATACCTTGAATTTTTTATATGTTTGACAACAAAATAATTGATAAATGTGATATGGTCACTGCTGAACTGCAGCGACAAAATTCAAGAAAGCAGTGTCTTAGATACTTAAGTTGATAAGTTAGACATATAATTGATGAAGTGATACGCTGAAGAGTCTCAGGCCTCCGCGAGAGTCTTTTTTTAACAAGAACTTTGCATTTGTTGTTTTTTTTTTCTTTTTCTTTTGTAATGAAATAGTTTGATTTCTTTTGAGCATCGATTGTTATCGTTGATCAAAGAGTAAAATTTTTTGAAGTAGGTCTATCACTCTAAATATGAAATGTTTTTTTTTTAATAATCTTTATCTTTTTTAATTAGAGGGTTCAAATAAAATATTTAAATGGGGTCAACAAAATAAAAACACTACCTTATAAACTAATTTTCTAAAAACAATGGATCGATTGACATCCAATTTTTTTAATTAATGCCTCTGCCCACTGAGTACAATGCTTGGTGGTGCACAATGAATAAGGTGTATGCACTATATAATTTGCAAAATATTTTTCTTGTAACTGGTGAAGTCATAAGTTTTTTACCGATTTATTCTTTCATGAATTGTTGAAAGTGAAAAGAAGTTCATTCAGAAGTTTTCACAACTCAATCATAGATGATGGAATCATCAAAGATTTGACCTTTTCGAATTTTGTCTCTAACTCACCAGAGGTTCGAGAAAGATCTCTTGTTCTTATTCTAAAATCGTGATTGGATCCACATATGTTTGGTAAAGAGAATTATCTTCTCCTACATGGTGCGTCGTCATATTTTCTTAGTAATTAATTACTAGTAAAATTAGAAAGATGGAAAAGACAAACTGCTTAATTATAATGCTAATTATAGATATTATTTTATTGTTATCATTCATTTATCACTTTCTATGTGAGTTGGCATGTAAAAAGAACGACATAAAAATCAAAGAAGTTTATTATTTTATCATGCTAACTAAAAATCCACGTTAAAGGCAGTGTTTTAAAACTTGGACCAGCTCGGGTCAATTGGTCCGACTGGTTCGACCCAACTAACTTTCAAATAACGTCATATTCATAACTTAGTTTTGTCTGCGTTTAGTAAAGAGTAAAGGCTAAAGAAGAACATGATTTATATGTGAAATGTGTATAAATATTTTTAAAAAAGACATAAATACATAAAAATGTTACAAAAAATAAGATAAATAGTCACATAAGCACCTTTAACAATCAAATATTCAAATTGTTGACTCCTGATTGCATACAAATTGCTACAGATTTTGTTTTCTTTACTTTTCCCACTCTTTTAGTTGTTTTGGGTTGGTTAAGCCCAACAAACTAAAATAACATACAGCCTAATAAATTTACAAAAGCTGGGTTCGATTGGTTCTAGCCAAGTCAACCAGTTCGCTAGGTCTAACTAGTTTTTTCTGATTTTTTAGCTTTTTGGTTTTTAAGAGCTACTCAGCCCCTTGTTTTATTGGTTCCCTGTCTGACTGGTTCGACCAGCCGGTCCAATTCAATTTGCAAAACATTGGTCAAGGTAATAGATGAATAATAAAAAAAAAAAGGAGATGTTTAACAAAAAAATAATATTGTCCGCTATTATTAATTCATGAGTTGACGGCGAATATAGTTTGTGACTTAAAAAGAGAGACTATTAACTTATCTCCGGTATATTAGCCGCGGCCACGTTAAAAGTAATTTTCAGTGACATAAGCAACATTACTATCACCCCTATGCCACTAGGATTGGTCAAATTCTATGAATGTGTGCTGGTAGGATATGTGAAAAGCACCGTATAATTAAGGAGTTTTCTATTGGCTTTGACTGTTTAATATTGAGGTCCTCATGATTAATTGGTGGACTTTAAGGATTCACAGAGTGCGGCAATACAACGAACATTTGAAAACATGGTAACTTTTCAAACTCAGTCTTAATTCTCTCTGCCTAAAAGACGGTTATCCACCAAAAGGCAGACTATGTGGAAACGAAAATCAACTTCTCAGGTGTTCATCCTAGAATTAATGAGTACTAAGAGCAGTGACTAAGATATCTACATATATATCACATGACCCTTTACATTGAAAAAAGTACTGTTAAATATAAAGTTGATATTGAGATGAGCAATTCAATTAGAAGAACTACTTACAAAATTGATGTTACTGTGAGCAAGCTAATAACAAAAGAGTTAACTCGTAAACTAAGATTCAATTTTAATATTATGTTAAGAAAAGAATTATTGAGTACTAAGAGCAGTAACTAAGATATATTCATATATATATAACATATGACCCCTTATATTGAAAAAAGTAATGTTAAATATAAAGTTAATATTGAGATGAGCGAGTCAATTAGAAGAACTACATACAAAATTGATGTTAATGTGAGCAAGCTGATAACAAAAGAGTTAACTCGTAAACTAAGATTCAATTTTAATATTATGTTAAGAAAATTGAAGTTTTATTTTAATACAAATATATATATATATATATATATATAAGAAAATCTATGTTTTTTTTTATATCAATACCGTATGTCTCTCTTTCATGAGATGTTTCCCTCTTAAAAGTATAAATGGTAATGTTTTGACACCCCAACCTAATTAATTTTCCAAGTCATCAAACCAGTCATAAACTAAAAAAGGAATAATTATTTGAAAGGTCCCAAATGTTTATATTTTTCAAATTAGTCCCATTGTTCGAAAAGATTAAGTTATTCGTCCTTAATATTTCACAAAACTTCAGATTAGTCCCTAAAATGAGTAAAATAATAGGGAATAGTTTGAATAAGTTTGTGAAAGATGAAGGACTAATGTGAATTTTTTAAAATAATGTGACTAATTTAATTATATTTTAAAATATTGAAGATTAATTATATTAAAAAAAATTTATATACTAAGAATTCATTTAAAATTAAGTGACCACTTTAGAGATTTTTTTTTTGAAATTAACCCACTAAAAATTAAAACAAAGTACTTCAGTTGCGTGTTCTGATTACTCACTCAAAACTACCATATCCATCATCCTTAAATCTTGCATCCACCACGTGACATCTGAAAATATATTTCCCAATCCACACAGCCTTACTCCATATGTGTGCAGCCACATGTTGACTAACCGTTTTGCCAAAGTAATATTGGCCAACCACCACAAATCTTTTGCCACGTTAATCGTAAGAATCCCTGTTTAATGAACTTGTGAGATTCAAGTGCTCGTCACGGTACTGTAATCAACATTATTGGACGCAATTTTTTTTTTATTTTTCTTTTGGGTTCCAAATGTTGGAATATATTCTTCTTGCATGAAAACATAATAAAATTGAAGATTATTTTATAAATTTATGTGTCACTACTCATATTAATTAATTAGTTTTTATGATAGAACCGTAATGATTCTTGACATGGTATTAAAGTTAGGTTGATTTTGGCCCAATTTCTCGTGTCCTGCATATATGACCAATCTCTAACTGTTTAGCTCGTGTGAGCTTTTGATTTTTAGTTTGAGGAATTATTGCTTTAATTTGTTTCTTGCTTTTCGGGTTGGGTCATATGTGAAAGAAGTGTTAAAATACATTCCTCCTATATAAAAAGATCTGTGAAATAAATACAAACCCTCCACTTTCCATTCTTTTTCTTTACCACGACAACATTGGCTAACCAATCCGGGTAATGCACCTCTCTAATAAACCCCACATTGATTAGCTTTTGAACTTCTTCATTGATAATGCGATTTCTTTTAGGGGCGAATTTCCTGCGCTTTTGCCTGACTGGGGTAAACTCTGGGCCAACTTTCAACTCATGAACCATGACCTTAGGATCTATTCCCACCATATCAGCATATGACCATGCGAAGCAATCCTTGTTACTACTAAGAAAATCTATCACCTGGTTTCTTAGTTCTGGCTCCAACCCTGCCCTAATCTGGATCGTGTGACTTGGTTCATTAAGATCGATCTGTATTTCATCTAGCTCCTCTGGCCGCGACAACTCAAATGATGCTGTTGCGGGTGCTATACCTACTTGGAACAAAGTGTCGTGACGAGCACTTCTCATAGCGGTGCAGAAACATCTGCGGGAATCTGATTGCTGTCCCCTTATCTCTCGAACTCCCCACCTCGTTGGAAACTTAATAACTTTATGGTACGTGGATGGGACTGCCTTCATGTCATGGATCCAGGGCCTCCCTAATATGATGTTATATGGGGATGGACAATCAATTACCAAAAGTCGCACGTCCAAGTTGACTCATTCTGCAAAAACAGGCAGGCGTATCTCTCCAATGGTACGCTTTTGTTCTCCGCTGAACCCAATCAGGGGAGTGGACCGCCTTCTGAGTCGATGCTCGTCGATTCCCATCTCCCTGAGAGTGTCGACCATTAAAACATTTGCGGAGCTGCCATTATCTACCAGTATCCTCCGAACACAGCAATTGGCTACCATCAGTGAGATGACTAATGCATTATCATGCGGGTTGTTGAGGTGGGAGGACTCGTAATTAGAGAATGATACCATTATTTCTGGTCCCAAGTCGATTGTTTGCGGGAAATGATGATCCTGCTCCCTTATCAGACGGGCGTGTCTTCTTACTGCTGAGACACTGATCCCGCTAATATGGGATCCTCCCATAATGCAATTCACCGTTCGCTCGTGATGTGGAGGGCTTGGTGGGTTTGGGGGGATTGGATCTTCAGTTTTCCATTTTCCTTTTTGTCGGGCAAGGGTCCGCTTCCCCTTGTCAGGAAGAAACTCAGTTAGATATCCTTTGTTTAGCAGTTCGGCTACTTCCCATTTGAGGCCATTGTAGTCTTCTGTGGTGTGACCATGATCCGCGTGGAATTCACACCATTTCGTCCTATCTCTCGTTCGTGCAGGGGATCTCAACTTCGCCAGCCATTTGACTGCATTTCCCATAGTCCTAAGGGTGTGAACGAGTTCAGAGGGGGTCACTGACAGATTGTACTCCGGAGCTTCTGCCTTCCGCTCCGAATCTCGATCGAGAAGTCGTCTTCTATCGTGTGGTCTCCCGTCAATTACTCTGTTTTCGCCTCTGTTCCTGAGAGGATAAGGCTGGTGTCTCCTCGAATGACGACTCAATTGCAAATCCTCCTATCTACAAGTTGGGGAAGTGCGGCAGAAATTGGCACGATCATCCTCCCATTTGATCTGCGCCCAAGCCTTGGCGAGGGCATCTTCCATAGTCTTGGATGGGTACTTCGTAAGCTCCTTGTACAGATCTGAGTCTGGAAGAAGCCCTCTTCTGAAGGCAGAAATTGCCGTAGCCATGTTACATTGGGGCATGGCTACCTTCTCCCTGTTAAACCTTCCTACGTAATCCCTAAGAGTTTCTCCCCTTCTCTGTACAATCAAATACAGATCATCTGATTGTTTTTCCAGCTTTCTACTACTCGCATATTGCTCAACGAACATATCGATTAATTGAGCAAAAGAAGAGATGCAACCATTTGGGAGATTAGTGTACCACTGAAGCGCGGGACCTGCCAAATTCGAACCGAAGCTCTTATATATACAAGCTTCTCTCTTGTCACGGGGAATTGCCACGGTGTACATCTTCCATTTATACTGCATTATATGGTCATCAGGGTCCGAAGTTCCATCGAATGGTTTCATGTTCGGAAAAGAGAATTTGGGCGACAGATCGACCATCGCAATGGCATCTACGAAGGGAGATTCTGCGTAACTATCCGCGGCACTCCTTTTTATAGGTACAGGTACCCCTGGGATTCTTTGGATAAGGGATTCCAACTCAGCAAATCGTTTGAATAAGTTAGGGTGTGACCCATCCTGCACGAGTATCTCGTGTCCCCTTATCGTTTTTTGGTGATTTGAGGGACCGGCTACATTAACGCTTGTTACCAGGGTTGTTGCCGGCATGTTCGTGGTAGCTGTAGCTGGCAAGACACTACTCCCAGGGGTCTGGCGAGGTGTGGAATCCAATGACTGCATCGGGTCCACCGGTTCAATCAGCACAGCTTTTTCTTTATCTTGGGATGCTATGGTTGCTAAGAGGGTATTACTTTTTTCCAGCAGATCCAAGTTCTCTTGTCATATGGCATTGTTTTCGGCTTCCACATTGCTGAACCTGCTTTCATACATTGCAATTTTCTCCTCGTAGGCCGCCATCTTTGCCAAGATGGCTTGCATATCAGTATAACTGCTAGAGTTGGGGTCGGTCATCGTGTGAGCGTATAGTTTCTAGGCGTGAAATCGGTTATCGAGGCCCCACGGTGGGCCCCAAATTGTAGAGGACGTTTCTCTACAATCTCGTACAAGGGTTGATTGGGCTCGATAACCTGCAAGACTAGAAAACATAATGAGCGCGGAAACCTCTGACACCGGTGTGGTGCCGGCCAAAGATACTCCAACTCTCAAGTCAGTATTGAAAAGTTGAGAAATGTATTTAGAGCAACTATAGGGTTTTCGGGGCAAACCAGGTTTATAGGCTTTAGTGTATATGTCCTCCGTCTCTTTTCCTGGTGAAGCATGCTTTTATAGCCTCCTGGCGGAAGAGTCCTCTCTGTTGGTTAACTCGTCAGATTATGTATATCACTTCTTATGTATATCTCAAAGCAATCAGACTAATTGCTTGGCCATATCCCCATTTTTTAGGCTCCTAAGATGATCGCACTTAGCTACTTCGTGGGCCTTGGACTTTGATCCTGATGCCTAACAAGATGAGCCTTGATCCAAACGCAATCATGGGCCTTTTCGGGTTTAAAGATTTCTGACCCAAACAATAATAAGATTTAAGGCCACCTTATGAGGTTTTGAGCCAAACTGTTTTTGAGAAAGTCTCCTTTTTTTTATTTATATTTTTCGATTAAGAGTCGCATTTAGTGTGAGATTTACCTCATACCATCGCCGGAGATATTTTTAACAGTGGAATTGGGCTCGTCACAAGAATAGCCACTTGTCATGTATGCAAACGTTAATCGTTGGCATGACCTAACCCTTGCGTGAGCGTTGAGCTTTGTGATACAATCATATCTACTTTATAGTGGATCACTAGCTATAGAATTAGTAATAGTCGCCAAGCATTGATTGGATAAGAGTGGCTCGTGACAACGCACGCGATCGTATCAAACTATCTAGCTGTCTCATCCCACAGAAAGCCAGGAGGCAACTGCAGAATCGCACTTACACCACATGCCCCCCCCCCCTCCACGGGCCCCAACCCGGAATGAAACTCATGATAGGATTACCTAACCATAACCACACGTACACATGGCAACCCAGGAAGCATCTTGATGCCCACTCAATGGTTGCTCTCTTTATAACGTAACCAACTAGTCTCCAAAAGCTATCCCAACAGTAAAAATTAAAAATGCATACAATTCATGATTCGAGTTAAAAGATTTTTCTTGACTTAACTGATACACAATATAAGAAATATGTTGTACACTAATATTTGTTAGTTGGTGGTTGAGTTCCGCCACTTGTACTATTGGTCAGCCTCTACCAATTGAATTTTCCTTGTCTCAAGAAAAATTAAAAAAAGTAGTAGAGTAAGATAAGAAAATAACTCAAATAATTGAAATTATTTCTTTCATAAATGAGATTTGAGTTTAAATTCCATGGAAGTGAAATTTTCAAAAAAATAAATCAATAAACAAACATGTAGCCGGCCAATAATCAACTCGTGACCATACACAGCACAACGAGGGCAAACCAAAGCAAAACAAAGCAAAAATTCTGATCCACATCAATTTAAAAACAAAAACGTTTACAATGAGATAGATGATTAGATGAAAAGGTTCATTCAAATTAATTATTGTTAAAGAAATTAAAAATAAAATATTAAAAAAAGATGAGCTATCACATGCACTCTCACTCAAAAATTAAATTAAAAAAAGGGGAAGACACTTACGCCCTGTATTTTACCATTAATATATATATATATATGTATGTATATTTAATTGCGCATAACATATATTTTAATTTTGTCAAGACTTGACCGTGTTATATAAAGTGGTAAGATTTAGTGCAAGTTCATTAGTACGAAGAGTTACAAACTTTTTGCAATTTCTACTATATACGAATTCTTTTAACACTTTAGTGGAACCAATATGCTAAAATAATCTGAAAAGGCAAGATCATTCAAGTGAGTCATCCCAGAATGTTTTTGGAGCAGTTATACTTTTCTTATATTTTGGTTATAACTATAAGAAAAGCTAGAATACAATATACACTTCGTTAATTTTTTTTTATAAGAGTATCTTCACAAGGTGGAATGAAAATTAGTTGGAAGGGCCAAAAATTTTATGCAGAACAATTACTTCCTTTTTCTTTTGTGTAACTTAATAAAATTGAGTCTATCCAGTGCAAATCGTCATAAATATATTAATATGGAGGAACATAAATAGCAATTGTCTGGTTCGGTAATATTAACTTATTGCTAAATAATCCAAAAACTAAGGAAATGGATATCAATCTAATCAAAAAACGAATAACTGACTAAATTACTTTTGCTCGAATCATCCAGGGTTGGCTCAAAAGGAATGGAGGTCTAAAGCAAAAACGTAGTATGAGGCTTTTTATAAATTTTATTTAAAATTTATTTTTCTAACTTTTTGAAATTTAAAGTTACTAATTAGATCTATTGATCAATTTTTTCAAATATTTCTGTCTGAATTGACATTATAATCAATCCATTTAATATTTCTTGAGACATTGTTGATCTTAGGCAAGATTATTTTTATTAATGTTTGTTTTGGAAAACTTCTCTATACGGAACAACTGTCACTAGGATTGTTAACATTATTCTATAAGTAATATATGCATTTGGAAGAGAATCAAGTTTTTTTTTTTACATAATTGACTACATCAATTATAGTATTACTTCTATCTATACAATTTTTCTTAGACCATTTAATTCTAAAAGTAAATCCAAGCCATCAATATCTGAGTAATTATTATTATATTTTTAGGAAACCTTCAACACTAAGGCATTGTATTTTCAATGTTTCTTGTCTAGTGATCTTAAATATTTACCACTAAATAAATGATTGAAAACAGTTTCTTACATTTGAAATTGTTCAAATCTGCCTTGAAGCAAAGAAATAGCCTAGTCTACTATGTAAGAAATTAATTAATTCTAAGATATCTAAAGGTTTGAAAAATAGAACTTCGAAAATTTGTAGCAGAAATAGATCAATTCTTGAGTATCCTCCCATAGAACAATAATGCTCAACAAGAAAGAAAAATTAATAGAGATAAATCAAGAAGAAAAAGAAAAGGTTGTAGAGAAGAATGAATTCTAAAAATTAAAACACTTGCTTCAATTGATAGAAGCAACAATTGACAACAATTTTGATATAGAGGGAACAAAAGAGGAAAAGTAAGGATTTCCGAAAACCAATAATAGACTATAAATTATAAACTTTTTCATGTAATTATATACACTATAATTATAATTATAATGATCTTGCATAGTTTCTAATCATTTTTGCAAATTATATTCCTTAAACTAGCTCATACATTTTCTTCTTTTTTCATTAAATTCAATATATTTGATAGCAACTTAAAATTCTTGCCAAATATTTCAAGTAAAAACACATACAAAATACAAAGTAAGTTCTTGAAATATAAGGAGTGTAAGGTTAAGAAGATCAAATGCAATAATTTAGAGCGGTTCGAACTCTCGAGGTCCTAGTCCACTACCTAAGATCTTCCCTTAGGGTTTCGGAAACTCCACTAGTGAAACGGCTTCTTACTTAGTACGTCGTAGAAGCATAAATAATTATCACAACCCTTGCTTCACCACAAGGATCATAAGTATTAGTCCAATACTTGAGGATTTCAACCTTTCACTCTTAAAAGAAGTTCGTCACAACTATGTTACCTAAGAGTAAAGAAACTCACACCCAATGTAATAGTGGAGAGTTTGGAATATAAGAACTTCTTGTGCGCAAGTGTACAAATGTATTTAAACCTTCCTATACTATTCTAAATAGATAAGCAATTTATGAGCTCAAGAACTTGATCAATAAATGCCAATAATATGCAATCAATGAAGATAGTAATAAATAAAACAAGATTGCAAAAAAGAGAGTGTATTTAATGTTAGACAGCTTGTGAATATGTTTTGATCAAGTTATGTCGGAATTGGGAGGAGAAGAGTATATTTATAGGCCCAAAAAGTAAGTCTCTCAATGGTCAAATTTAAAAAACAACTCAGAAGACTATTGGAATACTCTACTAGTCGATCCCCTGGGTATGTCGATAGTTCCAATAGGCAAAAGAGTCATACCGAAACACTTTACTAGTCGACCAGTAGGCTCTTCTAGTAGAGCAACAATGCTCACTATTTTTACCGGAGCACAGAGCCAGTCGACCGCCTGTGTAGGCCGGCAGTTGCAGAAAAAACTGAAAAAACTGTTTAACTTTTTACCAAAAAGCTACTACACGTTAAATCAATAGTAGAAGCGTTTTTCTGTAAAATTTTGGAAGCTCAAGACAGCCACTTATATAACATATATCTAATCTCATTAATGCAACATCAACCAACTTGCAAAAACACTAAATGCAAAGTTAAAACTTGCACACAATTAAGACTTTTACAGATTTTGCATGGGGAAATGATATGCAAGTTGTTTATCTATAGATACACATATATTATACAAGATAGCTCAAATATCTATAGTATAAAGCCTATATATGCACTTTTATTGCAAATCCATGTAGATATATATATATATATATATATATATATTCATACATATAAGCATATATAATATCAAAAAATATCAAGTGATGTATGCTAGAGAACATGCAACTTCCAAAATACAAAGATATAGACTTCAAAGTTGTATTTTCTGTAGGAAAAGTCATTTAAATGCAGTCGTAAGCATATATATATATAACTTAGTGTCATATATATATATATAACAAAGATATATATATTCTAACAAAAAGGAAATGAGCTATAACTACAAGTTACACAAACCTCATGGACCATGCTCCATCTCTTTTCTTTGCTCAAGAATGCTACTGTACAATATATTCAATATACTAAAAGTAGTAGTAATTAGAGAGTAAAAACATAATTATGGCATCATCAAAATATAAATAACATTAGTAAATTGATATATTAAATTATTATATTCAACACAAAGGATTTGAGAGCGTTTGAATTGAAGAAAGCAATTGAGAATCTATGAGTTATTTTTTCTTTTTCCTACTTTATGTTGGAAAGCTCACGGATAAATGGGATAGTTTCTTTTCCGTATTTATTGCTATATCAAAAAGCACATTCCTTATTTTTTGGTCAAGATTCCTTAGTGAGATGAGAAATTATTTTCCAACTTTATCACAGAAAGACTTCAATTATGAAATGATTTTTCCAAGATCAATTGGTTATAACAACCTAAAGAAAGAAGAGAAAAAGCTAGAATGATTATCCGTTTTAAAGCCATTTCAGCATACCAAATACTAAGAGTGTGCATTAATCGAGAAAAACCGATTGCTAAACTGAAATTTTAGTACAGAGAAATTGAGTTTGGAAAATCAGGGAACTAGGGAAAAAAGTCAGATTTCATGAAATTTTGGGAAAATGGGTTAGGGGAGAGAAATTGAGAGCACTAGAGAGGGTTTTCTATTAGAGTTTTGTTTGTCAAAAAACTATTGCACCCATTATTATTGATTAGTAGATCTTATTACGGAGGGGGATTGTGAAGTAAGTAGAGGGTCAAACCACATTAAAAATATTATGTGTTGTTATATATGTTTCTGTTATGTAATGTGCGCATGTACATGTGTTACTTGATATTCCCAACAAGTGGTATCAGTGCCTAGTTGGTGTTGTTAGGGATGCAAAAAACGAAAAGATTGTTGTGTGTTGTTGATGTCACCTAGGGCGATTTTGACATCATTGAGCAAAGTCATGCTTCGTTAAGTTAAAGAAAGAAAAAAAAAAGAAAAATTTCAGAGAACCCATGGAGTTAATGAAGGAATTATGCGAAATCTTTTTACAAAATTCTTCTAGGATCTGCTCTTGTAAATTAAAAGTTTCATGAAGAACACGATAACTACCTGGATATTGGTGGCACGAATACGTGTTCTTGATATAAAGTCTTGCGGAAGCTTGATCTTCCTCTTCTTCGTACGCAATCAAGATTTATTAATGGATGCTAGGGTTTTCTTTTGGGAGGAGAAGGAGGGTTTTTTTTTTTTTGTGAAAAACTAATAACCTAATTGAATAATACGTACAATACATCTTCTTTTGCAGGACAAAAGGAGTTAGTCCTTCACAAGTCCTAGGCTCAATTCCTCCATCCCAATTAGACCTAAACCTTAAAACCCAATTAGGAATTAAATCATTATCTAATTCTTACCTATTTAGCTCAAGATTTAATTCATGTCACATTTTTCTGTGCTAGCAGAAAATAGATCAAATTAAATCCGTGACCTTTTAATAATCAATATTAAATATTTAATTCTTAATTAAATATTCAAACACATTAATTATTAATTCATTTATTTAATTCACAATTAAATAATGGAATATTTAATTCACAATTAAATAATAGAATATTTAATTCTCAATTAAATATAACAGATCAATCTATTAATAAAATTATCGACCTTTTGCGTGACTCCATAGGTTCAAACTTAAGCCGGTAATACAAGGATAATCTTTGTACTAATCAAAGATGACGTCTAGCAAAGGTTCTAGACATCCGAATAAGCTGAAAAATTGCAAGGCAACTATCAATGAACCTGGCACTATTGCAAATCCCCTATGACCCTCGATATTTCAAAACAACTCTAGGAGCATGGTCAACTGTCAAACCCCTAATTAGTTATTCCATATTAAATCCTAATCTTGTCATGACTCATCACGATATGTCTCCATGACACATCACGCAGAAACCTTTGGCCAAAGACTTAATGAGTTAGGACTAGGTAGAACATCATTCTCCCAATATTTGGAGTGGGTCAATCCCATCTTGTCCTAAACATTGGCTTCACGATACTTGCTTACACCCAGCAACCCTTCGTCACCAAATTGAAAATTCGGGCAGTCTGGCACCAAAGTACGAGGAGTAATTTATAAGCCCCTATGGTAGTCTTAGGTTGAAGGGAATACTACAACTATGTACACAACAAGTAATCCTTTGACAGTAGGGTAAGTGCCATAGGATACTTGTAAGCGAATCATGTTCAGTAAGCATGTCTCCACACCTTACTTGTGTGTCACATCGGTGTCCCAACACCCATTGATCATGAGGATGACCAACCCATGTGACAAACAATAACCTCTACTCGAAAGAATTGATGTCCTAGTACCAATTCCATCATTTGATTATAAACAAATTTTAAGAACAATCAGAACCAAGTCTCATATACATGATCCCACACAGATATTCTAAGGAACTACATCACAATCAAAATAAGAGAAGATGGTGCGATATGATGCAATGACCAAATATTATTAAGATATCTCGTATGTAAACAATTCTAGAAATACAACAAATGATTAACTTTAGGACACTATTCCTAACAATCTCCCACTTAGACTAAAGCAAGTCAGATTTCCAAAAGTCAAATGGATTTTGTTAATTAAAAGCGTGCAAGAGATATTTTTTTTTTCACGTCAGAGCATAAGGAAAGTTTTGCTGAACTAGTTTATGATAATTATTTTTTTTGCTGTATAGGAAGACTGTTGCATAAAATGAGAAATAGTTTAAGAATATTTTGTTGTGCAAATCCTGTGGTAGAGCGGAATATTTTAAAAATTTGAAAAAAAAAATTAAAATTTGATATTATTTTAATATATAGTCCACAAATTAACATGCAAAAACACCATGGGGAGAGATGAGATGGTCCTTTGGCTTGTACTTTACGACTAAACTTCACCTATTATTGTTGCTTTGCAAGTGTTCGAAAGTAGAACGTCACCCTCTACCTAGCTATAATTCCTTTCAACTTTTACACCTTTTTGTTTGTTTTCTGTTTTTTGTTTTTTTGTTTTTTCTTTTTTCCCTTCTTTCTTGGACTCCTCATTTCTTACCAACTTATTATTATTCTTCTTCAATTATCAGATGTATGTAATACTTTGCGTATTGATTTAATCATATTACTTGTAAAATTAGATAGATGGAAAAGAGAACCTGTCTAATTATATTCGAATAATTGATTGTACGTAATATCCACAAGATAAAACAAAGGAAAACGATAAAAAGATATGATTTTCATTAGATTTTCGTGATGTAATCAAATCCAACAAAGTTTAAGTTCTTGAGTGCACACTGCATATATGCATGAATCATCATAGCTAGCTTGGTTAAGGGGTCGCAAATCATCGATGAAGACATATTTGATTTGAGAAATTATTTTGGCTTTTCTTGCACTTCTGCCTTACTGGAATTCATCAAATCTTGATTTTGAAGCTTCGGACCAGCACTAATGGACAATCCAGAGTGGAGATAATCTAAAATGGTCCTTCCCGATGATACCGACCAATTTACGAGTTAGCAAGGGTTGTAGTTTGTACTTATTTAAAAAACGGAACTATTATAATTAGTAACGAGTTGAGATTATAGTTTTCAAAACGGGGTGCATGTTTAAGCGGCAAAATCAGTAAGTGTTTACTAAAGAATTATTTATATGTGTCTTAAATTGTACGTGTGTGTGTGTATATATATATATTAACTGGAAAATTCTAAATTTAGCCCCCAAATATGATAGTATTACTAGAAAACATAAAGAGTAGATATTACAAAATAACTCATATTATTTTTCGTTAATTTGTTTTTTTGGAAAGTCCGCATATACAGCCTCCTTAAAAAGTAACTTTTTTAGTCATGTAAGCAATGCTACCCCTTGCAGATTGTGTAAATTAATAAGTTAAATAGAATAAAAACGTCGAAATGGGAGATTGTATGCCATTTTTCAAAAGTACAAGAGGATAATGTGATAAATTTTTAAAAATATATAATTTTTTGATCAATATATCTTTGGTTTATTGACCTGTGGTGTTCTTGAAAAGTAATTTTTAGTTATGTAAGCAACATTACTACCACAATGCCTTAGGATTGGTCAAATACTCAGAATGTGCCAATTACTAGGATATGTAAAACCCACCTAATAAGAAGTTCTCTATTAGTTTTTGACTTGTTAACATTGAGGTCCTTAATAGTGGTTAATTGGTGGGCTTTAAGAATTGACAAAATGCAACAATAAACATGCAAAAACATGATAGTTGTCAAACTCAGAATTGATGAATCATATGGTCTGCCTAAAAAGAGGGTTATCTACCAAAAAGAAGAATATGTTGAAACTGAAATTAAGCAATTTGTAGGTTTTCATCCCAAAACTAATGGCTAATAAGAGACTAGTAATACATATTGTAATACATCCTTTATGTATGACTTGATCACAAGAAATAACTTGGAAAGTTGATATTGAGATGATCAGATCAGTAAGAAGAACTTCATACCAAAGATAATATTAAGTTAGAGAGTTTTAAAATATAGTAATTTTACGATTTTGACAAAGTATAAAAGAATAAAGTATATTTTACCCTAATCTTTTTATAGGTTGAATCCACTTCACCCACCCCCCAAAACGACATAATTGATTTTCAAAGTCCTGAAACCGTTCAAACAATACAAAGCATCCAAGTTGAGTGTTTTGATTATCCACTCATAACTACCCTTGTACCTATGAATCCACCAAGTGACATCTCAAAATGCTCCATATGCTGCCACATGTTGACCAAACATTTTGCCAAGTCATGGCCGCCCAAGGCCTACTCAAAGTTGCCCCAACCCCCCCACAATCTTTTGCCACGTTGTAACAATCCCGTTAAAGGAATCGTCAACTCAACACAACCCCTGCCCAACTAATCTTGACACAAGCAATGATACGTTTTATTATAACATAATATCGACAGTTCACAACTATTAAATCATGCTCGTTTTCAGCGGGTATCGTACGGGTCTCGCCCATATATAAAGTCAGCAAGTGAACTAAACAGAAGGCAAGCTTAAGTTTCAAAAAAAACGTACTGAATTCTCTTTCTCTCTCTCCCAAAGATGGACTGGACCAGAGGGGAAACCATAGGCCATGGCTCTTCCGCTAGCGTGTCGATTGCTGTCTGGCGTCAATGCGGTGAGATTTTCGCCGTGAAATCGACTGAGTTTTCGCGGTCGGAGCTCTTACAGAGAGAGCTGAAGATTTTGTGTAGCTTGAATTCTCCTCGTGTAGTTGCTTACAAAGGGTGTGATATGACCAGGGAGAACAATAAGGTCATGTTCAATCTTATGATGGAGTATGTCCCTGGTGGCACGCTAACAGATAAAATACACAAGCAGGGTGGCTATCTTGATGAGTCGATGATTGGTTACTACACGAAGCAGATTGTAGAAGGATTAGATTACTTGCATTCCAGTGGCATAGTACACTGCGATATTAAAGGGCGTAACGTTTTGTTATCTGAAAGTGGTGCCAAGATCGCTGACTTTGGTTGTTCCAAGCGGTTAAATTCAGGGGTTGATCAGCAGGTTGCCACCTCGGGAATTGGTGGCACGCCGATGTTCATGGCGCCGGAGGTGGCTCGTGGGGAGGAGCAGGGGTTTGCAGCTGATATATGGGCGCTGGGATGCACAATTATTGAAATGGCCACCGGTGGTTCGCCGTGGCCTAATGTGACCACGCCGGCATCTGTGCTGTACCAAATTGCATTTTCTGGTGAAGTACCAAAGTTTCCAGGTTTCCTATCTGATCAAGCAAAGGATTTCTTGAGCAAGTGCTTGAGAAGAGATCCTGAAGAAAGATGGACGGCTAAACAACTCCTGAAACATCCGTTTCTTGCGAGGATCTATTCAAATGCGAAGCATAGTCAAGGATTTGATACAAGTTCTCCGTCTAGTATTCTTGATCGCGGTATTTGGAGTTCTGTGGAGGAGCAGGAATGTTCTTGTGAGATGATCCGGACAATTTTACCGAATTCTTCATGCCGGAGGATGAAAACGCTGTCATTGAACTCGGGAAAGGCAAACTGGACATGGGATGAAACTTGGATCACAATTAGAAGCAGTGAAGATCAGGGAGATGGAGCAGAAGACATGGTTGTTTGTGGGTCAATGGCAGCTTTTGCTAATCCTGATGTGGAACTGGAAAGCAGAGGAAGTGGTGAAATTTTAGTAAATAGTATAGCAAGTTATGTTAGCTGTTGTAATGATAGTGCTAGTAATTCTTTGATGAGACACAAAGAGAAATCAGTCGTTAATCAAATTGAATTTCTATAAAATTCTCTCTCTGTGTGTGCGCGAGCGTGCGTGTTTGAGGTTTCTTTACTATCACCTTTTGGACCAGTTCTCCTGTTTTTTGGTTCATCCCAATTCTTCTTCTTAAGCAAAAGCATCACAGGACTTGTTCGGATGGGTCAATTTTTGCAGTATCAGATTAGATTAAATGAAAGTCAATCAGAAAAAGAATTTTCGTTTCAAGGAAACTGAAATTCAAAATGAAAGAGGAAATTTGATTGTTCACACTATATGGTCAAAGGAATTTTGAATGTTCTTTAGAATGGGTGATGTTTTGAAATTGCAGGACTATTGCAATAATGGCACGTGTAAAATTCTGTACGTGGTAAGTTTACGTGACGGTCACACGTTTTTAGTTTAAAAATGACCTTTAATTGATACCATTTTTCACATATGATGATGAGATATATACCTTCCAGATATGACCCAAACGTGGGAAGATGAGTCTGCTTCAGGTTGGCTACCAAGAGGATGCTCTGCCCAAGCTGAAGTTTTTGATGTAAAGTGGAAATGTTTGAAAACGTGCGGACCTTTCCAAATGTCTGTACGCTGAGTGTGGTGTACAAGCCTCACGTATGTTTGAAATCCATGCTCTACACACAATATAAACGTTTTCAAGCACCTCCCTTTGCAAAGAATGCAAGCTTGGTCCAGTGTATCCATATTAGCTTTGCTGTAATAAACAGAAGAGCTAAATTTTGCAGCAGATTAAATACCAAAATACTGCAAGTTTGTTACCTTTTGATTGGATTAGGAATGTACCCACTTTGGGGATTGGCTGATGCCTTTAATCAAGCCTTTCATCTATTAGACAAACAAAGAAAAAAAGAAGTCAACGTGCACTAATCTTCACTAATCTGCTTTTTATTTCATCGTCTTTTTGGCGTTTAGCGTCTACAAAGGGACGGCCCTGCAATAAACTTAGATTTATTACTTGTATCTTTTCAGTACAACTTCATCTAATACTTGGTTTTAGCTTTTAAACTAAGCCTCCAATGGAGCCCAATAGTACACAATGTAAACTTAGGCTCCGTTTGTTTGCAAGAAAATGACTTGTTAGGAGAAAGTATTTTCGTGAAAAAACAGGATTTTTTTGCTGTTTGATTATCACACGGAAAACATTTTCTATATTTGTTGTGACACTTGGAAAACATTCTCAATGAGAAACTTTTATAACTAAAGGTCCTTTTGGATCGGTTTTTTTTTCATATTTTTTCTAAAAAATATAAATTATTTTTATAATAACTATTTGGTCTACCTTTCAAAAAACTTAAAATTCTGAAGAAAAAAAAAATTCAAATACAACTTCTTCAAGAAGCTAAAATTTTTAACTTCTTGAAAGAGTGCTTTTTTTTAAAAAAAAAAAAAGTTGCTATAAGAAGTGCTTTTTAAGAAAACCAATCCAAACGAGTCCAAAAATTTCCCGTTGACCGGAAAATATTTTCCCTTTAACTTAATTTTTGGTGCTATCAAACACTGAAACATACATACATATATATATATATATATACATACATACATACATATATAAACCTTGTTCTGAGAAAATATTTTCCTGCAAACAAACGGAGCCTTAGATCATCATCAATTAGCATTCACATCCCTCTCTATCCCCCTCTATCAAATCAAAGTAACGTAAAGACGATGAGGCACTAATTAACTAAAATACTGTTGTTTAAACTATCTTGTCGATAACGAGTATTTGAAATTCTAGTATTTATGTACTTGATGTGTGATAACTCCATAGAGTTAAAGTTAAGAAAATATATGCCTTCTAATAAAATTAAATGAAAATTGCCTTTTTATTCTTTGGTTTCTGGACTAGCAAGCAATCGCAACTTTTCCAAGTAACGTAATTGAATACCTAAAAGATTATGAACACTTACTTATTAGACAAGTTAGAGCTTAAAGGGCACTAATTATTATTTTACCCCTAGTAAGATCACAAAAAGAAAGTTCATTGAATACTTTTACCTTTTTACTTAATCTCAGGTTATACGATTGAATCTGTGGTCTGTGGATGAGAAGAACTTAGCCTGAAATTAGTTTGGAGCAACCTTCTCCCAACTATTTAATGAATTATTTTGGATTAGTTACGAAATTAGTCCGAAATGCTAATATACTTTCCAAATTAGTTTTCATTATTTCAAAACAATCAATTGCTAGTATAATTCTCGTGCAATACACAAGACAAATGAGTATTTTTTATATTTATTATTGATGATTACTTTTTATAATTCATGTGAGAATAAAATACAAATATATTTTTAAATTTTAATTTTTAGCAAGTTTTTAATAATAATTACATTTTCTTATAAAATTTCTATAGTAATTGAAATAAATAGTTGAATTGGAAAAAGTAAATTATAAGATAAAGAGTCTTGTACAAAAAGAAAAAAAAAATAGAAGACAAATAGTGTATTTTGTTGAATGATTTGGTTTCAAAAATTCTAATAACATTGGAAACAAAAATCATGAATGAAATAGCACATAAAAAGATAAAATATAAGTAAAATTTTTAGCAAGCCTTTAATATTAATCATATATTGAGAGATTTGTACTAATTGAAAAAAAAACAATTGGTGTGATCTTAAAAAAAAAAAAAAGTAGATTATTAAAATTTCTTGACTTTGAAAAATTAAATAATCTTGTAAAAGGACCATGGATGAAATAGATAGATGCATTTCTATATTTAATAAGTATTTTAAATAAGTAGATTAAAAAATATTTTTTTGCATGAATAGAAGGAGAGTGACTCAAAGTCAACATGTGGATTAATTAAAAAAAAGGCCAAAATGTTACTTCATATTATATATAGATATAGATATATAGATTTACTATAAATTTATAGGTAGACGGTTTTATACTATTTATTTATCATATATATAGTTTTATAATAGACATTTGAATTTTAAAAATTGATTTGATATATTTATATACTAGTGTTACACCCATGCGATGCACAGGAAACGACATATGTAATTGGATATATTAAAACTATAGAGTTTTTATATTTTAATAAATAGTTATTGAAATAATTATATACTATGGAATTACTAAAACAATGATGATATATATAAATAAATGATATAATATTAATTAAATTAAAATATTTAATATAGGAATGGAACTAAATAAATGATGGAAAACAAAAAATGACTAAGAATGAACATATTTAATTAATTGATAAGTAATTATAGAAAGCTTGTCATATAGAGCGCTACTTGGTAATACGAAATTACAACTTATTTTGCTTTATTATATAGTATAGATGTGTATGTGTGCTTGTATGTGCAGTAGCAGAACGAGGACCTTAGGGCCAGTGGATGCATTTATTTATGTATAATTTTTTTATATAAATTATGAAAAATTAATATTAAAAATATATATTATCAATATAATAATATTATTTTATTGTACAAAGAAGATATAAATAAATAACTACAATCATTATAAATAAAAAAAATACATTTCACAACTGTTATCGGTGTCGCTTCAGATTTAGAAATTGTTGAATAATCAACTTATTATCAATGTTACAAATACATTTTCTTTAAGTAAGTGATAACACAAATTTTAAGGCGTAACCAAGATTTACTAGGCAATCTTATGTGCTAGACTTTGCTCTTGTTTTTTTTTTTTTAGTAATTTTATATATTACTTGAATATTCATTGCAAGCATTAGATATAGAAAAAAAAAATTGTTCCTCAAAAATCAAATTTCATTTTAAAAATTTATTGACCACATTAATGCCCTATTTAAAAAAGATTACAAATTATGAATACAAATTAAAATTAGAATAAACTAGATTTGAACAAATACATAAATTGAAATAATAATTTATACATAACAATTATTAATTTTGAAGTGATATTTAAAATTGTACAAACTATGAGATAACTATTATCTTGAGAAATAATTGAAGAATTAAAAAAATAAAAATAAAAAAGAGCAATTGACTTCAGCCTTGTTTCATGTTGTAAAGGGTAAGAGCACATTATTGGTTGTTTTGATAAATATATTCAGTCAATGAAAATACGAAGAGCAAGGCAAGAAGGGAAAAGCTAGAAAATGAGAATTTTTTTGACAAAGTACGTGAAGCAAAATTAGTGGAGGAAGCAATTAATCATTAAAAAAAATTCTACATCAACGTTAAAAAATTAAAAAAATAGATTGGGAGACTTGAATTTGGCACCATTGATCTATTTTAGAGTGTGATAGTAGTGAGTACGAGAGGGTGTCATCTTTTATTTTAAGGATCTTTTTTTTTCTAAAATTTTAGTATAGTAAATTTTTTTCTCCAAAAATTGAAGGGGTGCCAATGCCCACCCTCAAGTATACATGGCTTCGCTTGTGCGTGTATGTGTGTGTTTATAAAAAATTTACCATAAATGAGGATTTGAATTTAAATTATTTTATTTTCATAAATGATAATTGCAAAAGAGATTTTAGAGGAAAAATAAGTTATGACAGTGTGAAATGTGACATGACTAAATAAGGCAACAACTTTAATATATATACTAGTATAAAATTTATGATTACATTTTCATCATTTTGTGAGATATTTGGATAATAAGCAGATTAGAAAATAATTTTACCTTGATATAAGGATTGAATGCAAAATCTTTTTAGAGGGAATTGGAGCTATAGCTGCTGAGATATATATGGACTAAAGACCACTTATGCATTGTATTTCTAGATGATAGACATTGTATTGACTTGCATTATTAATACTATTTGAATTCCATTTATATATATTGCTTTAATTGAATGTAACATGATGCATATGTAAAGGCCCAATGACATAAACTATTGACTTGGGTATGCAATGATATTGGACACACAGCAGGTCCAATTCTAGTTTTAGTTATGTCATAAATGAGTCCGTAGTTATAGAGCAGTGCTGGGTACTCTACTAGTATAAGGTTATAGTAAGCAAGACTTCTTGTGAAGTTGACCTATCTAGGTCATTGGATGTCCTTCTAGACTTGTCTCTCTAGTGTGTATGTCATGCATTGGACAGGATTATTATGAGTTTGTTTTCTTGGGAAGGTACTGTTAAAGATAGAAAACATGACACTCACTGCTACTAAGTGGCCAAGGCTCTCAATTTTGAGCATATGTGGATGAACTAATAAAGTCAAGGTTCAGCATTTTGATACATTATGGTTGAGATCTTACCTTAACTAGGATCAACAACTCCATGATGTGTTAGGTGTTGAGTCTGATCAATTAGGACATACATATGCAACAACAGAATCTATGTGTCCTCTTGGATATTGTCCATTTCGTTATTAGAATTTGGGCCTAGTGATAAATCTTTTCAAGGGTATATTCTTCATTTTCCTTATGGGTCGCTCCCTAGATCAAGTGTATTATAACTGACAGGTGACTATTCTATTAGACTAGATATATCAAGGTTTAGATGTAGTTAAGGAGGTGATAGGATATCTAAAAGAAATGGCCTTAACCACTGTTGTATATATAGAGGCATTTTGGTCATTCTACTTAGTAGGACAAAGACAAAGGTCGCAATCATGTGTGATGAGCTTCTGGCAATCAATAGTTATCTTTGGGGAGCAACTTTAGTATTTTGATAGAACCAACTAAGGTCAAAATAGTCATAATGTTGTCTAAGGAAGGCAAGGGTAATTATGTCTTTTGATCCCTCCACTAGTCGTTTGTTGCTTTTGTGCTAATTATATTTGCCTGGGTATTTTCTATATTTGGTTGCTTTTTAGATTAAGAGAGTTCGACTTGCATTAGGACTTTTGATTATAGGAAATTGATTTATTTAATTTTCTGTCAATTGAAGATGCAAGATCAAGGTTTTAATTCCTCTCTAATGTTTAGGCATATAGACTTGTAGAATTAGACATTATAATCTTCCAAGTCTTGTAATTATACCATGGGATGGAATTTATTACTATTACATAATTCAATTATCTAAAAAATTCCTAGTATCCATGATTGGGTTTAACCCATTGAGTCTTACTTTATAAATTAGGGTGTGTAGCCTAGGCTTGGAGAGGCTAAGGCCGTCTTTGGCACATCTTGGTCAAAGAAGACTAATTTGAATTTGAAGATAGTTTTTTCTCCTTCAAGGGTGGCCAAAGGCTAATTTCATATTACATGCAACTAACATGAATTGATTCTAAAACTACTCACTACTAAATGTGAGAGATATACTGCTAGACCACTAGGTCATTGGTGAATTTGAAGATAGTTGGGAAAGAAAAGACAATGGGATTATGCTCTTATAGTCTTCTATCTTTCTCTTTTATATTTCCTAATTTCATGCATTCAAATAATTGACCATGATATTTTGCATGGCGAATATTCTAGTCTTGCAAAATACAAAAGGAGAGCCAATATAATTTTTCCCATATAAGCCGACCCTTCTCCCTCACACACACTTTTGATCTTGGTCGTCTATTACACCATAAAAAGAACTCTCTTTTATTTTTTGGCCATAATGGAAGATAGGCAAAAATTCTCTTGAATTCTTCCACTAAGAATTCACATCGCGCACATAAAATAAGCCTTTTCCTTTTATCACAGTGGAGAAGGCTACAAAAAAAGACCGGTATACTCCATTAACTTTTCTAGTTTTGCAAGTTTTTAAGACTTATTCTCAAGTGTGTAGCATCATCAAAGGCCCCACACTTCAAAGGCTCCATGCATGTATAGTTTTATATGTTTATTGCATGAATGACATGTTCCATTTCTACTAATTAATAGGTTCAAATTTATGGAGCAAAATAAACTGACCTAGAGTTGTATTCATGCACCCATATTGGTCATTTCAAGTGGTACCAAAGCTAAGTTATCACTATACACGCGCAGGAAGAAACTAGAGCGAAAACATTAGAAAGAGGTACTAGAATTTGGCTCATTGGTGGTAAATTTTAGGCTTTTTGGGCAAATTCTTTTGCTGTAGTTCTTTTCCTTTAATATGTAGGTGTTATGTGTTCCCATGATGGTTTGCATGTATGTGTAGTTTCTGCTACTTGTATTCTTCAAGACCATAGGCAATTGTTGGCTGGTACTCTTATATGCAGTTTTCTAATTTTCCAGCTATAGTTTTTTAGCTTTAAAATTTATTTAGGCTGTATATTTTGGCCAATTTTAAGGTTCATAGTACATGGAATAGGTTGGAGTTAGTTCTAGTACCATTACATGTAATTTCAAGCCAACTAGAGAACGTAGTAGGCTTTTTTTTTTTCTCCTTTTTGTTGGAAGATTTGGTGTCCATGAGCAAAGGAGGATGAAGTCTAAGCGTTGTAGACTAAAGGTACAAATTAAGATAGCTCAAATGATTAGGATTAAGTTAGTAGACACTAAATCCTAGGAACCAATAAGACTTGACTAGATAAACTTTGGTAAGCCTACCTAATAGAACTTGTAGTCCAATAATTAGGTCCAATCCTACTTATGTTACCAAACGTTTTAGTAACACAAAGGGAATTAAGTCTTAGGAGTGTTAAGATCTAAAACAAGCAAAGTATCCAGTTTACTGGAGAATACACAAAAATCCTTAAAGTTAAAATATTGAGTGAGAGAAGGATTGGAAAAACCTCATAGCTTTCCATTTTGATTTCATGTTAAGAGAAAAAGCATTAACCTCGCCATCGGAGGGGGCTGTTCCAACTCAACTTTAGCAGGATGAACTAAATATGTACATTCATAAAAGGTGTTAGAATAGTTTGACCACGCCATTGATGGAGTTCTTTTCTAAGACAACGTCATTATAGGTGGATGAGGGTTAACCTCTCCGTCGGAGGGCTCAAGTCTAGAACTTGCAGTGGAATGACATAAAGGGTTGATTAACACACTTATTGATGGAGTTTCCTAATGTATTCAAGAAGCTAAATAAAATAGTGATTGAATCTTCCTGTTAGTGTGTTTGAAATGATTTTATTTTAAAATGTTTGTCTTATTAGAAAAAAGAGGCATCTTATCACATGCATCATATGAGAACTCAAAACAACCCATACTTTTTATCTTATAAGCTATAAATAACTTATCCCCATCTTATTTTTTATAATTATGAAAATAATCTATCTTATGGCAAGTATATTATGTAATTCAAAACAAATAATACTTTTTTCATATAAAAAAGCATGTTATCATAAGATTATACCAAATAGAGCATATCTAGCGTCTACGTAGATAGTAACATTCAAATAAGCATGGGCTTGATTCAAATATTTGTCAGTTCGGTTATCGTGTCAGTGGAATTCTAATGAAGTAATGATGGGGTTGAGACATTGTTACATAGTAGTTTCAAGGGTTAATCTACAAAATGGCAAAAAGATGTGAAAAGCTAATCTATGTTTGTTTTCCACTATCAACGTACATATTACATAATGCATCCATGTTTATTGTTCAAATTTATTCATTGCAAGCATTTATTAAGCTTATATGTTGACATTTGATGAATATGTACTTGTAAGTGGTGGTGTTTGTTAAAATTACTAAAAAAGATATTTTATTAATAATATTATAATTTTCTTGTATTTTTAAGGGATATAAATATCTTTTTATTTGGTCAACTATCATTGCTTATAAAATAATTAAAAAGTTAAGAGGATGGTTCTTTTTTTTTTTTTTTCCCACTTACGAACTAATATTACCTACTTATAAACATTACTTGTCAAACATATGTATTTTATTTTTTTACTCATAAGTAAATTTAATCAGCTTATAAGCACTTTTAAATATTCTCTAAGCCGCTCCTGCATAGTGGCAAAGTGTTGATTACACGTCTACTTACTGAATGAATGCTTACCGAAAAAGCAACCAAGTACATGAAGCAATGAGGAAGAGAAGTAGCAAAAAAAGCCGTCAAACGTGTAGTTTATAGACGCCCAAGAAAAATGTGCTTATTGGAGAAAATAACCGATGAGTTGTGCATTTTATTTTATATGTATGAGAAAATTTGAAAAAGTGAAAATTCCCAGGTTTGTGTCCCTTCAATCATTAAACATTGTCACCTCAAGCTCAAAAATTTTCTGATCAATGTGAAAACGGAAAATATTTCATTTTCAGGCCTCACCTACCTTCCAACAACCATTACACTTTCTTTTTGAAAGGTAATCAGCTTAGCGATTGCTTTCCTCAAATATCTCTTTCTCTCTGTCTCTTTTTTCTATTTATAATTTAGCAATTGTCCAAAAATAGCTCACTATTATACTCTTAAAAATAAGAGAAGAAAATTGATAGAATTAGAATAGGTGTTATAAAGATAAATTTTGACTTGACTTTAATAATATAAAGCAGCCCTCGTGCCATACACTAAAAAAATGTGTACTTTTAATACTTTTAGTTATTGGTAAAATTAAAATAAAGGAATGTATCATTGCGGGAGAAAAAGAGCTCTATTCTATAGTAATATCTATAGAGGTCCTCATTTCCTCAAAGTAACTTGAGAAAAGATGAAAATGAGAAATAAATTATCAGAATTTATATAAATAAATTATTAAATATTTAAACTTTGATTTTTTTATTACTTTAAAAATTATCTCCTTCTCACCTCAAATTTAAGATTCATACCAAAATAAAATTTTCAATTTAATTTTATCAATGTGTTTGGAACGGTTGGATTTAGTGGGGTCTATTCATAAGGGGTGCTCAATTATTTAAAAGGTATTTTAGTTTACATGAGTAATTACCATGTAATCCTAATTAGATTAGGATAAATGCACATTGAAGAGGTGTTGATAAATATATATATATATATATATATAGTCCCTTATATATCATATACAAATAATTTTGAAAAAATGCCTGCAAGAATTCTGCAATAGCAAAGAAGGTAATTGAGGCTGTGGGATCCAGGGATTCTTCTTCAACATATTGTGAGGATCAAGGAGAAACATGTAAGTAATATAAAATTTATTTGAAATTGTAAGATTTGCAAATTTTGTACTTTGTTCAAATTTTACCCAAATCCTATCTTAAGAGGCGTGGAATTTATAATTCAAACATAAATACACAGAAATCTTATAGAAACAAAAATATCCCTATAATCATTTATATAATATCATACTACTATGATTAAACTATAATCTTTGTTATTTGTCATTATCTTGTAAACTCAACTATTACTCGAGGATCTTCTTTTATTTCATAAAAATCATAATAACAAAAAAATGCTAATAAAAGGTTTTTAATTAAAATGTACACATTAGTTCTAATTTCACACGTGTTTCAAACATAATTTAAATTTATAAATACTAGAATTGACTTAAAATTATGTTGCATAAAGGAATTTATTTAAAAATATAAATTCTCATAAAATTCATTTTATCTTATTTCATTTATATCACAAAAAAAAGAAATTTATATTGGATGCTGATTTCTTTTTCACTTTAAGAGAGGTTAAAGGTCGATCAGGCTAGTAAAAATTAATCTCTGAACCACTCATATTAAGGGTGATATATGTCACTCAGACTACTAGTAGGTCTTTGGTGAGTATTTAGGATCTGTTTGGATTGATTTTTTTTTAAAGCGCTTTTAATAGTTTTTGAAAAATAATTTTTTTTGAGAAGTTAAAAATTTTGATTTTTAAAAAAAATTATATTTAATTTTTTTTCAAAATTTTAAATTTTTTAAAAATCAAATTAAATAATTATTATAACTTTAATATAACTTTCTCAAAAAAAATACTTTTCCTTAAAAGAAATTAATTCAAACAGTCCCTCATTTTCTTTCCTACAGCGACCCGGGCTCAAAGCCCCAACTTGGCGCTCTTTTCGATTTTAGTGAAAGATTTTCGGTAGTCGCTGGCGTCACTCATCACAAGTTTAACAAATTTCTCCAAGTTGACAACAACAGTCTCTCTCACTCATCAACTCACGTATATTATAACACACACACACACATATATAAATATATATATATATATATATATATATATTATAACACACAGACACACGCATACATATATATATATATATTTATATAAATATATATACACATATATGCAAACTTTATTATTATTTCCTTACCAATCTGGCTCTCTAAATTATTGGAATCTCGCTGAATCTCAATACACCAAACCTTATCCTTGGTTTTCGTCAAAAAACCAAGCAGAATAGGTAAAGAGACTTGAGCAAAGGAATCATATTAATGGGTTCGCAAGAAGAAGAGAGGTCTCTCTTGGAAGAAGGAGTGGTTGAGGTTTCAATCCCACCGTTCTCTCTCTCTCTCTCTCTCTATATTTTCGTGTGTGTGTGTGTGTGTGAAAATTGATTATAAATGGTGGAAGAAGAATTGGGTTCTCTGATATTTCTTTTCTTCTTTGTGTTTTGATGTGATATGGGTCTTGAAATTGAAAGTCAAATGCTTTTTTTTGGATCTTATTGATTTAGAAACTTGACTAAATAGACATTGAAATGGGTTTTAATTATTTTATTTTAATGATAAAGCAGCTGCCTTTTTAATGGATTAGAAACTATTGATGCCGTATTGGGGTTATGGAAATGTTACTTTGTTGATAACGTCTCTGTTTTGCTTGATTTTCTGCATCTGACATGCTCTTGAATATTGATCATGCTGTGAGAGAGAGGGTCAAATTGTCTTGGATGACTTTGGTCGGAAGAAATGATAAAGCTAACAAATTGAGATGAAAGAGAAGTCAATAGGGCTGTGTAGTTGATCATATACTCTGGATATTGTTTTGCTAAATGGTGTAATTAAGAGTTCCATGGTAAATTGGTTCGCGTTGTATTGGACTCACCATTGTTCTTGTGTTTTCCACAATTGGGTAATTAGTTATGCTGCACAGTGAGGGCTCGAGAAAGAATAGATTCAAGTTTTGAATGCGGTCGAGGCATTGAGATTTCGTTTCAGACTTCGAGTAGGGAAAGTAGTAGGCTTTAGTCTATGAATGCTTTGAGATAAAATATTGTCTAATCATTTTAATCCCCACAGGTGCACTTCCCCTGTTACATGTTATATAGATTTGTCACATAGAGCTACCAATTAAATACTTTCTTCATTTTTTTTTTCTCATTTGTTTTCCATTTTCAGAATGAGAGCATTCAACTATATACGGGGGATGGATCAGTTGACATTAAGGGGAATCCTGTCCTGAAGAGCAATACTGGCAACTGGAGAGCGTGCCCCTTCATTCTTGGTATTTAGTGTACAGTTTCTCTACTTTTTGTCAGTAGGTAGTTCCATATGGGTTTTTAACGTTTTGTATTGATGACAGGAAATGAATGTTGTGAACGTCTTGCCTATTATGGAATTGCTACCAATCTTGTTAGTTATTTGACCAAAAAGCTACATGAAGGAAATGTAGATGCTGCAAGAAATGTTACCACTTGGCAAGGCACTTGCTACTTAACTCCTCTTATTGGGGCTGTTCTAGCTGATGCATATTGGGGAAGATATTGGACAATTGCAGTGTTCTCCACTATTTACTTTATTGTAAGTGACTCTATTTGTTGCGATTTCTAGATTCTTGTACAGTTGCTGGGTCATATATGGCTTTTGCAGTGTCTGTAGAAGACTTCGCAGGCTGAGGCTTTACTTATTGTATTCAACAACTATGGTATACTTAGGTCATGAGCTAGTCTAGAAATTGGCAGCTTTGCCTCTGAATTGTTGTTACAATTTTTGGCACAAATGAGAGAGATCTGTGCATTTTGATCATAAATTAAAAATGACAGCAAAACTTCTTGCTTTTTGAAAAATTTGGCTTAATCACTATGAGGCTGGTTTACTTTTAGTTCTTTATGTTCTCCTTCTGTACAACAATTATGATGACCTTGCTTGATAATGGGCAGCTGAACTTTCCTGCAAACTGGAGAATTTTTCTGATGTAGCTTTTTTTGTGTTTGTAGCTATTTCATGTCTCAAAAGCATGAATGTTGGTCAAAATTAGTAATCCAGCCGGTTGGTTTCTGTTCATATGCCCTTTTGGAAGCAATAGTAGGATTTTTGTTGCAACCATGTTAGTGATATGACATTGGACATGTTAGTGATATGGCATTGGACAAGCTTCATCTGCCCAATTCTGGCTTTGTCTTAGGGCCTGTTTGGATTGGCCTTTTTTTCAGGAAAAAGCACTTTTTTCCCTGAAAAAGTTACATTAAATTTGCAATAACTATTTGATTTGGCTTCCAAAAAAGCTGAAATTTTGAAAAAAACTCAAATACAACTTTTTTTAGAAGCTAGAATTTTCAGCTTCTCAAAAAAAGCTGTTTTTCAAAAGTTGTTAAAAAAAGTGCATTTGAAAAAAGCAATCCAAACGAGCCCTTAATAGATCGAAATGCCTTTAGTAATCAATTAAAATCAACAAGCTTGGAAAAAATTGGAGGTAGTTTCAACTTGTGATGCATTTTATGAATATGGAAAGAGCTGACTGTTGTAAAGCTCTGTTTGAATGATAGGAAATGTTAAGGGGAGGTGGTTCTTGATAAAATAGAGCAAAGTGATGGAAATGGAAAATGAAGCTAAACCCTCTCAGCTTCTTTTGTGAATTTCAAAAAGATTTTTTATCATGAGGAAGTGTGAGAGATATTTTGCAGTTCTGAAATTCTTTGCCTGACATAATATATCATATATGAAAAGCAGCACTCTATCCTTTTCCTTTCCTGTAAAAAAACAGGCGTAGTGAAATTCAATCACAAAATGATATTGACTGGGAAATTATGGTTGGAGAACTAGTTTGCTATTATAGTGAAATGTTCTTGTTCGTCCCATGACTTCAACTCTGCGTGAGAAGTTCGTTTATTCTGCTCTTTCTCTTTGGTTCATCAAGGAGCATCAAAATGAGAGATATCCTTAATGGTGAAATTAATTTATTTTTGTTTGAACTTTCAATGAATTGGCTAATACCCCACTTGGCATTAAGATTATTGTAGCAATATTGTCTCAGCAACCAATTTATTATTTAAAATCAAACGGATCATTGGCTGGTATATTCACCCAGAAATATCAGGTTTCTCTGATATGTGCTGAGCGTGCTTTGTCAAGTTCTTCCATATACAATTTTCTTAGATCTAAATACTTTTCTGTTAACATGTATCAGGGCATGTGCACATTGACGGTTTCAGCCTCAGTTCCTGCTTTTGTGCCTGCTGAGTGTGTGGGCTCTGTGTGTCCTCCCGCTACTTCTGCTCAGTATGCCATATTTTTCTGTGGCTTATATTTGATGGCACTCGGAACTGGTGGAATAAAACCTTGTGTTTCATCCTTTGGGGCTGACCAGTTTGATGATACTGATCCCAAGGAGAGGGTTAAGAAAGGATCATTTTTCAATTGGTTTTATTTCTCCATCAACATTGGTGCACTTATATCGAGCAGTGTAATTGTGTGGATTCAAGACAATTTAGGGTGGGGAATTGGTTTTGGCATCCCTGCATTGTCTATGGGTATTGCTATTGCATTTTTCTTTGCAGGCACTCCTCTTTACAGATTTCAGAGACCTGGAGGAAGCCCAATTACAAGAATTTGCCAGGTCCTAGTTGCATCATGCCGAAAGTGGAATTTGATTGTTCCTGATGATAGTAGTCTTCTGTATGAAACACCAGACAAATTCTCTGCAATTGAAGGAAGCCGGAAACTGTTGCACACTCGTGAGCTAAAGTAATATCCATGTTCCAATCACCATTTTTACTGTGTCATATTGTCAATGACATTCACTACCTTCTTGTTTTTTATTTTCTTTTTCACATATGAATCAATTATCTAGATATTCTAATGCCATGGGTTTACAATTGGTATATATAACTTGAAGTGAGAAAATCTTTTGATTAGGAATGTGTCTCGTACAGCAGAAGGTGGACTTATTTCCTCTCTTATAAAATGTTAATTATTATTCTGTTTATGCAATGTTTTTGTCACTATCCCTGTTTGAGGATGTTCATCCGATGGTTTACAGTTTGCACCTTAGTGTTAGGTAGAACAAGTGCTGAATAAGGAACACTACAAACTGGAAGGAGGTACGAATATGCTTAAACCTAAACAAAAACATGTACAAGTGCTTGTGTGTTATAACTTCCTTTCAGAAGATTATGCATTATTTAAATTCTAATCTCACAAGGATATTTGAGTCTGTCCCGTTATCATATCTACTTGCTTAAATTGAATATTCATGTTGCACTTCATTGTTATATCTTCGAAAGGTACATTTGGGTTATAAGATATGGATTAATAAATGCTTTGATGCCATTTTCCAGTATCTTGGTTTGTTGAGGACCTTTAATCGGCCTTCACCTGACACTTTTGCTTGTAGGTGCCTCGATAAAGCTGCAGTTATCTCGGATGCTGAGAGCAAAACTGGGGACTACTCCAATCCCTGGAAAATCTGCACTGTGACACAGGTTGAGGAACTGAAGATCTTACTTCGCATGTTTCCCATCTGGGCTACCGGGATAGTCTTCTCTGCTGTTTATGCTCAGATGTCAACAATGTTTGTGGAGCAAGGCATGATGATGGACACATCTATTGGTTCCTTCAACATTCCTGCAGCCTCTCTTTCAACTTTCGATGTTATCAGTGTTATTATTTGGGTTCCAGTGTACGACAAATTTATTGTGCCAATTGCAAAGAAGCTGACTGGCAAAGAGAGGGGCTTTACACAGTTGCAACGGATAGGAATTGGTCTTTTTCTCTCAATTATTTGCATGGCAGCTGCTGCCTTGGTTGAGATCAACCGACTGCAGCTTGCAAGAGAGCTTGGTGTGGTTGATGAAGCTGTTGCTGTTCCCCTCAGTATCTTCTGGCAAATACCTCAATATTTCCTACTGGGAGCTGCAGAAGTTTTCACTTTCATCGGCCAACTTGAGTTCTTCTACGACCAATCCCCAGATGCCATGCGTAGCTTGTCAAGTGCACTGAATCTTCTTATTACTGCTTTAGGTAACTACTTAAGCTCTTTTATACTAACAGTAGTGACAGCTATCACAACCCAGGGGGGAAAAGGTGGGTGGATTCCAGATAATTTGAATGAGGGTCATCTCGACTATTTCTTTTGGCTCTTGGCTGGACTCAGCTTCTTGAATATGGTGATCTATATATTCTGTGCCCAACTGTATAAGTCGAAGAAAGCGGCGTAAGCTTATCGCAGAAGGTGCTGCTGACATCCTTTTCGTGTCAGGATTCCACAATATGCAGTGGTAAGCCATTTAATGGTTGAGTGACTCCTAATTTTAGCAAATGCATTTAAGAAGCAGGCTGTATCGTACGTTAAGTGTAATGTCTTTTGAAGGTTTACCAAGAGATTTTCAAATTCATTTTCTATTCCATGGTGTAAATATGTGGCAAAGTTGCAGTATGGAATAAACTTAAGAAGGTAGGCTTTCCCAGTTTGCTCTTATCAAGGTATTTTGGGTTCAAGAAAATTCTTTCATCCGACCCGGGAGAATGGATGTGGGATCCACCCCCCTTGTATGAGCTATTCATTCCTCTCCTCCACCCGCCCCGCCCTTCCCGATCCAGATGGAAGTGCAACCTCTAGGTTAATATAATTATTAGCAAAACCATCTGAATAATTTATTATCCTTTAATTTTGCTTATGATATTCTTATGTTATGTGGGAAACTTTCCCTGATAGGGGTTGAATTCTCCTAATGGCATTTAGGGCTTGTTTGGATTGATTTTTTTCTTTTTCTCCCATGAAAAAGTAATTTTTTTTCCTTGAAAAAAGTATATATTTTTTGCACTAACTAATTAGCTTGATTTTAAAAAGAACCAAAATTGTGAAAAAACTAAATATGATTTTTTTCTTTTTTAAAAGTCAAAAATTTTAATTTCTTAAATAAACACTTTATTCTAAAGTTATTAAAAAGAACGTGTTCTAAGCAAAAAAAAAAATTCAATCTAAACGAGCTTTTAACCAGTTCAAAAAGTGAAAATTTTCAATGAGACTCATGATTATGAATCATGGGCCATACATTTGAGCACAAGCCCAATGGGCCTAGAGTTTACCATCAAATGGCATTTGGAAAGATCTCTTTCTAAGGCTTTCATTATTCAGTAATTTGTTACTCTATATACATTCATGTTATCCTCTCAAATTTCTTCGGTAAGAAGTTAGCATTTTATGAACTTTTCGTTTGCTTTCTATTAATATTTAAGTGAGTGTTTCTTCAATCCCTTTTTTTTTGTTTTTTTGTTTTTTTTTGTTTTTAAGTTTTTGGGTGGCGGCAGCCTGCGGTTTCTTCTTTATTTGTTTGTTTGTTTGTTTTTTTTTCACTTCTTTTTAACGATTAATGCACCTATTTTTAACTGTTGATAAATTGGTTAAAAGATAAATTAATTTCTTGATTATTATTCCTTTTTTTTTTCTCTGTATCTCTATATGTATTGTTATAATAACAAAGTTGGAGTACCACATGGCAACCATGCGAGTGTTTCTTCATTTTCTTTAGTTTAATGGTTATAATGGTAATAAGACTGGACAGTAGTGGACTTAGGATTTTGAATGAGGGTGCTGAAAAAGCATCCTAGTAAATTATGATTTGGTTCAAGTTCTTAATTAAAATCGCAAACTAATAACTTTTAGAATAATAATAAACTATAGAATATGATATTATATATTAATAAAATATATTAGAAATTTTAGAATTATCTAATACAAATAGATTATAAACGCACAAATTCTTATAATCCAATCTACTTATTATCTAATTTAAGACTCATTTGATTTGGTTTCTTGAGAAAAGTACTTATAGTAGTTTTTTTCAATAACTTAAAAAAAAAATTTTTTTTTGATAAATTGAATTTCTTTGCTTCTGAAAAAAGTTTAATTTCAAATTTTCTTTTCTAGAATTTCAGCTTTTATCAAAGTTAAGTCGGTTACTTATTACCAAAAAAAGTTTGAGTTTCAACAAAAAAAAATACATTTTCATGAGAGTAAAAAACAATCCAAACAAGCCCTTAATGATCACTTTGACAACTTTAAAAATCCTCATAATCCAATGTATTTATTGTATATCTACCCAACTATAAATTAGTGAAAACTTGCATGCTGTCATGTACTTAGTAAGCAAATAATAATATTACAGATTGATCCAAAAATATCTACAACCAGTCACTGAAAGACTACAAAAGATAATTAGGCTAAGATATTCCAAACTTTTCAAATGCCCATATTACTTGTACTATACCGATCCTAAAATATTTTCCCAATGTATAATTTTTTGCTTTACATGAAAAATAATGTCAGAGAACAGCTGCTCCTCTCTAATTGCTGATAACTATTCTCTGATTTTTTCTCTCTCCAAATATGGTAGACAACAGCTTCAAGAATCGATTAATCACGGTTACTTGTAAAGGATTCACTAAATGGACTTTAAATCTATATATTTTCTGGGGTTCGGATAGAGATCAAAGATCTTGAGCAACCATGCTAGACTTTGACTCAAGAAGAAGATGTATCTTAATTTTTTTTATGCTCATACCAAGTCCGAAGTACCATTAATTTGTTGTCTCTCGTCAACCATTTTGGAATACTATGCAGGTATATTCAATCGACGAGCTTTACCAATTTGTAAACCGAGTGTAGTGCAAATCATAAAAAAACTTGTGCAGACGCAACGGCTCCAAAGAATTAGGGCCCGTTTAGATTGATTTTTTCTTTTAAAAGAGCTTTTTTTTTTAATAATTTTTAAAAAATAAATTTTTTTTGAGAAACTACCACTCATAACGTTTTGCCAACTCAGTAGGGGCAAAAGGAGCTGGATGATGAAATCCTACATAAAAACCATCTCGTTGAACCACCCAACCACATATACCATCCCCATGTTTCTCTCCACGTGAAGCATACCTTTTGCTCTAAAGACATCAAATGCTACGTCCCTTCCACCCACCGAAAGCTAAGTGGCAAAAATATAGTGTGGTATCCAAGGTCGGTATCTTTAGATGCATAACGGACAAGTAATAGCGGAGAATTTGGAGAAAGGTTATTGATAATATGAATTTGCATAAAATATTAGAAGTTATGTAATTGCTGTAAAGCGAAAAGATCATTAGTTTGCCTTCAAATTCTCATAATCCAATATAAGATATCAAATCCTCGTATCAGCTTCAAGTTCTCATGATCCAATATGTTTATTACGTTATCTGATGAAATTTTGACAACTTTTAATCAGATTATATAAATTTTTGTACTATGTCTGTGAAATTACCTATTTATTTAAAGACAATTTTAGATATTTCCTTGGAAAGGTTTTATAGAAACTGAAAAATAAAATATCATGTTCTTGAAAGAAATTTTTTCAAAAAAACTAGAAATATATATATATATATATATATATATATATTAATTCTAAGTTAAAGAAGAGTGGTGATTTTCGAAATTTCCTTTTATAAATTTGAGAGTTTTCCATCAATTTTTCTTAAAACGTGTAAAAGTCTAAAAGTTTAGTCTATATATTGATTCTTGGTTCAATTTCCCTTGGTTATTTCTGTCTTTTATTTTTAACTTCACATAGCTTTATCTCTAATCCTTATTCATCTAAAAATCGCAGTCTTAGATCAACTATAATTATTCATGTGCTTTGGAGGGGTAAGAATATCATACACCCTAAGTTATATGCATCAACATAACAAGATGCACCTGTTTACTATCTTTATTTTATATATTCACGATGTTTATATTATATGTTCACAACTTTTAATTCTTTACAAATTGCAAGTTATATTTTTACAATTTTAACATTTTCTATTCAAAACTTTTAGTTATTCATAATTTACTTATCCATTACTCATATATTATATGTTCAAAAATTTTATATTATATATTCACAATAGTAAATTACCTATTTACAACTATTTAAGATATGTTCACAATCTGTAAATGATCTGTTTACAACATGTGAATAACACGTTCACAATCTGTGAACGATTTCGAAACTTGCAGTCATAGGTGTTATCGGTGTCCGATCGATATCGAATTCTTGTGTTATGTTCATGGGTGTGAAAAACTGAATTCGTTAAATTTCACGTTAATTCGACAATCAGATTGTGAGATCTATTGAGAGATGCACCGTGCTCCTTTAAGTGTACCATAATGTCAGTACATAGTATAATTTGCGTGCTTTGGAGGGTTTTATAATTGTCAAAGAAGGAAATTAGACTTGAACTATTGATGTTTGTCTTATTTATATTTCCATATTTGTATATATTAATAAAGTATATACAAGGATAAAATATAAAGATATTTTGTAGAATTTAATTCTTCAACAATTAATGTGCTCTGGAGGGATTTACAGTTCATCTGAGGATAGAATATAAATATATTTTGTAAAACAAAATTCTTGCTAAGTTTTTAATGCTAATCATGTTCTTATTAGAGATTTGAATTAATTGAATACAATACTTAAATTGGGAAAGCAAAACAAAAAAGAAGAGATCTAATCTAAGAAAAGAAAAGCAACATAAGATTAATATATATTTATTAGAGTTTAACTCATTTAGAGACAAATAGTTGATAGAATTAGGACCTTGTGTCATTAAAAGTTAAATTATACTATATACTTTATCACATTACTAGTCATCTCTAAGTCTGTACTTCACACGAATCAATGTTTGTACAATTCTCAAAAATTTCTCAAAAATTTGAAACCATTTAATCACATAATGAAATTTAAACTATTTTGAATATAGAAATTTTGAAGTATTTGGAATAAAGATTTTGAATTAATAATGAGAAGAAGTAGAAAAAAAATAAAACATAGGAGGAGATCATTTGTTAACAAAAGTTTTTGAACATCTCAAAATTGTAGAGTTTTTTTTTTTTTTCAATCGCCTTGCAATTGGGGCCATTTTGTCTCCATTCACGGTCTTCTAGTGTCTTCTTGTTTTGTTTATCATATCCCGTGCTTTCCACGAGTTTGTTGAGTTACTTTTTTTGTGTTTTTTTATACTTTTTAAACATGCTAAAAATATGAATTTTTTACTTTTTATTTTTGTAATTTTTGTATTTGTTCTTTTACATTCTTATTGTGTAACTAATAAAATAGAGCCAATAATAATTAAATTATTGGTTGTGCCTTAAATTAGGATATAGTTAAGACGATCCAACACTTTTTATGAGTTCTTAAAAGATAATTACGGTTACGTTTTTTATATGTTCTAGATTTCCTATAAATATAATTTTTGTGTATTTCTTTTTTACATTTTGTGTATTTTTTCATTTTAGAAATCTTATAAACATGAATTCTTATATTTTTTATTGTGCAATTATTAAAAGCAAAGCCCACAAAACTAAAGCATTATTATAATTAATATGATGTGTCATTTCCTATGGCTTTTTGAAAGATGAAATGGCATCTTCTAAACGTCCTAAACTTTAGGTATAATGTTATTATTGGTACTGTATAAATATTATGTTGAAAATATTAATGATAAATATTATGTAAATAATTTATGATAACATAAAATAAATCTAGAAAAGAATAAATAAGAATTTAATATGTATATTATAAAGAATAAGAAATGAACAAAAATAAATTACTACTAAAACTGCAAACGAATAAAGTTGAGGCCTTTGATTCAATGCCTGAACTCTTTCTACTACATGAAACTATAAATGCTAGAATTATGTAAAACTATATGCTGCTATCTAAGAAGTTGTGGAGTAAGACTTGTTTTTTGGTGTGTCTTGTGCCTAGCTAGTAGATCGCTATATATAGGTGCCGAACGAGATAAAGCCTTCATTATCATATTCATGGAGGAATTCCAAGAGTTGCAAAGCTTCCAAGCACTAATCATATACTCAAGATCAAGGAGAACTTATGAAGGTCTTACACCCCCTTAGAATTTCATGTCCAACTTAATGGAAAGATCAAAAGTCTCAAAATAATTTTGATGAGAAAATTTCTAATTTCTCATCCACTTTCAACATATTGTAGATTAATTTGAACATGTTAAAATATTAAGGACTTATTTTAAGAAAAAGATGGCAACATTAAAGACCAGTGGCATAGTTTGCCTCTCGAAAATTAATAACTTTTAGATGAAAATGATTATATATAGATATTATATATATAAAAAATTATATATAGATATAGATATATAGATTAGCTTTAAAAAATTGATTATTAGTTTACTTTGTTCTAAATTCCTATATTTTAACCTCATAAAGGGAAGATGATATGGCAAAGTAGGAGGCATTATGAAGGTGACATGTCATTTATATACAGGTAATATGGCATGCTATTAGAGATTAAAAAAGTTGATATGTCATGGAAAGAGGTCACAAATTAGCCAGCAGAACAACTTTATAAATACAATATATAGTATAGTTATATGTGTCCACTTCTAAAACTTTCTGGTAAAATTTACATATATATGTATATATATGTATATATATACACATATATATATATATACATATATATACACATATATATATACACATATATATATATATACATATATATATACATATATATATATATATATATATATCATGTTTCAAAATATATGTTTGCTAGGTGGCAAGCTAATTTAGCCCCTTTTGATTTTGAAATCAAACATATTCAGGGAAAGAATAATACTTTGCTTTTTTTTCTCTCACGTGAATATTTGCAAGGTGATGCAACCCCCTGATAGAGAAGGACAAGGCCGTGGAAAATATGTCCATGGTGGTGCAGGTCAAGGCCGTGGCAAATATGGTCATGGTGGTCGTGGCAGGGGAAATAAAGCCCCAGACTATTCCTATGCGAATAAGGCATTGGAATTAGCTGTCGAAGAGGCAGAAGTTCGTAGAAATAGACTGCGAGCTTAGAAGTTTGATATAAAACTTCCCCATCCCAGTTCACCAATATACTCAGAAACAATATAGTTTCTTGAGGAACTGGAGAAAAAAGCAGGAGAAAGAAATATAAGTTCTTTCGCTTCAGCTCTAAATACAGAGTATGATGATTCTGTGCAATATACACAGAACTCTCAACAGGAAATAATCCTGTATCTGTCACAATAGGATCTAACATATAAGCAGGATCCGTGGTTACTCATGCAAAAATATCTTGATGAGTTCTTTTTTCCAGCTCAGTCATATAAGACTAGGCATCATTATGAGAAGATTCTCATGGAGACCATGTCTAAGGAGCTTCCATCATGGTTCATAATATGGTGGAATTACTTCGGTCCAAACCCAACCATCCTCCCAGAAACATTCAAAGGCTTATATGCAGAATGGCTGGAGTGTTAGCCGAGAGTCCAGAATCTGGTTTTAGTGAAGGCTTGGTAACTTTGGTGACAGAAGAGTTTGTTTTAGTGAAGGCTTGGTAAGGATTTAGGAGAGGAAGTTGTTCAGTGGTTGGGACTTTATTTTCTTCATTGATATATTCTATTTCATATAATTAGTTGGTCTATCTTGGATGAAGTGGCTTAGTAGAAATCACATTCAGAAGGCCCGAAGTTCCTCCCCCTAATGTTTTTTTCACACTAAGCTCAATCTGATAGAAGACGTAGACAATGAGCTTCCAGATGAGATGTTGCTGCCAATTCATTATTTTAACTCCTGTGGCAAATACTATATTTTCTCCTATAATGGCTCTTCTACGATCATGCTGATATTTTTCCTGTGTTTTTAAGAGTATAAATGTCTTTATATATAGTCAACTCTGAGTATTTATAAGCAACAAAAAAAGTTAGAGGGTGGTTCTTTTTCTATTACTTTATAAGCCAACTTTTTATCTACTTATAATTAAGCAGAATTTGCCAAATACATAAATTTTATTTTTGAATTTAAAAGGAGGTTTGACCAACTTATAAGTACTGTCAAACACCCTCTTACAAAATGGCATATTGATTATTGCAAGAGTATTGTATCCTTGTTTTGAAAAGTTTTCTCTTCAAGTTAAATTACAAATACTCTTAAATATTAAGAAGGCACAATATAGACGAACATATATAGTAAGTAGATTCTAGGTACTTAGATACTCTGCCCAAAAAAAAAAAAAAAACAGACACTTAGGGATGGGTGACACTTTTCTGAGTATGTATGACTAAATTTAGCGCTCCCTTTCTGGTTCCAATTTTTGTATGGTGGTGTGAACTTCAAATTCTCGTAATATTGTATGGTGGTGTCAACTAGAATATGTTAGTTAACTTCAAATTATCATAATCCAATGCATTTATTGTCGTATTTAATGAAACATGGACAATTTTAAATAAGATGATATAAATTTTAATAAAGTGAAATTTCACCTGTTTACTTACAGACACTTGAGGCGTTTTCTTCTTTATGGGAAATAGAAAATATCATATCGACCATATCCACAAAAGAGAACTTTTTAAAATGAAAATCAATTCAAGATGTTTATCCACATTAATTGATTAATTAGTTTAACAATTAACAAATGATGCCATATATATATATATATATATATATATATATATATATATATATATATATGGATGCTAATAACTATTTGAATTATTTGGAAGTCGAAACACAAAGTAAGGATGAAAAGCAAACTTGAAGTCACGTATCATCTTATTTAATTATTTATTTTGCTCAAGATTACTTCATTTATGTGGGGAACTCGGGGTGCTCGGAATGAAGATAAAGAAAATAGAGAAAGATAAAATATAATGGATACCAATATTTTTAACGTGGTTTGGCTTTTAGCTTACGTCCACGGGAAGACAAAAGAAATCCACTATTATAAGGAGTGAAATTTGGTGCAACCAAAAGGATTTTCTTGACGCTGTCAAAAAGAGATGGAATCTGCCAATCAATGTTACGGGAGTGAGTAAATTTTATCAAAAAATGCAGCGGCTGAAAAATGAATTAAAATGGTGGAAAAGATATCGTTTTGGAAATGTTTCTGATAAAGTTTAGTTGCCAGAGAATATGGTTCTTGCAGAGGAAGCTAAATTTAAAGAGGATCCTTCATTGCAGAGTTATCTAGGGCTTTTGGGAGCTTAATAGGGCGTTGAGAATAGAGGAACAATTTCGGCGGCAAAAAGTTGGGTGTAGATGGCTCGTTAAAGGGGAACGGAACACTAAATATTTTCATGCATTTAGTGGCCAAGAGATGCATCGTAATTGTATTTGGTCAGTTACAGATCCTAGTGGAGAGATAATGATGACATGACACAAATGAAGAATCCAGTAGTGAATTTTTTCTCAAGTCTCCTCAAGGGTCCTGAGGGTGATTTTTTTTTGGGGGGGGGGGGGGAGGGGAGATAACAGATTGGGGCCTGGTGCCTAAGGTGATTTCAGATGAAACCAATGAAGGCCTGGATGTTTGTCCTATTATGAAAGAGACACTTAATGCAGTGTTCTCTATTAAATGTTTGTCCTATTATGGAGAAGATCTGCCGAAGGGGGTAAATGCAACCTCTATAATTCTGTTGCCTAAAAAAGACAATGCTAAATGGTGGATTGAATTCAGGCCCTATTAGCTTATGTAATGTGCTTTATGAGATATTTTCCAAAATTTTGGCCAATAGACTTGGGCAGGTCCTGCCATGATAAATCTTGCCTAACCAAAGTGGTTTCATTCGAGGGTGGCATATTAGCGACAATACACTTCTGGCGCAAAAAATGGTTCATTGTTTAGATGCGAAATCACTGGAGGGAAATGTTTTTCTTAAGTCAGACATGATGAAGGCCTATGACAGGCTAAATTGGAGTTTTCTATTTAGTATGTTGGATGCTTTGGGATTCTCTCATAATTAGATTAACAAGATACATAAATGTGTGATGACTTGCTAGCTCTCTATCTTGTTAAACAGTGAATTAGTGGGTTTCTTTCCATCTACTAGGGGACTTCGACAAGGTGATCCATTATCCCCCTTACTTTTTATTATTGCAGTTGATTATCTTTCTCGTAGTCTAAATCATTTCTGTACAAATAACCATGCTGTGTGTTATATCATCAGAGAATTCTATCCTAGTTTCTCATTTGAGTTTTGCAGATGATACGGTGATCTTTACTAATGGTTGCAAATCTTCCCTGAGGAAAATAATGAACATTTTGAAGCATTATGAGGAAGTATCGGGCCAAAAGTTTAATATAGAAAAAAGCAGCCTCATTGTTTCTTCTGGCTAGAACTTCCCATGCAAAGATGGAAATTATTAGGAGAGCGACTGGTTTTAGGCGGGCGAATCTTCCAGCTTCTTATCTAGGTTTTCCTCTTAGCAAAGGGCACAAAAAGATCATGTTCTTTGATGAGCTTTTCACTAAGATTGCGAGAAAATTAGAGGGGTAGGAAGCCAAAATTTTATCTCCAGGAGAAAGGTTAGGTCATTTGTGTAGTACTTTCAATTCCATACTTTTTATCTTCTAAAGTTTTGTGGCCTCTAGATGTGGTGTTTAACAGGCTTGAATGTATTTTTAATAGTTGCTTTTGGGGGATAAAAGGGGGCGCTTAAGAGAATTAGGTGGAGTAGTTGGTCAAAGGTATGTTATCCTTTATATGGGGGGATTAGGATTTTGGCGTTTGAGAGATATCGTGAAGGTTTTTGATTGCAAATTGAGGTGGACATTTAGGACTACTGATAGTTTGTGGAATACTTTTATGTTAGGAAAATACTTTAAAGATTCTCATTTGCTTGATGTTGAAGTTAAACAACGTGATTCTCCTCTTTGGAAGCTTTTAAGCGGTGTTAAGAAGGAGGCAAATAGTTTGATTCGTTGGAGGCTAGAGGCAGGAGATATTTGGTTTTGACGGGATGATTGGCTAGGTGACAGAAAACTGATTGATGAGATTAACATAATTAACAATCCTGCCATGCGAGTTAAAGAGTTATGGGTTAATGTAGTTTAATATGCGAAGATGTTAGGAAACTATAAGGCAAAAGAGGGCTTCGTCTATGATTTTTCAAAAAATTTGGAACAAGACTTTCCCTCTTAAAATCTCTTTTCTCAATTGGAGGCTAATGCATAAATGGCTTCCTTTAGATGAACGGCTTAAGCGGAAGGGGTTTCCTCCTGTTTTGCTATGTCAATGTTGTCAAAACAAGGAGACTTTTAGCCACTGCTTTGTAGAATCAAAGAAAATGCAGGATGTTTAGAAATATTTTGCGGCTCTTTTTGGTGTTCGGCTTGGGATGTTTGTTGGCATTAGTCAATGGTATATGACTTGGTTAATCTCTAATAAACTGGGCATGTTACTGAGTTGATCCCATTTATTATTTTTTAGAGTGCATGACATGTTACTACTTTCTTGCATGTGCATTTGCATCTCTTTATGTTTTTTGTAACTAGGCTGGCATGTCAACCTAGCATCCTTTAAGAGTAGAAAAAGGGTCAGATTTATGGCTCCCCTCTATCTTGTATCAAATTTTTTTTTTTGTGCTAATAAAATTTCAGGGGCGTCGTCCCCTTTCGCCAAAAAAAAAAATAATAATAATATTTGTGGAAGTATACATTTTAATAGTATAATTTGACTCATATATTTTCTTATATTAGCCTATGGCATCTAAACAATTCAAAGACTTGATTGAAGTTTACAATAGGATTAAAACATTATCTTAAAATCCTTTAAAGTGAATATTTATTTTTAAATAATTTCTCCTATTCTTGAAGATATTAATTGAAATTAGTAATTGTGTATCATTTGTAATTTTTCTTCTCTTCCACTTAGTTTATTAAAATATTTCCTTAATATTATAAAAACATAAAAACTATAGTTTTCCTTTAGTACTTATTTTAACATTATTTTCTTCTTTTCTTAGTGATTTTTAGTAGAATTTGATAATTACTATCATTTATAATTTCTTTTCTTTTCTCTTAATTTGATTGTATTAACCAACTATTTTATCTTCTTTAATATGTAATTTAAATAATGTTTTAGTGTTTTTTCTTATATTTGAACACTAATGACATTTGCACATTTCATATCGCATTGCCATAATATAATAAATACATTTGTACTTTTATAAGTTTATGTGGCGTTCAAAAAGTATCACTTAATAAGTTTTCATATTTAATCGCAACTATTTCTTATGATGATCTTGTCATGCCAGAGAAACCTTGGTAACATGTTATGGTAGGTATAACTAAACGTAGAGCTCCCTTTCTATTTCCATTTTTTGTATGGTGTGAACTTCAAATTCTCGTAATATTTGCATGATGGTGTCAACTAAATATATTAGTTAACGTCAAATTATCATAATCCAATGTATTTGTTATCTTATTTAATGAAACTTGGAAAATTTTAAATTTACTTATAGAAAACTTGAGGTGTTTTCTTGAATTCTTTATATAAAATAGAAATACCATATCTATCATATTTAGAAAAGAAAATTTTTTAAAATAAAAATCAAGTCAAGAAGTTTATCCACGTTAATTAACTAGTGTTTACACCCAAATTTTACACAATATCAACCTCTTGGCTGGAGAGGGAATCTAGGAATGAAGAGAATTTGAGGCCAAAACTGCAGCTTGGATTAGCGTAACTGCTAACTCTCAGCTTGAAATAAATTGATGCATGATATGCACATGATCAATTCAAATAAAAGGAGATCAAGTTAATAAAGAACATGCTGCGCCAAACTAAAAAGGCAAAAGCTAAGCATGGAACTCGATCAAGACTTCAATGGCTAAGAAAAGCAAAGGAGTCGCAACTGTTGAGAGATTTCAGGGGTGATCAAGTACAGAAGCCAGATGAAGTTATGAAGAAAAGGGTTCCAAAACCACCATGCCTTATTCTATATCTATCTATCTCGCTCTATAGCTTAGTAGTAGCCTAGTCTTAGGCTAGCAATAGTTTAGTATTAGCATAATGCTAGCTTAAACTCCCAAATCACTGTAATTAACTTCACGGCCTAGATTTTTCTCTTTCGTTGTAATTAAGTTTATGGTTTTGTTGTACTTAGATCTACGGGCTTTACTGTTTGAGCTACAATTAACTTTTTTGGCTTTGGCTATATTTCAGTCTCCTAGTTGTATTAGGTTTATGGTAGGATTGATGTCATCACAATTAAGTATGTCGTATTATCAATATTAGAGATACATCTTTGCTACAGATTTCTCCATTTTGATTGAGGGTCCAACTCTTCTTATGCATTATATCATTTGTAATAAGAATCTGTAACTTGGTTTCGCTGTTATCATTCATCATTACATTTTCCGATGATAAGGAGTCTTATTTATGACTCTTATTCAGGTACCCATCTCCTAATATTTGCATGACTTCCTGAGATATTCCCATCTTACATAATTCAAGCAACTTTGGTTATACCAATTATAGCCATCTATAAATGAGAATTTTTCAAATCTTTTTCGATGAGTAAGTATATCTAATGTTCGAGGAGGACGAAGGAGAAGGAGTAGGAGTAGAAGCTAATTCAGACTGAATTGAATGATTACGAGATGGCCAATGAGACAAAGCCAAGAGGGCTATAGTATTGACTATGAATAGGACTATTAAGGTGAAAAGACAGGATATATTTCGATGAAATGAAGGATAAAAAAACCATATAATGATATGAGTCCGTCCTACTTTGGATAGCAGATTCTAGGTTCTAAGGATAGAGGCTAGCTAGTTCCCCAATTGGGTTGCCTTCCCAGGTCTCGCCGGTGTTGCCTGAGATGACTTCTTTCTTTTCTTAAAAAGCAAGTTAGTTCCTTTCCCCTCCCTGTCCTGCTCTTCCTATAAAACTAAAGAAGAAGGCTCCTGAATTGACACGAGGCCAAATCAGCAACAGGAGAACTATATTAACCCTCCATTGGTGACCCTTCCTTAGCAGAGCTTCAGCCCTCGCCCTGGAGGTGCTCATCACAGATCTGATATGACTGATCGAAGAAGGCTAGAACTCGACTTTTCAGAAGTCGTCATATTTATAACCCCTATTCGGGTAATTACCTCCTAATATTTGCGTGACTTCCTGAGATATTCTCATCTTACGTGATTCAAGCTCTAGCTATCTCGACTTCCCCGAGCTTCTCTCAACAACTCTCCAAGACCAGGCTTTCCTCAACCATGGATCTGGATGAATATCTTAGCGGGTTGGTTCATACATATACCAGCTTCTAATTCTCATAATCCAATATAAGTATCAAATCCTTATATCAGCTTTAAATTCTCATAATCCAATTCTTGGTTATCTTATTTAATGAAATCTTGATAAATCAAATTACATAAATTTTTGTACTATGTTTGCAAACTTGCTTATTTATAGACAATTTTAGATATTTCATTTAGAAAATGTTCTATAGAAAATGAAAAATAAAATTTCATGTTTTTGAAGGAAAATTTTTCAAAATGAAACTAGAAATATTTTTCCAAGTTAAAGAAAAGTGGGATTAGGGGTAGCTTAAGTGGTAGAGCTTGTTTTTCCCAGGGATGATGACCTGGGTTTGGATCTCGTAAGAAATAGGCGATTGGGTTGAGGTAGGGGGTTTGGAAAATAAAGTTTAAGAAGAGTGGTGATTTTCAAGGGGATTCGGGAATAGTTCAAGTGTTTAAAACTGTTGAAGTGTATTTAGATTTTTAATATATGTCATTATCTTACGTATTAGATTAGGTAGATTCTCCACTTCTTGGGCTCCAACAAACTTGGGCACTGAGCAACTTGAGCACCAAGTGACTTGGTATATATATATATCCTAGTGGGCACTAAGCAACTTGAGCACCAAGTGATTTGGTATATATTTATATACACATATATATATATATATATATACATATATATATATATATATCCTAGCAAACTTAGGATATTGTAACATTAAGAATTCACGATGTAGCCTTTACGAATCTTTCTCTTTTCTAAAGCTACCATTGATGGTGGCTCTACCATCTTCAACTTTTTCATATTTTCTCCCCATATTTTATCTTTTCTATTTTCTTTTTAAATTCCACATGGTATTAGAGTTACTATCTTGGTGGCCTGTGTCATTGTTATCTCGTTGTTCTGACCACTATTCCGCTGCAATCTTATTTAGACCATTCTAGTTTGAGTTCTTGGTTTGCTTGTTATTTGCTTTAGCTCGTATGAGCTTTTGATTATCAATTTTTTGGCTTGTTTGAGCACCCTCTTTGGCTCATTGACGCACTTGTTCTTAGTTCTTGACTCATAGGAGTACTATTCCTGGTCGTTCTTGGTGGTTTGGCTCGTTTGAGCACTTGTTTTTGGTTCTTGGCTCGTATGAGCACTACTCCTGGCTATTCTTGGTTCTTTTCGTTTGAGCACCTGTTATTGGTTTTTGGCTCGTTTGAGTACCTGTTTTTGGTTCTTAGCATTCTTGGCGTTCTTACGGGATTCTTGCTTTGGCTATTATAATATCAAGAATTCACAATGCATCATTTACGAGTCTTTCTCTTGTCTAAAGCCACCATTGGTGGTGACTTTACCATTTTCAACCTTTTCATACTTTCTCCCCATATTTTATCTTTTCTATTTTCTTTTTAAATTTCACATGGTATCAAAGCCACTATCTTGGTGGCCTATGTCATTGTTATCTCATTATTATTCTGTTGCAATTTTATTTATACTATTTTGGTCTCAGTTTTTGGTTTTCTTGTTTTGATTATCAATTTTTTAGCTTGTTTGAGCACTTTCTTGGCTCATCTAGGCACTTGTTTGAGTACTTATTCTTGGTTCTTGGCTCGTATGAGTACTAGTTAGCTATTCTTGGTTCTTTGGCTCATTTGAGCACTTGTTCTTGGTTTGTTGTCTCATTTGAGTACCTGTTCTTGGTTCTGCATTCTTGGCGTTCTTGTGGTTTTTTGAGGGATTCTTGCTTTGGCTCTTGTTGAGCTTAATCCCATTATTGGTGTTCTTGCGGGATTCTTCCTTTGGTTCTTGGAGCTTAATCCCATTCTTGGCATTCTTGGTTCTTGTTCTTGGCAACTCGCCATTGTTGGACCTTTAAGTGTAATTTTCGCTCAATTCAATTCGTGCTGAATTGGGTTCTCGATTCTCGATTTTTGCTCAGTTCAAATATTTTCAATTAGTTATCAAACTCAAGTTGATCTTTGTTTGACTACTTGAGTTTGAGGGGGACAGTTGAAGTGTATTTAGATTTTTAATATATGTCGTTATCTGAAGTATTTAGATTAGGTAGATTCTCACTTTCTTGGGCAGCAACAAATTTGGGCACCAAATAACTTGGTCTATATATATCTTAGCAAACTTAGAATATTGTAACATCAGAAATTTACAATATAGCCTTTACGAGTTTTTCTCTTTTTTAAAGCCACTATTGGTGGTGGCTCAACTATCTTCAACTTTTTCATATTTTCTTCCCATATTTTATCTTTTCTATTTTTCTTTTTAAATTTCACATAAACTATTTCTCCCAGATATGAGGTCCTGAGTTCGAATCTCATGGAATGGGGACTTTTTAAAAGAGTTAAAAAAAAAGGAGGTGGTTTTCAAAATTTTCTTTTATAAATTTGAGAGTTATTCAATTTTTATTAACACGTGAAAAAATTCAAAACTTTAATCTATTGATCCTTAGTTCACGAATTTCCGTTTGTTATTGATCCTCATTCATCTTAAAATCGCAATCTTAGACCAATCATTCATGTGCTATGGAGGATTTTATAATTGCCGAACAAGGAAATCACACTTGAGCTATTGATGCTCGCGTTATTTGTATATATTAATAAAGTATATATGAGGATAAAATATAAAAATATTTTGTAAAATTTAATTCTTCAACAATTAATGTGCTCTAAATATAAATGTATTTTGGAAAATTAAATTCTTTCTAAGTTTTTAATACTAATAATTTTTAATTAGAGATTTGCATTCATTGGATACAACATTTAAATTGGAAAAATAAAATGAAAAATCTCATCTAAAAAAAGAAAAGTAACATTAAGATTAATAATATATTTATTAGAGTTTAACTCATTTTAGAGACCAAAAAAAAATGATAGAATTTGGACATTTGTCATTGAAAGACAAATGTGTGCTAAATACTTCATACAAAACTAGACTATAAATGTCTTTACTTATTATTCATGTACAGTGGTTAATTTTTGTAGTCATGCTTGCATGATGAAGTAAATAAGTGCTATAGGGATTAGTAGTAGCTCGAGTAGATGAAACTATCTCGTCTAGGAATAAGGTTTTGGATTTGAATCTCATCATAGGGAATAGAGGATCCCAATAGGGGATAAGGAATTGCATTGGGGGTGGGGGGATTGAAAAGAAAATGTCAATACTAATTATATTTTTAGTTTATAAGAGATATGTAGTAAATAAGTAGAACATTTAAATTGAGAAAATAAATTTAGATAGGATTTGATCTAGAAAAATGGGAAAATAGGAAAAGCAATAAAAGATGAATTATATACTCATTGAAGTTTCACTCATTTTCTTGAAAGAACAAATTAATAGAAGGATGTGGCATTAAAAGATAAGAAAGACTCTATATGATAACCAGATCTAGTTCTCGTGTAATTCAAGAGAAAAAATTATTATTCTTAATGTATTTGATTATTACTTACTGTCATCTTTTATATTCTATTCTAGGTTATTAAAATATAAGTATATACTTTTGGCACATGGATCCATAAATCTAAATATATACTTTTTACACATAGGTGACTATGGAAAGGTTTGTAATCACTAGAATAATGCAAAAGAAAGCAAAAAAAAGAAGAATGCAAAAAACGTATATTCAATTTTTGTATCTTTGGGGAATAATTTATATTGATTTGCTTATATATGATAAAATATTTAGATTAGAAAACTCAACAACTTTTCAAACTCTTTCATACTTGAATTTTTTTTTTTTAAATCTATAAGATTTGCTTGTATTCATGGTGCAATTTCATGCAAAGACTGGGGCAAAATCTATTTTTGTAAAACAAATAGCTTGGAACTTCGCAACCAGAATTTACTTTTTGTGTGTCTATATCTATATCTATCTGTCTATCTATCTATCTATCTATCTATCTATATATATATATATATATATATATATATATATATATATATTGTAAAATTTGATCTTAGCAAGTTCTCCATACCAATCATTTTTAGAGATTTGTAGTAAGTGATATGATATTTTAATTGTAAAAGTAAAATAAAAAAAGGATATGATATGAAAAACAAAGAGATAATAGGAGATTAATAATATATATTTACGAGAATTTAAATCATATTTTAGGGGGAAAAAGTGATAAAATTAGGACATATAACAAAAGATAAGCATGACTCTTCTATAAATAATATACAGAAATATAGATAACATGTAAATATTATTTGACCAAAAAATAATGTTCTATTTAGATTGAGAAATAACTTGATAATGTTATTTGAACATATCATTTTTTATGTTAAGCAAACCATTTCTATAAATAAGAAATTCAGAAATAGTGCTGCTAGTAGGGCTTTTTGTGCTAGGTGGAACATTGACAAGCATATATTGGCCTAATTTCTTTTGATTCCCTTCGGAGTTTTCTGTAAATGTTGTTTATATCAATGATCATTTGCTTACTTAGCAAGAAATAATAACTTGCAAGATTAATTATGTTAGATTAATCGAAACAATAATGTCAATTACAATATAGTATGAAATTAGGGGAAAAATATATATATGTGACAAAATTGCAAAATAGAATAGACTAGAGCTAGAAAACGGGTACCTGTTGACCCGTTTATGGCAGGGTAGGTGGCCCAACCTGTTTATCCAACGGGTTAAGAATATTAAAACCCTAAACTAACCATAGTGGATTGGTGGATTAGGCAGGTTGTTTTGGTGGGTTAAACAGGTCACTTTAATGGGTCTGTAGGCTGTTTTTGGCGAGTCATTATGGTGAATTACGGAGGTTGGCGGGTTATTTTGACTGGTTTAGGGCCATCCAAGGGTTGACCCAACCGACCCGCTTATTTGGCAGATTGAGTTGGGTTGATCCGTTTTGTCTGGTGGGTCATTGAACCCGTAACCCTAATCATCTTTTTTGACGGGTTAAGTGGGTCGACCAGCGAGTCTCAACTGTTTTGCTACCTGTAAAATAAACTTAAGAAGTTAGCCTTTGACAATTTGCTCTTATCAAGGTATATGGGTTAAAGAAAATTCTTTCAACCAATCCAGGGGCATGGATACGGGATCCACCCCAATTGTATGAGCTATTCATTCCTCTCCTACACCCGTCCCACTCGATCCAGATGAAAGTGCAACCCGTAGGTTAAAATAATTATTAGCAAAATAATGTGAATAATTTATTATCCTTAAATTTTGCTTATTATATTGGGTTAATTTCCTCTAATGGTATTTAAGGCCTGTGTTGAACTAACTTTATTTAAGGGAAAAGTACTTTTTTTTTTCTTGAAAAAGTATATATATTATTTTTTATAATAATTGTTTGGCTTGATTTTGGAAAAAAGTAAAATTTTGAAGAAAAAGAATACGGCTTTTTTTTTTCAGAAGCTAAAATTATTAACTTCTATGTAGTTGTTAAAAAGAAAGCATTTTTTTTTTTAAAAAAAAAACCAATTCAAACAAACCATTGATTGATTCACAAAGTGAAATTTTCTATTAAGAGGCTCCATTATTGTGAATCATGGGCCATATGTTTGAACATAAGCCCAATGGGCCTAGAGTTACCATCAAACGGCATCTGCAATTTGCAAAGATCTTCTTTCTAAGGCTATATATATATATATATATATATATATATATATATATATATATATACATACATTCATATATATAAAAATAAAAATATATATACATACATATATATATATATATATATATGTAGATAGTTATAATTTTCTATTAAGAGACTCCATTATTATGAATCATGGGCCATATTTTTGAACATAAGCCCAATGGGCCTAACTTTACCATCAAGTAGCATTTGCAAAGATCTCTTTCTAAGGCTATATACCTCACCAATTTAAAAATAAATATCTGGCTCACATCTATCTGATGGGAAGTGTTTTTCTTTGTCCCTTTCTTCTTTTTCACTGTCTTGTATTATTTTAGATAAAAATTCTAATTTTTAATTTTAACTCCCCATTGCATATATATATATATATATATATGTATGTATATATCTCGGACGTTCATTCACTGGCTATATAAGGTTTAGTAGATAGATAGAACTAGGTTTTAAACCCGTGCATTGCACGGGTATCTGACATAAATTTTAAATATATTGGTCCGGTATTGACATAAATTCTAAATATAGTAAATAGAATTTGGACCTGAGGCTTCGACCTGAGCCCACATTAACTCTTACAACTACATGCATGTTTGATAAGCGAGAAAATGAGTTAAATGCTCTTTTTTTGGAAAATAATAATTAAAATATTATTTTTTTAAAGTAACGAGGAAAATGTTACAAATAACATTTTCGAGTTTTCAAAATTTGAAGATCATTATTCTTTGAGTTTTGAAAGCTCAAAAATCAGCCTTGTTTTTTCCTATCCTCAAGTTTATAAAGTCAGATTTTCGAGTTTTCAGATGCTTTTTATGGCTTTTTTTTTCATTAGTTTGAAAAAGATGATACTTTAGTTTTTTTTTATTTTTTCTAAAAGTAGGACATTTAACTCATTCTCTCTGATAAGCACAGGGGCATGTATTAAGTTTTGGGCCATTGTATGATGATATTCTTATTATTATTTTTATAAATTGAAATTTTGTATTACATTTTGTGTGCGCAACCTACACACATAAAAATGTTATTAATTAATAATCGATATATCTATATATATATATATATAATTTATCATTATTTACGTTCGACAAAGATAAATCTATTTTCATTTTTACATAATTTAAGAAAATATAGTTAATGTAATTGAAGTAATAATTCTATTTATGTTACATAAAAGGATACGCACATAGACTACAATTGAGTATTACATATAATATATGTATGTACGTATATATGTATATTAATAATTAAGTTCTGAGGTTTGTTAAGATTTATCACCAAATTAATTCTCTTAGATTATCTGTAGTAACCCCTTAAAAGAGTTAAACTTTACCGCACACCCTATCAGATTTTGAGTTCTAATATATAATCTGATGGGATACCTATTAGGTTTCGATTAAATTTATTTACTATATACATACATACATACATACATATATATATATATATATATATATATATATATGAGGATTACATAATTTAAAAGTGAACTCTCATTCTGACAAACAAGGAAAAAAAAAAAGAAAAAGAAAAAGAAAAAGAAAAAAATAAACTCTCATGCACGCATGTAATTATAGTGCGCTCCATCATTTATTTTGTAGTGAAAAGTTGTGTTACATTCTTAGGTTGATTTTAGGCACATTCATTTCCTGAATAACATTATTATCAACGTAATCTTCTAGAACGTAACATTATATTCCCACCAACAAAATTTCCTCTCTTTCCCTTTGTTGTTTGCTTTCCAAGATGCAAAATAACTAATGGAGAAATAGTTTATCATGTGGGAGTTGATTAGAAAGTTCCACTAAACTATCCAATTATTTTTGAAAGAAAAATTTTACAATTAGTCTTTATTGTCTCATCATTTTCTTAAATTGGTCCCTATTATTTTAAAAATATTTAATTAATTCTCAATGTTTCATAACAATATTCAAATTAGTTCTCAACGTGTCGCATATAGAGTCAAGTTAGTCTCTGTTATCTAAAAATATTCATATTGATCCTTAATATTTCACAAAATGATATTCAAACTAGCCTCCATTTAAAAAAAAAAAAATCAAATTAGTGCTAAATATTTAGTAAACTCCTTCAAACTTAACCAATCTTATTTATTCAATTTCTTAAATAGAGACTAATTTGAGTAAGTTTGTAAAATATTAAGGACTAATATATATATATATATATATATATATATATATATATATTCCAAACAATGAAGAGTAATTTGACTATCTTTGTGAAACATTAAGGATTAATATGAATATTTCTAAATAAGAGGGATTAATTTAACTATATTTATGAAGCATGGAAAACTAATTTAAATCTTTTAAAATAATAAGGACTAATTTAAAAAAAAGATAAAGAAAATAATAAGAACTTATTATAAAATTAACTTTTTCTCTAAAATGTCTGGCCTTTGCATCTTTCGGAACCAGGCTTAATCACCTATCTAATCTACCTACAACACACACATCACAACTCGTGGCAAGCCCTTCCAAGATTTTAATAATAATTTTACCTTCGATCTAGAAAAGCACTTCTTGAGGTTACTAGAATTTGCATTGATTGGAACTCCATTGAGATTACGTATATTAATCATGTGCTTCACTAAAAAGTTAATTGGGTATCTGTTGTTGCCACAATACACGAGCAGACTCAACTTTTCTGTCATTCTTGATTCTGTCTTAAAGGAGAAAAGCACTTCTAGTTGCCTGCTTATTGCCTTGTACTCATTGGGATGAACTTTTAACAAGAAAGAATAAGTCAACAACCATTGCTATTGCTATATTGTATAATTTTATTTTAATTATTATGTATTGTTACTTTTTTAATCATTTTCGACTTAAAAACTTCTTTTCGTCTCTAATTTAGGTCACGCTAATGTGAACTCAATTATGCTTTTTAGTTAGTTTCAAACCAAACATTTACGCGCTTTGGTTTTAGGACCTACGACCATTGCTATTGCTATATTGTCATGTATCGTTAATTAACATTTCATAATTATGTTCTAATTATTATGTATTGTTACTTTTTTAATCGTACTCGACTAGAAAATGTGTACTTGTTTCTAATTTAAATCATATAAACTCAATTTCAAACATTTTCACGCGTTGTTTTCAGGACCTACAACCATTGCTATTGCTATATTGTCGTATATTATTAATTTATCATTTTATAATTTTATTTTAAGTGTTATGTATCATTTCCTTTTTCAATCGTTCTTGATCTAAAAACGTGTCCTTGTCACTAATTTAGATCATGCTAATGTGAACTCAATTGTGCTTTTTAGTTTAGTTTCAAGCCAAACATTTACGCGCGTCGTTTTTAGGACCTGCGTGAGTCAATATTAGACCCCATTTCTGAATACGAACATTTATCTTGTTGCTTTTCAATTGTTGGCTAGTAATTGCATGTAAGGCGACGAAGAAGTTGGGGCAAAAGACATAATCGTATTATCAGTGGAAGACTGAGTCAACCTTGGTCCAAAAGTGAAGCCGATCCAGAAAGGCTTCGTGTTGACTAGGTAAAGGCACGGTTTAATTTGAATTGATTTTTTTTTAAAAAAATATATTTGAAATATATATATATATATATATATATATATATATATAGTAATAACTATTTAATTTGGTTTTGAGAAAAGTAAAAATTCTAAAAAAAATTCAAAAATAATTTTTGAAAAGTCAGAATTTTAAATTTTCAAAAAAATACCTTTTTGAAAATTGTTAAGAAAAGTACTTCTGAAAAATGCTAATCCAAATAAGTCTAAAATAATGTATATTTGCTGGACATCTCGTCCACTTATGTATCACTCGTTGCTTTTCTTTTCCTTTATCCCTCTCTTTCTCTTTTTTTTTGTTTTTTTTTTGAGATTCGGTACTTATTCTAAAAATAATTTCAGAATTCGCACTATATATCACACATCGCTTTTCTTTTCTTTTTTGCCTTCTTTTTGAGACACCATAATGCAAGACATATTCAAAAATAATGTCGGAATTTCTTGCACTTAATGCGAGAAACTTAACACTAGACCCACTAGGCATGTGGTTATATCAAAATTTGCTTTAGTTTACATAATGTGTAAGATTATGAGAAAATGTTCAACACATGAAATTCCTTTTTATCAATAAATTAAAGTTTACTATGATAGTGCGGGAGAGATTTGATGATAATAAAATTATTTACATTATTTGTTAGGTCCATAATGCTTTATCCCATCTTGTTTTTATCATAAAATTACATTATTCCTTGTTATTCCAGAATAGGCATAGACACAAATTTTAAGTGCACGAGTGCTATATATTTGAAGATCACATAGGGGTTTCCTGCCTATTTTAAAATTATAAAGATAATATATACTTATAATATATCATAGAAAATAAGATAATATTTATCCTATTTATTATAGCATTATATTATAAAAAAATACAAATCCCACAAAGCAATAACTAAAAGGATTCTAGATTGGGTACGTTGAAAGTGGTACAAATTGATTAAAGTCAGCAAGTGAAATATTGACTGTTTGAGTTCGGGCCAAGTTCATCAAACTACGTCTACATGCATGTCCCATTGCTTGCATTTAGAATCATATCCGAAAATAGAAAACATTATGTAAACTATTGAAATTTAAGTTTGATATGTTTCAGACGCAATAAAAAATTAAAAAGAGGGGTTATTCATATAGATTATGATTCAACTTATAATTCTGCTCTGGAAGTCCAAAACCATGGAAGGAAATTTCCTGCTTCGTGTATGTCTCAAGTAAAGCTTATGCTAAATTTTATTTTTAAAGGGCGAGTTAGTAAAAGATTATTTACCTGATTGCCATAAAAGGAGGTAAACCCCCTATAATTTAGCTCCGAATTACTTTTTGAAACAAAGCATCGTGTTCCCTTTTCAAAAAGAAAGATATAAATTACGTTGAGAAAGTAAGGAGGAGTTATGAAAGTCTTATGATAGCACAAGGTCGTCCAATAACATGCTTTAGACAAATTATAAGAGGAATTCATTTTATTTTGCCAATTATTTCGATAAAAAGTCAAGAAAATCTCGTAATCTAATTGCGCTTGGAATCACTATCATCAGCCCCAATTCTTTTGATCCTTGGAATGCTTAAAACTTTGTGAATGTTGAAATATTTCACAAGACAAGCGTGTATATGCACACACGTAGATATATCGGATTTGGATTCTTTCAAATTTAAAGAGTTCCAAGATCACTTAATCTACAAAACTCAACTTATGAAGTGGAGATTGTATGCATAAGACAATACATACACGTAAGTTTCAAACTTTGTTTGCCTTTTCTTCTTGATTGCTTTTTGAGCCCACAATTTTTTATATCATCTATCTATCTTAGATAAAGCCAATGACTTCGAATGATTTCAACGTCATTTGACATTGTCGTGTGTAAAATCTCCTCAAATATAATTGGTCCAAAAGGCTAAAAGACACACATTAAATGAGGGTCTCTATCCCTCTCGGTTCCGTGTCAAACCAACCCCTATTATTTCTAACGCTGTTGAAAGGGTTTTATTGACTCCTTGACTGCCATATGTATCGGATTCATTGGTACCGACAACCTTTTTCCAAAATGAACAATATTTTGATTTTAATGCGCAATATTCTAAGTTCATTATTGACCTGTCATCACATTAAGATTATATACATTACTATGCTTAACCCCGTGATATGTGGTGCAACACGAGAACTTCCTACAGGGGCCAGCCATCTTAGTACTCCCTTCGCTTAATAAGTACGCTTAACTTCGGACTTTTGATTGAATACAGTGTATTAGTGTTGGTATGATTGCACCCAAATAAAGTATAATTGTGTCCAAATAAACAATATTTCTACTATTCCATAAATTCATTTATTTTACTTTTTACCATTTTCCTCGTATTTTTTGACCTTACACAGAGATAGCTACAAACAACATTAATTCATATATATTTGTAGATTAGTTAATACAAAGTATCTTTTCTAGAGTTGCTTGTTTGGATATGGGTTCATGATATAGTGGATCGACCTCATTCCTTCCTAAGAAGGATAAAAAGGAGTGAAATATTTTTATACGGAGACAGTTTAATTGTTTAATTTCCCTTAAATAAGAAAGAATTCAAATAAAATTAAATTGTGACCAAATTTAAGTATCCGCAAGAAAATAGTACAAATGTAAACTTGATCACATGCATACATATTAATCTTTTGTACGTTTTTTGTATTGACTGTGAATTTAATTACATTATTCAAACGACAAAAAAATGGAAAACCTATACCTACGCCAGCTCCCTGGCCAAAAAAATGTGAACATGTATAATCACCATTTTCCCATCCCCATTACGAACATATTAAAAACTGTAGCAAACCAATATATATATATATATATATATATATATATATATTATGAGACAAATTAAAGGAGAAATATGCAAAAGATGCTTCACTTTCCAATTAGCTCTGAAAGCTTGAATTTCCAGCTTTGTTGTTATCATTGCTATTGTTGTTATTGTTACTAGAAGTGGTCGCACCATTGTTATTGTTGGGATGTGAGTTTCCAATAAGAGAGGTTAAAGCAGCTGCAAGAGCTGCAGAAAAATTCGGGTCCGCGGTGAGGGCATTAACAGTTTCAGCCAGCTGATGCATTGGCGGTGTCACCGGCTGCTCAGAGTCCAGCGGCGCCAGAGGCGGCGACGACATCTGGAGGCCGGAAAATCTAGACCGGTTGTACAACGCCTGGCCGAATATTTGAGGCAAAAGCGCGGCCGGGCTGGCTTGATTTGGGAAGTGGAGTTGGAAGTGATTATTATTGTTAGGAGAAGTTTGATGGTTTTGTTGGAGTAGGTTTGGGGATTGGGTTAGGTCTATTGTGACAGTAGGGAATGGTGCAGATGCTGAGATGGTGGCCATGCTTGATGAGCAAGGCAGCAATGTTCTTGCAAGGTAGTTTGAGTTCATTAATCCGTCTGCACTTGGCATTGAGCCTGAGAGTAACATTCTTGCAGCAGATGATGTTGTTGATGCCATTGCCATGGCCGCTGGAGGTAATGGGTGATTGTGATTTCCTTCATAGGTTGTGATCAGAATGCTTCTATCCTCAGCACACCTTTGGACCTATACATCAAATATAATTCGAAATTAACCCCCAAAAAAAAAAAAAGAGTTAAATTAAGTCTTATTTCATTAGACGGAATACGAAGATATTATAGTGTGTACTTAAAATCATGAGTTATTTAATAAAGGGTTAATTTTTTACAAGTTCTTAAAATATGACATACTGAACATTTTGATCCATAAACTATCAAAGTGAGTATTTTGATTTCTGGACTATTAATTATTAGAAAATAGTGTTAGTTCTTTTAGACATTTTCGTCCAAAAACTAACTATTTTTGTTCAAAAACTAGCCTTACTTGTACAATTATAGCTCATAAATAGCTAAATGGACTAACTGTAATGCTAATTTTTGCGCAAAAATGGAATTATATTTTGCACAAAATTAGGTAAAAGAATTATGGTATCTAATAAATAATAGTTTAGAACAAAAAAACTCACTTTAATAGTTCAAGGATTAAATTATCTTGTGTGTCTTAATTTAGAAACGTCTAAAGAAATAAACATATTAATAAAAGATTTTTAATAGAAGAGCTAACTTGTTTACGAACGGGACAAGCAGCCGCCATGGTACAACGATAATAGGCTCGAGGGCATGGGTTTCCCTTTGCCATTTTCTGCCCGTATTTACGCCATTGGCATCCATCTGTGATCTGCCACCACAAATATCATTGTGTCTCGTTAATTCAATAGAAAATTATAATTAATGAAATGAACTTTTTAATATTTTTTCACGAATTTAAATAATTTAAACGAGCAAATTATGTCTAATGTGTTAATAAACTAAAAGATGAACTCAAAAGTGTTAAAAAATGGACATCTGAATTAATTCAATTATAAAATATCAATGAATTAGCAACACTACCCTTTGTTACATCAATTATGTAACAGGTGTCCGAGTAGTTTATAATTAATAACTTAGATTCTTTATTAGTATAGGTGTTTAAATATTTTAAGTAAGCCGACTAGATTTAGAGGGTGTTTGAATTGGCTTATAAAAAAGTTACTTAAAGCACTTTTAGCTTTAAGTGGTTTTTTTTTATTGTCAACTTTAAGTAGTTTGGTGTTTAAATAAAAGTTGTAGTTATAAAAATAAATATTTACATGTTGATTAGAGAGGGTTGAAAAATAAGTTATATAGTTAAAATAACTATTAAGGACATTAAAATGGAATTTAAAAAGGTAAGTATAAGATAGAAGAGTAAAGATATTTTAGTAATAAAAATAAAAAGGTAAGGATAAGATAGTAAATGATTTGGTCAAACTTGCTTTTTTTTAACGTGCTTAAAGCCATAAAAAACAAAAGTTAAGGGTTGGAGAGCTTTTTATTTTAATGTGTTAAGAAATTAGTAGTCAGACCTAATCATTAACGGAGACTTTCAATATGATGAATTCATCAATTGCATACCATAGGTGCCTCCGACCGGGCTCTAACGGAGACTCTAGCCTTCCTCATAGTGGCCTCAGTGGCTTGATCATCACTTTTTGAAGAAGGGTTCAATCTAGCAACCTTGTTTGGTCCCCAACCATGTGAACCTTTTTCTGGGCTGTCTTCTCTTCCCATGTCTCCAGCACTAAATTCCTTGGACGACGACCCAATATTATTCGCCGGCGATCGCGACACGTCGCCCCCACCGCTGTTCCTGCCTCCTGACGACGATAACGATGCCTCGTCGGTCTCAGCTAGGCCGAGATCCATGAATTGTCTAGGCACCATTAATCTTCCATGACCATTTTGCTTGTCATCAATTATTCCGTGTTCATCACTGCCACGATTTTCTTCTTCTTGTTGCTGCTGCTGCTGGCCTTCTTGCATCTGTGTTGCCAGATGCATCTGCAGAGCGTTGTAATTTGTAGTGACCTGGTTTAACATGTCTCTTAAACGTCCATTCTCCGTGTTCATTCGTTCAAGTTCGGCTTGCAGTACCGCTAGCTAAAATTAAACCAAAAAAAGAAAAAAAAAGTCAATTGGATACTGAGTTATACATGTGAAGACACCTAAACTAACCCCTTTTTTATTCAACATAAACCAATGATCAATTACCAATGATCGATGAGAATTAATTTCAAAACCTTTTTTTTCTAAGCCTTGTTCTCACAAAATTTGAAAACTTATGTCTTTTCAAAAATAGTCTCGACTATTTGAATTACTTTCTAATCCCAATCTTAAAACCTCACACACTTAAACGGAGAGACATGTGTAGGACCCGTGGGTCATTCGTTAAACTAACCTATTAAATAAACACCTACAAGCACGCACACACACACACACAGGGATTGAAAAATCGGCCTGATAAATGGACTTTACCTCACTTTTAGCTCTTTTATCATCAGAGTTTGCAGAAACACAATCATCAACCATCGACTGATCACTACTAGTGTTTGCAGTGAGAAGATGCAATCCAGTCTGCAAAAAGTAAAGCAATATATATAAATATAGAATCTCAATTCAGAATCCACATATGCCTGAAGAATGAGAATTTCAAATAGGGTAACTTACATTAACATTGAATTCCAATTCAGTAGGAGCACTCAAGTCTTTCCGATCGCGATCATTGCAATCCGTAGTCATCGCAGCCATGGATTCACAATCTTTCTTCTTATCAGCGAAAAAGTCCATTTCATCGATGACATGAGTTCTCTTTTCGTCATCAATATTGGCAACAGCACCATCTTGGTTAAGATCATGAGTAGCTGCAGTGCAGTTCAGGTTCACCGGGAACTGAATCATAGTGGGTGGTGGAGATGACTTGTTTTTGACAAGGGACTCAAAGCTTTCGAGCTTCATCAATGCGTGATGATGGCGACGATGATTATGATGAGAGTGGGTAATTCTTTCGTCTTGTTCAGATAGAGAGTTCATCACAACAGGCTTGTGAAGAGACAAAGCGATGCAATCTGGATCAAAGGAGAGTCCACTCCCTCTGGCCATATATGGAGAGAAGAGGTGTGGGAAATGGGAAGAGGGCTTTGAATAAGATCAGCTATGGACTCGGCTTGAATGTGGGGAGGTTGAGACTGAAGATGGAATGAGAAGACCAAATACAAGGTGGAGGATGTGGGGGGGTTGGGGGGGCGGGGTTGGTGGAGGGGTGTTGAGGGTGTAAGTAGTAAGTACACTATGATGGTTTAATGTGTGAGAGTTCTAGATTTGTTTGAAGAGAAATTGAGGGGATTTGATTTTGACCTTGAAGGAAAGGTCTGTTTTATTTCTTTCCAGTCTCAGTCCCCCTTTATCTTCTACTCTTTATGGACAAGTTTAACCAAGACTTTGCCTTCTCAGCATTTATTTATACACAATATATATATATATATATATATATATATATATATAAACCTGTATAAGAGTGAAATTAACATGATACAGCTGGGGATCTGTTACGGTTCTTTTCAGTACGAGTTATAATATATAATTTATATAAAAAAATTTTATAGTGGATGGTAGTTAATTTTTTGGATTAAAAATATATATTAATATTTAAACAATCTCATTTTGTCTTATTTTAGATAAATAATTATCGAATTGAACATAGCATGACCATGGAGCCAAAGATGACATAAATATACATACTTTCTTTTGACTTCTTGAATTCCAAGAGATTCACTTTTTCTACCTTGGTTTATCATGAATTTGCCATCACCATTGTTAATGTTGTTCGCATGATCCAACCATTATAAGATTTAAGATCAATAGTTATATTTTTAGAATAGGTGAAAAAAAGTAAAATAATAGCTTTTATTCTAGTTACAATCTTAAGTGCTATAAAATATTTATTACGTTTTTAACTATAACAATGATATTAGAATATATTCTAATAACAAAAGATTTTTGAAAATTGCATTTCTTATACCTTAAAGTGTAATAAAATTTGAATTTCATTTGGTGTACCTACTTTTAGTTATGTTGGCTAAACTTCTAAGTGTAATAAGCATTAACTAAGGTTCCAAGCGTAATAAATATTGACTATACTTCCAAGCGTAACATTAATTTTTAATTATATTAAAATTTCTTATGCTTGGGTCCAATGTAACTAGTTAATTTTATAGTATTTTCAAATATAACTAGGAGAAAGTATATATAATTACTGCTTGATTTCTTGTAGTGAATAAGGTGATTGAAAACAAGAAAAATTTAAAAAAATTGGCTTTTCTTTCCTTTCAATATACATGTTGTTATGGACGAAATTAGCTCAAGATAAAGGCCCAGCTTATTTTTTGGTGGACCGGCTGAAAAGGCCCATTTTCTGTGAAAATCTAAAGATAAAATCCATTCTCTTTAAGGCAGTGTCAAGGAAGATAAACTCAAAGACGATAATGCTCAGCCTTTTACGATAAGATTAGGCGTCACAGATAGGGTTGAGTTAGAAAGCAAGAACCCCTTCGCACCCAAGTTATAAAAGGACTTCAAAGCAAGGATGAAGAGGCAGATCGATACACAAGAAACATTTTCTTCTTTACATTTTCTAAATTATTTTTCTTCTTTTCCCAAACCGATACTAACTTGAGCGTCGAAGAGTTTTTGACCAACACCACACTGGTGTCAAGATTTTTCGCTGCTTACCGTGTTTTTCTAGGCTTGCAAGTTGCCTGAAGCCCATCAAATCCATTCGATCAATTGTAAGTAAAACCCCTTACACATGTGATGATTTTTTTAAATGTTTTATATGAGATATGCATATATATGTATATATCTATATATATTTATTTATTGTGTGTGTGTGGGGTGGGGGAGAAGAGAGGTGGGCTAATGGATGAGCTCAACTAAAGATTGAAGTGAACGTATTTTGAAATGGTCAATATGTAATCCCAACTACAAGTAGTTGTATTAGTAATCTACTTTTCTGATTGATCGTAGTACAAAGCCATTATTTGACCTAGATGTAAAATTTGAGTTGTTGAGTAATTAATAAGAGTTTCAGATAAAAGTGCTCATATTAATTGTTTTGTTTTATATTTTGGTTGTTGAGCCTTTAATGTAATATTGAGCTTCTAAAAATATATAATAATATTTTTAAGGAAAAAGAGAACAATAACAAAATTTCAAAGTTATGAAAAAGCACTTTCTCAAAGCCTTTCTCAAAATTTCTAATTTGAAATTTTTAATTTTTTACTCTTTTTCTAGATTTAAGTTTTACCTATAAGCAATTTTATTTGCTTTGAGCTAGGATAAATTTCTAATTTGAAATTTTTAATTTTTTACTCTTTTTCTAGATTTAAGTTTTACCTAAAAGCAATTTTATTTGCTTTGAGCTAGGATTTTTGTAAGGCACATCAAACCTAGAGTAATAAAGGAAAATCCCTATCAACAAGTGTGCTTTCTAATATTTGAACTTGGGTTCTCATCCTTACGCAGATCAAACCACTACCACCTCAATTAACAACTTATTGGTACTCATAAGCAATTTTAGAAATGGATCAAATAGGTTAGTTTAAACTTTAATTTCACTAAAAACACTTTTAAGTATTTAAAAATTAGAAGAAAACAGAGCTTAATTAGGTTTAAATGGTTAACATTATTCAGAAAATAAGCAAGTAAATTGGCATGACTAAACTTTTCTTTCTCAGATTGAACTTTCAATGATAAGAATCGGCTAGTAGTACACCCTGCATACTCGTCACTCTTGTAAAACATCTTTTTTTCTTTTCTTTATTATTTAAAGAATCGCCCAAATAATAACATCCTAAAGAAAGTTACTTCATATCCTTAGAGAGGGAGAGGAATGATGATAAATAACTGATTGATGGATCACATGTTCAATCATATGGTTGATCATGGGAAGATCATGAGTTAAGATAAATTTAACTATTCTATAATATTCTTAGAAACTGTTAAAGATACATTATTACACTGATATAATGTGAACATAAATAATTACTTATCGTGAATGACAAAGAAAAAAATACGACCAATCCAAAATATATTGAAGTTCTACATCGTACTTTTGTGAGTAGATTGTAATTTATTTTATTTACTTACCTTTATTATTGCCGTTGGTAAGAGTAGAATACTATTGTAATTGGATAGTTATATTTGGAATAAAAACAATAATTTTTTTCCAAAAATTTTTATTAACAATTGAAACTATCGAATTTCTTGGGACTCAACTCACATTTATCATTAACTATCTACTTGACAAACATCATTATGTTTGATGTAAAGCAAAAACTTGGTTTATTCGTAAAAAATTTAGGAAGAGCATTTTGAAAAAAGTCATTTGTAAAAATTAGAGTGTGAATAGTGTAATTTTGGCCTAAATACTTTTGCAATCCAACGGGATAATTGAAATGTTGATATTAATATAACTATTTGCTTACTTAGTGAAAGAAAAAGATATCAAAGTGTTTGAAGTAAATAGGTGAAAGATTGAAAATAGGCAATGGGAAGAGAAGGAAGAAAAACTTCAATATTTTTAGAATTAGGGGTCACGCAAATAGTTAAAATTTCTTTATCTGAAAGTGAGCTCCTGAGTTTAAAATAAAAAATTGTCTTGAAGTGAGTGATTTATTAGAAGAAAAAAAAGAAGAAAATAAAGTGGGAAAAAAAAGTTATTTAGCGGAAAAAAATAAAAGAAAAAGGCCAAGTGAGACACTTGAGATAAGCTGTCAAAGTGGGACCACTCTAAGGGTAGTTGGGCCCCACATTAGGGATATGGAGCAAGTAAACAAAATTGACATTGATTATTTTGGGGGTTAGTCAAAGCAGAGGGAGACTGACGCGTACATAAAATTCATCGCCCCAGTTGTCCCGGCACTTGCTCGTGACGACGCCCTCATTAATACCACATTGATCTAAACTTGTGACCCTTTTTCTCTTTTTTATATTTTATTTCGAATAAAATCATATATTAAATTTATTTTAAAATAAATCTAAATTAAAAATCAAAGAAAATACCTGACAAAAGCGTAAATCAAATTTAAACTTTTAATAATAACAAAATATTACTCGACCATTTCATTTGTCTTGAAAAAATCTTTATCTTTTATTTTATCTTTTTCTGCAATGAGAGAAATTTAACTGGAGGAGTTCAACCGTTAATTAGAAAACCTCGAGCGCATAGCACATTTCCTATTTTGTATACTAGTTAAGTCGAGGGCACTTAATCTAGAACAGATGACTAGATTCGAACAAGATCATAAACAGTGTTCGTCTCTTATTTTTATCGTTGGAGCATTTGGAAAAATATTCTTTTTGTTTTATCATCACTAAGTGTTGTAACTGGTCAACGGCCTGAGCTGTCAAGTTGACCGAGCGGGTTAGATGACAAAAACCATAATCATTAAAAAGATTACAAATATGAAGATTACAAAGAGATGAATTAGTATTTATATAATAAGAAGATCTTCTAGATCAATTTGAATAAGATGGCATGAGACCATCGCTCTCGTGTCGCCGTCAAAGAAGACTAGCGGGTGACAATCTCAGACGTGCGAGGTACAATAGGAATTTCAATTCGGCGTGTCAAATTCATTGTAAGCTAAAAACTTGTTACAAATTTTAATGTAAAACTATTGTTTCCAATGTTAGGTGAAGTCACCAGGCCGTATCGACTTGATAAAGGTCGGCGTATACATTGGTGGTTTTGAGCTATTTGTAAAAATTTATTTTAATTGAATCGATTCGGACAATTTACAATTTTATTAAATCAAATCGTCTAAAATAATAGATAAATCAATGGTTTCGGTTGATTTGATTTTAGAGTGTTTCAACTATTTTGGACTTCGATTATCGTATATTTAATTATGTACCGTAAATATATTGTAACAATATTTTCCTAAATCCCAAAAATACTTATAAACACAATAATCTAATATAGAAAAGACACTAAATAACAAATCTTAAAAACATTAACAAATCCAATAATCTAATATATACAAAAGATACAATATATATGTGTGTGTATATATATAATAATCACAATCTCTACTTTAAAAACCAAAAACTAAACCACCTATTTTGGTTTTAAAAAACTAAAACCATAACCTGTCAAATCACTTCAAAAATCATAGATTTACGGTCGATTCGATTCTATCAAGACGGTTTTTTTGGTTTTCTGGTTTTATGTGTACCTTGAGATGAAGTGACGGAGTTAGGGGAAAATATATTAATTGATATAAAATTCTAAAAAAAGTTCTCATAGTTGCCCTTTTTTCCTCCTTTTTTTTGTTTAAAATTCTCCTCACAATGATTTGTTTAATACATATCTTTTTTATGTGGATGATTTTAATGATCAAATCTTGTAATAGATAGGTAATTTTAATGGATATATTTCAATAATGTTTAATTTTTGTTTTTTTGGATACGCGTATAGAGTTTCTTCATATAAGATGAACTTAAGAAAGTTCATAAATTTTAAGGAGTTTCCTCTTATTTGTGAAATTTTTTATAGGTAATTTATTTATTCTTTTGGCTATATATTTTCATTATGAAAAATAAATCTAATTTTATCAAATAAAACTTTTTTCTATGTTTTATCAACTGAATTGGTGGAATTTTCCTCTAATCTTATATATTTTGCTAAATAGTATTTTTTTATACTTGTTTATCATTAAAATTTCATTGATTGAATAAGTAAACCTTCACCTACATAATCTTATATATTACTTTGCTAATAGTGTTTTTTGATACCTGTTTATGTTTAAATATCTAATATTAGCAATTTTTTTTTATTATTATGATAGTTGTATATGTATTATCCTATCTCTTGTATTAAAAAAGAGCAAAACTTTTTGATTTACTTAATACTATCTGGACAGAGAGAAAAGCTACTGTTAATTATCTCCATTTAAATAAATAAATATAATGGCTAAAAACCACTTTTTCACTAATAAATGTTTTTTTGGGTGCTAAGTAAGCAAGACTTGGATCAAGTATCAAAATGATTTACAACTTGGAAACAAACACCCTAAGAGTTCAATCAACCAAGTTACAAGTATCCAATGCAAGTTCCTTGAATTACACAAAAACCTGTTGATGAAGCTATTCTTATATTTACTTCTCCTAAGTTTAGTTTTGACTATATAAACACTAGTCTCCAACATATGCTCTTCGTTAAGCCATCAAGATAAGTCATTGGCTTGATTGTTGTTTGTGATGGTAATGATGTACACTCAGTAAATAGATGGATAAAGCATATCATCAAATCCTGATACCTCTACCAATACTTTTAACGTTGAAACTTCCTACCAACAGTCACAAACACACCCCAAGGACTTTCTTTAAAATTAAGCAGTACCAATTTCTTATTATAGAAAACCCAAATTTTTCCCGGTCCTTTGTTCTCGTGGCCTTATTAGTTTTATCGAAGACAGCATCCCCCAACCTACTGTACCAGCCGCATCTATTGCAAAATGCTCCTTGGTCGGCCACTGGTATCGTTGTCAGATTCCGTGCTCTTAGAGGTTGTGGACAAGACCACTGCTCGGGATGTCTGGGGGACGTGACGTTGGAAACACTTTATGCATCGCAATCTCGAGCTAGAATTTAGCAAATCAAAGTTTGAATTACAATCTTTGGTTAAACGTGCAAAACCTATTCATTCTTATTTTTGCACCTTCTGCTTATTATGTGTCAAGGAGCTCAAGACAGGAAAGGTGTTGCATCAGGGGCAAATTGAATGAGGCCTTTATTTTTTAACGGATCCTTCCAAGGAGTCTCGGTTGATTTCTAGCATGCGCGACTTGGCCACCCATCCTCACAGGTATTATCACATCTCAATAAAGACTTATCCCTTAGTGCCTCAACTAAGATTCATGAACCATGTAATAGCTATCAAATGGGAAAAAGTCGTAGATTACCTTTTGAATTACACGTACAACATTCTTCAAAATTGTTAAAAATTGTGCATTGTGATTTTGGGGTCTAGCCTCAGTTACTTCAATGGAAGGATTTCATTATTATATTATGCTTGTGGATGACTATAGTCGCTTTAGTTGGTATTTTCCTTTGCACCGGAAATTATGTAGCTTCAGTTTTACCAGTTTTTCTTTCTATGGTTGAAAACTTGTGTAAGTCTAAGGTTAAATATTTCCAAAGCGATGGAGGAGGCTAATTTATTAATCAATCTGGCTATTTGATAGTAAAATCATTATACATCGTCGTCCATGTCCAGGAACCCCCGCTCAAAATGGTATGGCGGAACGAAAACATCGCCACATCATAGAAATTAGTTTGGCTTTTTTGGCTCATAGTAATTTACCTCAAGAATTTTGGAAGTTTGCATTCTGAATAGCCATATATCTTATTAATCGTCTACCATCTGTGGTGCTTGCCAATCAATCGCCTTTTCAATTATTATATGGTGTTGCTCCAGGTTATTCACTTTTGCATGTATTTGGATCATTATGCTATCCTTGTGTTAGTACATTTGGCCGACACAAATTGGAATTCAAGAGCAAGCAACTTATTTTTCTGGGCTATAATTCTATTCACAAAGGGTACAAGTGTTTTGACACTCAAACTGGAAAAATTCTAATATCACATAATGAGGTCTTCAATGCGCTCAAATTTCCTGCTTTACTACTGCAAATAAGTTTGCTAATTGGCGCAAGGCAATGCATAAAGAGTTTAATAGACTTATCAAAAATCACACTTGGTGTTTAGTCCCACCTACTCCACACATAAACATCGTCGACTACAACTGGGTGTATCGAATTAAGCAAATAGCAGACTTGTTGCTAAAGGCTATACCCAACAACCTGGTCGTGACTATGATGACACGTTTAATCTTGTTGTTCGACCAGGAACCATCCCGCATTCTTCTTTCTTTGGCACTTGCAAATGATTGGCTTGTCAAGCAATTGGACGTGAAAAATGCATTTCTCCATGGGGACCTTTTCGAGACTATTTTCATGCGTCTGCCGCTTGGTTTTATTGACAAAGATCATCTAGACTATGTTTGGAAACTACATAAATCACTGTATGGTCTAAAGTAGGCACCTCATGCCTGGTATCAAAAGTTCAGCTCCTTTCTTTTAGTGCATGAATTCAAGCATTCTGAGCATGACACCTTGTTGTTTGTTCAACACTCACAGGATCATATACTTATTGTTCTACTTTATGCGGATGACTTGGTAATCATTGGAAGTAAAAGAGCTCGTATTAGTTCTCTAATTCAGTTGCTCTTGAATGTCTTTGCAATGAAGGACTTAAGGCCTCTTAATTTCTTCTTGGCAATGGAAGTACAACATTTTGATAGAGGCATGTTCTTATATCAAACCAAGTATGTGGTCTCTTTGCTAAAACAATTCGGACTTTAGGGTTCTAGACCAGTGACCACGGCTACTATTGGTGATTGCCTAACATCTAATGAAGGTGAATCATTAGCTAACCAAACAAATTTTCGTAAATTAGTTGGTGCATTACAATACTTGACAATGACCCGTCCTGATCTAGCGTATGTAGTAAATTCAGTTTGCTAGTATATGCATGCACCAAGATAATCACACCTTTAAGCTATAAAAAGGATCTTGCATTACGTCAAGGCACATTAATTCATGGTTTTCTCCTCAAGAGAAGTAAATCTTAATCTTGTGGGAGATAGCGATGCTGACTGGGCTGGGTGCCCAACCACGTGCCGATCGACTTTAGGATTTGTGATGTACCTTGGCTCAAATCTTATAGCATAGAGTTCTAGGAAACAACAAACTGTGTCCAAATCAAGTTCTAAAGCTGAATATCGTGCTATGGCATCTTTGAGCTTTGAATTGCTATGGGTTATTCATATTCTGTGCTTTCTTCAAGTCAAACCCAAAGAGGAGACAATTTTGTATTGAGATAATATTAGTTCCATATACTGACATCTAATCCAATTATACACAATAGAAGCAAGCACATAGAAATTGACATCCACTTTGTTCATGACAAGGTTCGATATGGCACTTTCAAGGTTCAGTATATTGGATCAAATTAGCAATTAGCTAACATTTTTACCAAGCCATTGTACAAGTCACGATTTGAGCCACTACGTGACAAGCTGAATGTTCTACCCCCATCAACTTATGGAGGGGGTGTTAAGCCATCAAGATATGTAATTGACCTGATTGTTGTTTGTGATGATAATCATGTATACGTAGTAAATCGATAGATAAAGCATATCATCAAATCCTGATCCTTCAAGATTTTATGTACGATACAAGCTTGTAATGTAACATTATTTATATCAATGCAAAAGTCCCCAAGAGAATTACAGGGTTCCTCATTTACTTACACTTCAGTCTCCATTCTTGAGTTGTCTCCTACAATGCATTCTTCATTTCCAATATATGCTAAACAAATTGCTTAAGAATATCTCTTTGGCCAAGAACTTCTTCTAGTACCAAGTTGCATTAATAGGAACAAAAACCTCCCAAAGTTTATTTTTTCTTTTTTTTTTGGTGAAGATGGTACGCATAGACCTATTTAACCTACACTTCTTTATTGCAGTTAAGGAGCATTCACAAGTATCTAAGATTAGTTGCCAGATTAAAGTCTTATGACCTTGTCCCTCAAAATAAACTAGCAAGGTGCCTTTCAATTTTTGCTAACACCCCACTCAACAAAAAGGAACATTCTAGCCAAATAAGTGCTGGTGCCAAAAAAACTGATTGGGTAAGTTGTTTATGACCAGCAAAAGAGAGCCATTTCACTGCCCAACCTTCAAGATGTGACAAAATATGTTGGATAAGTACCTCAAAATCCTTCTATCTAAGCTGGCTCGTAATAATTGAGACAACAACGTATTTAACGGGTAAAACCCTAACAATGAATCCCATTTCATTCACAATTTGAAACTATAAGGCATTTGGACAAGCACTAAAGTACATTTCACTCTTTTCTTTACTAACATGGAGACCTAATATCTTTTGAAAAAGGTTGGCAGTTAATAATTGTTTTCATGGATCCCAAGTCTGCTTTGGGAAAAAAATCACCAACTTATTAGCAAACAAGAATGAGTCCAGTTGAGCCTGCGGCATTTAGGATAAAAACAACTCTTCTATAAACACTTGGAATGTAAAAAATCTCCATAAGGGCCTGTATACCAATCACAAAGAAGTAAGGGAGAGAGGATCCCCCTGACTTAAACCCCTACAAGCGTTAAGGTTACCACATAAGCTCCTATTGATTGCAACTGAGAACGATGTAACGGTCAAATGCATATTAATCCACTTAATGAACAATTCATAGAAATTAACAGTATAATAGGCATTTTTAAGATTTGCCTTGATGGCACATCTATAGATGACCTGCTTCCTTTCATAACCTCATACCAACTCTTGTGCAATATGGATATTATTAGCAATGTCCTATTCCTTCACAAAAGTTGATTGAACATTTGAAATAATATCATAATATGTGCCTTTAATCTGTTGACCAAGACCTTTGGAGACACATTTGTAAATAGTGTTACAACAAGAGATTGGTCTATGATCATTTATGTTGACTAGATGTCGTGTTTTAGGAACCAATGTGCAATAATTTCTTTTAACTAAACTGGCCAATCTGAAGGTAGATTGTATAGCTTTAAATAACATCATAACCAACAATGTTCTAAGAAGTTTTAAAGAAGTGAGAATTGAACCCATCAAGACCCCAACACTTATCAGAATCAATTAAAAACATGGGCATTTTATTCTCCTCTATAGTAATAGGGGTGATAAGAAAAGATGCAACATTAGAATTCAACTTATTCTCATAAAGCTGTTGGAGACTTCTTACTGAATTAAAGGATTGCTATAAGAAGATGCCAAAAACCTTTAAAATACTGAAAAACTTAAGCACTAATTTCCTCATCACAAATTTTGTATTTTTAGTATAATTGTATGTTTATATCTTAGGGATTAAAAATAAACTTATTTTTAGAAATGGAATATATGACTTTATATATATTTTTAAAAGAATATTTTGAAATATATATTATATAACTTTTAACTATAATCTTTAAAAGTAATACATTTAGATTAATCCTATCTCTCTTTTCTTATTTTATAATCCCTTTTTAAAATTATATCCTTCAATACATGAATATGGATAAATTTCTAATTTCATAGTATTATAGAAGAAATAATCCTTGAATAATGGGTTTCTAACTTGTTATAGAGGAAGAACTAGTGCACACAAAGCAAGATCAAACCTTGAGAACAACCTTCCTCCCAGAATGCATACTTTCTCTATTCCACAAAACAATACTTTATTCTTGAGCATATACGATGCAGAATGTAATTGTTTTGTTATTTTTCTTGATTTGTCGAACTATTTCCCATACTGATCAAAGTCAACTGAACTACATGTCAACTAAATGCCAACCTTGCACTTTGCTCAAGAATGAACTTCTCTACACTTGATTCCCTAACTTTAGTCACACATCCACCAAAAGATGGATAGATCAAAATCAAAGGAGAAGTTCCTGCATTTGTCGCATATATCACTTTACTCGAAGATTACACAACTTCCCTGGACACAACATAGACTGCAGTGATTTTAAGGATATGCAATCCTCCCACCAGAAGCAAGAAACCATCATCCATAATATCTCTTTTGGTTTGTTCTATTATTGACTTTTCCAACCACTCAAACAAAATTTTCCTTTTAGGATCTCAAGGTTTCAAGAAAACTCCAGTTTCATCATATTCGAAAACCATATTCGCATTAATGGTAGTATTGGCAAGCAATTTTCGGCACCATCTCAATGTCGTTTAAAATTATATTCTCAAATTCCACCATCTTCTCGGCTTTGCACTTTCATAATTTCTTTTTTCAATGGAAACCTTGCTATTTGTAACTTTATAAGAACTAGTAAAACAACATTAACATATCCTAGTTGTTTATTATTTTTTGATTTTCCTCAACTCTGTCCTTTCCCTTTGTAGCATCTCCTTCAATAAACGCTTAACCTCTTATAGTTTGTCACTGATTCTTTCCTTGTATGGGGGTGTAGTGACCAAAATCAGCCTAGCCCAAAGGCCATTTATTATAAATGGATTACAAGCTACCCACAAACATTGCATGGCTTAGTAGGCCCGTTCGAGTCATCTGTTTTAGATGAAAGACATTCCTAAATAATTGTATGACCATATGCACGTTATCCCTTAAGATAAGTGCATTCGTACCATGATAGCATCCCATATGATCAACTCAGGTCACCTGAGAGATATCCTTGTACACTAAAGAGTAGAGAGACAGATATTTTTTTTTTCTTTTATAGTTTTAGTGTTTATCTGACTAGATCAACATGGAGTTCTCTGGAGTCTATCAACGAGATGAGCTGCACATGCCTCTTTGACTGAAATGCAGCTATAAACACATTCTTTCTACCAGGGAAGAGGCATCAAACCATCGACACTACTCCCTTATACACCTAACTTATCTCTATGCTTCTAAGGTTCACCCTTTACCTTCTCTTTTATATAGCCTTACACTGCTATACTCTTTTTAGTAACTGACTTGGGCATCGAAGTGTCTTTGGTAGCACTATACTAGTGTCAAAGACTCATCTACTTTTCTCGCTTTCTGTTTCACAGGTTATTAGTGCCCTGAATTGGTGATTGTAGATTTCAGTGTCTATAATTTGGTGCCTATCGTGGGGCCCTAGCAACTGCTACAATAGGAGGTTAAATATTTGAAAACCTTACCAGACGCTAAACTAACGGTGTCATGGCTGAAGAGACAAGTTTTTACCAAGACGTTCATTCTCAAATAGAGGCCATGATAGCCAAACTATCAACATACGAAGACAAGTTCAAGAATCTCAAAGAGGAAAAGAAAATGACGCCATCCACCAAGAAAACCTAGATTTGTAGGGAAGAGTGAGGACTCTTTCATCGAATGTTACACCCCTAGATACGGGGAAAATAGTTCTCAGCCAGGAGGTGGATCCTATGTAGTCACTAGATCCTATACCTGTCCAAACTCTTAGACTCCCGTCAACAGCTGCCAATACTAGCTCATCACAGCTGGTGGATCTGGCTCAATTGTTCAACGATCAACGAAGCCCAATGATAGTAATGGAGCCCATGACCTCTCCCAAAACGTGAACATTCTTAGACGAATTTTTGAGCTCGAATCCTTGGTCCAAAAGATTCCAGGAGTACCTGTTCCTATCAAGAGAAGTGCAATCAATAGCTATGCAGTATCACCCTTTATGGATGCCATAATAATGGTAGACTTATTGACAAAGTTTACCTTTCCCAACATGAAGCTCTTCAATGGGACCACAGATTCGGATGACCACGTTATGCAGTACAAATAGAAAATGTACATGGTGGCCATCCCTAGGGCAAAGCGAGAAGTATGTATGTGTAAAGACTTCAGCTTAAGTTTAACGAGACCTACTCCATAATGCTACACCAATCTCCTGAATGGGAGTATCAGTTCCTTTGCTCAACTCACTAACATGTTTGTTGAACAATATATTAGCAGTCGGAGATTGGAAAAGTACTCAGATGACTTATATCTGATTGTTTAGAAAATAAGTGAATCTCTCAGAAAGTATGTGGGTCGATTTAATAGAGAAAATGTGACCATACCTAATTGCCACATAACTACTATGGGACTCTTCCCTAAATCTGACCTTTACAAAGAACTCACAAAGTACTCATGTAAAACTATGGAGGATGTCCTAGCCAAAGCATGGGCATAAATTAAATGGGAAGATGATTAGGCCAACTAATACACACCCATCCCAAGTCACGACTACGGCAATCAACAGATGGATAAACAGTCCAGGAGACATGAGTGGTATCAGTTGAAAACCGAAGAGCCAGGCGCTTATAAGATGAAAGATGATTACTTGATCGAGAACATACCCAAGGAGTAGATCGCAGAGTTCATGAATACAACCTAACATTATTCTACCTTGATAAGAAGAAACAAATAACTACTACAAGGGAAGGAAAACAACAGGTCATGGACATCAATACTTCAAAATCACAACGAACAGTCGATTGTGCTCAAGAGGAATTAGAAACACGACGAGTACATTATCTGTTACCAATAAAGTGGCTTGGCGTCAGGTCTCAACAGCTAAGAGGGCTTAAGATGGAACACATTATTACTTTCTCTGACAAAGAAGTGGTGTATTACATGGTGCCCTAATCATTACTCTCCTTATTACTAATTGTTGGGTTAGAAGGATATTGGTAGACAATGGTAGCTTCACCAACATTCTTATGCTAAGCACTCTAAAAAAGATAGGAATCAATGAAGTCTACATTAGCGGTTGAACACCAATTGTACTCGGATTCGATGAGGAGCCGAGACATGGTTGGGGAGATTGTTCTCCCTGTCTATGTGGAAGAAGTAAGCTTTGACGTAAAGTTCTTGGTGGTAAATGGTCTATCAACCCATGATGTCATACTCGGTAGACCATGGATCCACGACATGAAGGTTGTCCCACCTACTTATCATCATGTAATAAAGTTCCCTACAAAATGGGGAATTAGAGAGATAAGAGGCCAAGGCACTGAAGTGATCATTCTTGTGTCACCTACCCTTCAAGTTAAGAAGACATATGAAGAAAAGGATACCCAAAAGCTACATCATCAACAGGACATCATGAACAGAAGAAGAAAACAAGCTCGTGCCAGGACCTATCCATATAACCTCCTACAACATTGCAGTAAGAATAATACAATCAATTATTTCAAAGAGTCAAAAAGAACTTTCAAAAATATCAGGATGCAGAAGAGCTTAACACCCAACTAAAGAGAATCTTTCTAAAGTATTTAGGCAGGAAAGCATGAAAATTACGCACCAAAGTGGCAAGGACATCCCCAGTAGTTAGAATGTTTCTCATCTAAAGAAATATCACCTTTAGCAAGATAAGTGAGTTAAGTATCTTTTAACTTCTACCTTTTAGTAGGCTAGACTTACTAGGTAAGCTAGATGTCTTTATCTTTTAATGTTAAGCCAATAGGGCATCTGTAATAATTGAAATTCAATTAGTAAGAATCTCACCTAGTCACAAGAAATTTCATCTTAAACAAATATTTTTTTCTTGATTGACACCGAACTCAGTAATTCACACTAGGCCTCGACCTAAACAAAAGCTAAAACTCTAACCTGGAATAAAATCTAATTCAAGGCTCTATCTTAAGCAAAATGCTCTGATCAGAATAGTAAAGGCAAAACAGACTCTGGCCTCACCTATCTGTGTACTAATCAGCACGTTCTTATAATGTAAGGGAAACAGGCTCCAGCCTCACTCACTACGTGCTAATCAGCACATTCATATAAAATAAGACAAATAGGCTCTGGTCTCGTTTATCTACGTGCTAATTAGCACATTCATATAAAATAAGGCAAACAGGCTCCAACTTTACCCATTTACGTGTTAATCAGTATATTCATATAAAATAAGGCAAAACAAGCTCCAGCCTTACCCATCTGTGTGTTAATCAGCACGTTCATAAAAAATAAGGTAGAAACAGGCCCGTCTTACCTATCTCTGTGCTAATAAACATGTTCATACAACTACGGTCCCTATACGCCCATACATTAACAAATGCCCCATACGCACCTATAGGTTAACAAGTGCCCATGTGCACCATCCAAGGTGCTCCTGAATGGTGTAAGGCAAGTGCTGCGATTCAAGTAGGACGTATGTAGTCCCAAAAATAATTGATCACTTATCACCGCACAACCAAGTCGAAGTCAATGCACAGACTCATATTATGGCCTAGTTTAAACAAGCCTAATATTAATCTTAAAAAGCAACCAAGGGGCTTAATGTCAACTATGTACAGTCAAAGTTAGAAGTGCCAATGCAATCCATGCTGGTTCCGCTTAGCTAGAAAATGCTCAGTACAGAAAGGTGTGCATTACTAAGATTTATAATGTACACCGCTAAGGTATACAAAGTACGCACCTAAGATGTGTAATGTACATTGTTAAGGGGCGTAAAGCACACGAGTGTCATGTACGCCGTTACGTTACTAAGAGGAAGTACGCTGTTAAAGGGTGTCATGTACACCGTTACACTGGTAAGAGGTGGCATGTACGCTGTTACACTGCTAAGAAGTGTCATGTATACCACTAAATGTAATATGTACCACTAAGTCATGTGAGTCATATACTAAGCGCATATGTCGTTAAGGGGTAAGTGCAACTAAGAACATAAGATGCATATGTTACATGTAAAAGACGAATTAGCCAGTAACTTCCACTCGATGCTTATGATAACAACTATTCTCTAAGTCAAAGATTCTTCGACTTAGAGAGTGGGGGACAAATTGTAGTGACCAAAATTAGTCTGGCCTAAAGGCCATTTATCACGAAATGAATGGTGAGCTTACCGTGGCCACAAACATTATAGGCCTAGATAAGCCCATCTGGACCATCTGTTTTGTATAAAAGACGTGCCTAAATAATTATATGACCACGTACACATTATCTTTCAAGATAAATGCGTTCATATCATGATAGCATCCCACATGATCGACTCAGTTCACCTAAGAAATATTCTCGTATGCTAAGAAGTAGAGAGGCAGATATCTTTGATAGTCTTAGTGTATATTTGACTAGACCAATATGGAGTTCTCTAGAGTCTATCAATGAAAAAAGCTGCACACACTCTACAACTCAAATATAGCTATAAAGACAGCCTTTCTACCAGAGGAGAGGCATCCAACTATCGACACTACTCTTTTATACACCTAACTTATCTCTATGCTCCTAAGGTTCACACTTTACCTTCTCTTTTATATGGCTTTACACCACTTTACCTCTTCCAGTAACTGACTTGGGCATCGGAGTGCCTTTCGGCTGCACCACAATGATGTCAAGGACTTACCTGCCTTTCTCGCTTTCTGTTTCGCAGGTTGTTAATGCTTCGGATTCGTGATTGTAGATTTTAGCGTCTACATGGGACAGTAACTCTAGTTAGGAATATAATTGGTCCATCTATTGTGTTATGGTTGTATAGTAATTTAATGATATGTCAACCGTCTTGAGTACAAGAAGTCCTCAATTAAGGTATGTTATATTATAACTCTTTAGCTTTCTTTAATAAAGACAAGAAATTAAAAGTTAAAAAAAATAATTAAGAAATAGCAACAATTGAGAAAAGGCTAAAATGCAATTCATTCTCCCTTTAGTTTATCTAATTAGCCGATTACCCCCATGTGTATTAAAAATATACCACATTACCCCTGTGCTTTTCAAAAGGTGAAGTGTTACTCTCCTATTATTTATCTAATTAGCTGACTATCTCTTGTGGTTTGTCTAGGAAGTTGATTACTTACCCCTTATATTTTCAAAACTTATTATATTACTCCCTTGTACTTTTTAAAATGTGGCATAATTGATCTCTTTTTTTTTAGTCATTATCTAATTGTCATTTGTTAAACATAAAAGAATTTGTGTTGAAATATATAACACATTACAACTTTTGACGCTCATAAACACAAAAATAAAAAATAAAAATAAAAAAGGATGCTTATGGTGCATAGTAAGTTAATTTAAATGGAAAATCATAAAAATAGGCTATTATGTTCCATTTCTGAAAAGCACAAGAAATAATGTGGTAAATTTTAAAATACAAGAAGGTAATTAGTTAATTGAATAAACCACAAAGAAATAACATATATTTTACCCATAATGAAAATATTATAAAATGGTGGTGCTTGACTTCTTATCATCGAAGTGTTCATATTTTTTATCTTTGAAGAGAAACATTAAAAAGATATGGACTCGACAAGGGTGTCAAATGCAAGATTTCCATTTTTCTAGTTTTGGCGTTATTCCTTTTTTCGTTTCACTTATTAAGGTTTTGGGTTCAAGCATTTGGTTGTGCGAAGCAATAACTATATGATGATAATTACGGCCAGATACTTTGAGGGTTGGATCTAAAAATCTTAGTAGAGATTAAGTGCAAGTGGTTTATGTAACAAATTAATGAAAAAGCTAAATAGTTTTATGAGTTAAAAGTACTTAATTCAAAAAACTAGAAATTTTAAGAGATTTAGGTATTGTTTGGTGGCCAAACTATGAAATTTCAACTATTGAGTTATAAAGTTTGCCATAAAATTATTATGGAGTAAATCAACAAATTGTTGGTTAAAGTAATAGCAAATCTCACACCCTAAGAAAGAGAACACAAGTTTGATTCTTGGAAGCACACTTGTTAGGAGGGTTTTTCCTTCACCACTCCCAATCTAATAAATATTTGTTACAAGTTCAACGTGGCTTGAGATATCCTAACTCAAAGCCAAAAAAAAAAAAGGGAAAAAAAAAGGGGAAAAAGGCACTGTTGAGTAAAAGCTATGGTGTACTGTTTGGCATTGTGTTTAAGGTGTTAAAATTTTTAATTGATCTAAGAGCACTAGAATTTAGCTTTTAAAATATAGTTTGGAAATTTTTAGAGAAAAAAAAAATTTTTGATATGACATAAAATTAGTTTCTCAAAGTCTATTTTCAAAAGTTATAAGTTGGAGCTAACAATTTTTTAGTTGTTTTAGGTTTTGGTTTTTATCTAAAACTTCTTTGTAAAATGAATCAAACAGGTTAGTGTTAATTTTTAAGTTCACAAAATACCCTTTTAAATGTTTAAACATTGTGATAAATAGAACCTTATGTTGTAATAGCTTGATAATACTAGTAAAACATGAGAAGGTTGAGAAAGTTGTGAAGGAAAGTTTTTGGCACTTGGACTCATAGCATGTATCGAGTGAAAAAATAAATATTTTATTTTCATTAATTTTAGATTAATTTGAATTCATTTCGAACTAATTAAATTGAATTGAATAGACATGTTTTTTTTAATAAACATATCTTTTTATTTTGAACAAATATGTCTTTCGTTTTTAACAAACATATCTTTTTATTTTAAATATCTTTATTTTGATCAGACGTATCTTTTTATTTGGAATGGACACGTCTATCTGAAACCACCTCTCTAACTTTATTACTAGAGTGGAATATCAGTTTAACCAACTAATCTTTCCCTCATTTATCTAACAAATTCTTTCTTACATAAATCCATAGAGTTTGTCCTTGTTTGAAGTTCTTAAACAAAATATTCAGGATTGTTGACTCTAGATTTTAGAACCTTTGTTATATCCTGAAATGTTTATTGCCAATTTCCATCCGTAATATTTGTTCGTGGGGGCAATTAATCCATTAAAATCGTATTTTTCACACCTCAAAGTCTATACATATTATCCACTTTCCTAACACCTTAATTTCTGGGACAAGTAGAGGTTACGGCCACCAATTACATTTTAATGTGAGTTCGACCGAGGTATTTTACTTCTAGGCCAAAACAGTTAAATAAAATGGTTCAAAGATTTTAATGAGGTAGACAGTGTATTTTGAAATACTAAAGTACCAAATCAATATTTTCCACAAAAAAAATGGTTAAAATACTTTTAATGATGCTATATTGTGTTTTGCAATGTTGAAATAACATGAAATATGGGCATACATATCAAGTTAGATTGCAAACAATCGAGGATAGGCTGTATTTTGAAATGTCAGGCTAAAGCAAAAACTGCCATGACTTTTTGCAAAAAAGTCCAGGTTGAGATACGACTTTCAAGTTAAAAGCTTTGAATGAATGAATGCCGCCAAACTGAGTGACACAATCAAGAACGATTTTACAAATTGTTAGCGTATATCTCGTGCAATAAATTCAAATTTTTAATATTTTGTTTATTGTTAATGTATAATTCTTAGGTTTTATCTAATGATAAAATATAACTATATTTTTAAAATTTAGTTCTTATAAGTTTTCAATACTAGTAATGTTTTTACGAGAGATTTTTTTAGTAATTGAATAAAATTTTAAATAATTTATCAAATATCTTCAACAATTTGAGTAAAATATGTAAATTCAGAAATTAAAATTAAAAAATGATCTGATATGCGACAAAACCAATAAAAGATTTTAAATGTTATTTTTAAATGAAAAATAGTATTATTACTTGATTATTAAATATGTTTAATTTAGATGATAGTTGGTGTGTATATATGTGTGTGTGTGAACTAAATATTTTGATATATTTTTGGGAATGTGATATTTCTAAAAATATTTTTTAATTATGGGAACCAAATATGGAAATTTGAAATTCTTGACCTTTCATTTTTATATCCTATAAAATTCCGCAAATCAAACGCTCTCTTGTAGTTAGTTATCTTTTCAATCTAGATAAGAATTGATATATAGTGCTAGCATTAAGGAACTTAGCTCAAGTTCCCTCTTCAAACGTTTTGGGAGTGTTAAAATACTGCTCTCTGGAGTTAACGAATTATAAATACAAGTTCTAAAAGCACCATATAAGTTTACAGGGTACTACTGCATTTTATTGATTAAGGTTATATATAACTTCATTTTTTTAGTCAGTAGGAAAATTTTAGGGTTTCAAATTAATTTAAAAAAATGTGTTGACATATACAAAAAATGGTAATTCGATCAATCCGACAGTATTGCTGTGAATTCCAAAGGAATCATCACAAAACTTCTTGGACAAGTACCATGGTAAAATTTTGAACCAAAAAAAAAAAAAGAATGAAAAATTCAATGGTTAGATAAATGAAGCAGCGTTGTAATCTTCAATAACTCTAGAATCTTTTTAATCAATAGTATACCCTAGAGAAAATTGAATTGCGACGTGGTCAATTTGTATATTTAATTAGAAATTCAATTGATTAATTGGTCCGTGGGTGGACCAGGCTCACCCAAAAATCCCCAACTTAATTAAAGCGAAACATTTATGGTCCAAAGGAATCCACCATGATGTCTATAAAGCAAATTCTTACACTTTGAAAGAAAAACAAATGAGGTGTTACGTTTTCGAGAATGATTGTATAAGAGGGTGTTTGATTTTGCTTTTTCTAAGTTGTTCATAAGCAATTGATATTTATAAGTAGTTTTCTTATATTTATAAATAAGTAACAATTAAAAAAGTATTTAGATAAAATATACTTATAAGCTGTTAATATGTATGGTAATATATATTTGTAAGAAGCACTATTTGTTAAAATATCTAAAGAAGATATTTTCTCCAAAAAAAAACTCTAAAAAGGATCTTTTACTAATTAAGAGGTAGTTGTTTTTGTATTTTTAATGGATATCAATGTAATTTACTTGGTCTATTCTTATGGTTTATAAGTAGTTAAAATAAATCGGGGAGTGGTTTTTTTTTTTTTTTTGGATTTTTTGCTTATAGACCCTCTATGTTTAGGTATAAATACACCGGCTAGTTTCTAAATTTACCAAACTACAATTGAGATCTTTTGTGTTTTTCTAAAAGTTGCACGTTTGGTCCTCCATCATGATCTCCATCCATTTTGACAGCAAGTGTCCAACACACGCTAAAAATATGACTGGGCTTCATTTTTTGCCCTTAATTACACAAACACTGTGTTTTCTTTTCTTTTTCTTTTTATTTTCATCATATTTCAAAAAAAAATTTTAAATCACCACCCACCCCCTCCCCCCTCCCGGCACTCCTTCATCATCGTCGTCGTCTTCTTCTTCTTCTTCTTCTTCTTCTTCTTCTTCTTCTTCTTCTTCTTCTTCTTCTTCTTTTTCTTCTTTGGTGGCGGGCATTAGGGGTTTGGGTGGTGGGGTTGTCGGATTGGGGTCGGGGTGGTGGGCTGGGGGTTGTGGGTGATGGGTGATGGGGGTGGCGTGCTGAGGTGGAGGTGATGGGCATTTTCCTTTTTCTTTTTTTTTTAATTTATTTTTTATTTTTAAATAAAACAAGGGCCAGATAGACATTTTATTCAATAAGATAAGAGAAAATGGATATTTCACAAAATCCTTTAATGAATTAATGCAAAAATTGACGGAGAGGCAAGTGTAAAATTTTTGAAAAAATATAAGAGATTTCAATTGTAGTTTCATGAATTTAGGCATTAGCGGTGTAATTAGGTCTAAACACATGGAGTCTATAAGTGAAAAACTTTTTTTTTTTTTTGTTATTTATAAGCAAACTTTACTTTCTTATAAATAGACTTGGTCAAACATATAAATTTTATTTTTCTACTTATAAGCATATTTGACTAACTTATAAGTACTCCCAAACACTTTCTAAGCTGTTGTAGTCGCGATATTTGCTCTGATTTGTTTAAAAATAGAGAGTAAAGAAAAAATAAAAGAAGGAAAGAAATTAAAGAATCCACCAAAACGAACAAGACAAAGGAAAGGTATTAATGTGGACCGTGAAAGCTCGAGTTTGAAGAAAGGTCTACACATAGAGTCGTCGTCCATGCAGTAAAAGTCTTGCTCAAAATAAGCCTAAAATGGCGGCTTGGGCTTCCCGCGTATTGCCCCATCGTGCACAACATGTTAGACGCAACTGCACATGCAAATGTTGATATTTTTCCTCTACCTAACTATATGGGAAGGCAAAACTCAAAAGCCGCAAAAAGAACTTGTGGGAGACACGCTTGCATGGTAGCTTTGAATCTGAAATAATCATTTGGAGAAAAGTGTAAGGATCAAGTGGACTAAGAGTAAGTGATGGGGTGCACTTTGACGACTTGCATGCCTTCGTTTCTCAGTGTTTTGAGGCTGGTCCAGCTTCGCCTTTAATTGTTAGCCTTTTCATATTAATTCTTTGTTAGCCGTCATGGCTAGCTGGGGGATGAAAACTGACCCTCGTCTAGGGGATGAATTGGTGGTGGGGAAGGGATATATTATGTTGAGATGGATGTGCAATAATATAATAAAGGACTCGTTTGAATTGACTTTTTTTAAAAGTATTTTTTAATAATTCTTGAACAAAGTGTTTTGTTAGAAGCAATAAATTCTAGCTTCTAAAAAAATTACATTTGAACTTTTTTCAGAGTTTTTATTTTATTAAAAGTCAAACCAAAAAATTATTATAAAAAAGAATATACATTTTTTTTAAAAAAAAAGTAACTCCTCTAGAAAAGAGCTAATCCAAACAGGCCCAAAGTCATTGAAAATGAAAATTGAGACTTCTAGTCCAGTCTTGATGAGGAGTAGGGATATGCTTGGTCTGCATGGTGAGTAGTAGACTATGAGTCTTGAGAATATTCGGCGGATATGTGCATGGTTTGCATGGTGCCCCACAAGGTTGATTGCGGAGGGCAGGGTTTGGGAGGGAAGATGGTTGTGTTGTTCCGTGCTGGCTGAGGAAACCATTAATTAGGTTTTTGAGATATTTGTGGGGAGTAGAACAATATTGGCCCAGCGGTCTGCAAGAAATTTAATTTCTACTCTTATGCTTTAAAAGATGTGTATTACTTCAATACAAATAAAAGACCCTGTAGTTTGTTTACAAGTTTCATACTAGGTTCATATTTTACATTCACAACTCTTATATTATACTTCACATTTAATACTTAGTCTGTCCACAAATAGCACTATATATATAATATTCATCACAAGTAGTATACTTTGCATTTTCAGAGATGTTATGATATTTGTTCACAAATTATTCATAAATTTTATAATAAACGTTTATAGCTATTTGTTATATAATAAACGTTTATAATAAATGTTCACAAGAGTAGTCACAATTGTTTACAAGAAAAGGAAAAACTAACAAAAAAGTTTTTATATTTTAAAAACCATAAAATTAATTATATAAAAAAATAAGAATTATAAAATAGTTGAACAAAACAAATAAGCTACTTTGTAAAACAAGAGATTACACATTTCAGGCAAAATATTGGGACTTGGATTATCAAACTGTCCACTAGTTCTCTCATTTTAACGTCTTGATCATCTTCCTACGTTATTATATATAAATTAAATGTATAGTTTGATTAATAGTAAATATGCTAAAATAGCATTTGAACTTTTACATACTAATTAGTAAAATTTTGATTTTATATAATTTTCATTAGTTAAAATCAATTCTCTCAAAAATAAACCAAATGTCTCGGGAGTTTTACTATGCCAAGAAAGCAATTAAAGCTAAATGTATGAAATCTTTGAACACTCACTTTTTATAAAATGTCTACTATAGTTTCTTTTATTGCAAGGGAGGAAAAAAAAGTCATTTGTAGTTTTCTCGTTGTGCTATTCTTGTTTCTTATTGTTTCCATGTATGAGTTTCTCTAACTACGAATTATAAGTTTGGTAAAGAAGACTTGATTTAGTTTATTAATTAAATGTCTTAAAGATGTAATATATATATGAATTATTTGCATCATCATTACGAAGAGTTGTAAAGAAGATGTATCTTAAATTAAGAGAGCCAAATCTGTGATAGAAAAGGTTTCCTCACAAGTCACGAGAGTCATGATATATATAAATTAATCGACCCTATAATAAGTTTGTGGACAGCAGAAGAAACATTGTCTAAGGAAATGAGGGACAAGTAAGCTGTTAGGTTGACAATGAATTATGGGGTTACGTTTTCTATGTGTCTTGACCACAAATGCACTAGGGATCTGGTCCAACAAGCCTCTTAGAAATTTGATCTTCTTTTTTTTTTTTTTTCCACCCATAAAAAGAATTTATTTTTTACATTTGATATATGATGATCTTTTTTTTAAAAAAAAATCTTAAGTGGGACCACATTGGATCTATTTAAAGACGCAATAGCTATGCCCGACTTGCCGCAAATCAATAAAGGTTAGACGATCCGACAAAATAAATAAATAAAGGTTAGACGATATTTATAACGAGAGAGTGTATATTTTTTTAATTTTTAATTAACTATAATAAGGGTCCATTTAAATTGGTTATTCTTTTTTTTAAAAGTATTTTTTTCCTTACAAAAGAACATTCATTTTGTAATAAGTATTTTGCTTGACTTTTGAAATAAGCCAAAACTCTAAACTAATTTCAAATTTAACTTTCTTTCAAAATAAAAAATTTTAACTTTTAAAAAAAATATTTTTCTAAAAATTTGATTAAAAAATTTTAAAAAATCAATTCAAACAAGTTCTAAACTATTATCAAATTACTTCACCCCAACCCTTGAGAGACCTAGCCTATTCAAAAGTTATTCTACAAGTTTATTATTTAATTTTTTTATTTTTTGCAACAAGAGAAATTCAACTAACAAATTTTTTTTCTTTTGTGACAAGAGAAATTTAGCTAGCGGAGCCTGACTACTAATTGCAAATTTCGGGTGCACAACATATCCCTATACTATGCACCTTAGTCGAAAACACTCAACGTAGGAGAAATTGAATTTGAACCCGAACCATAAGTTGTGTTTGTCTCTAACTCTTATTATTGGAGCATCCTTCTACATGTTTAATTTTATATTCACTAGATAACAAGTGGCCTATGGGGGTGATGACTTTGAAGCTGTGGAGAAAACCGTTTGAACTTGCACAGAAGAATAGATCAGTATATATTATCACAAATTAAAGACTACATCTTGATCAAATCATTCAACTTAATATAAAATATAAAATGCTGAAAACGATGCATCGGCTTCAGAATTGCATGCACACACGTTGTGTATTTCTGTATGTGTGAAGAGTATCTTCCTTCTTCCATGTTGTCCCCTGACTGTTGCATTAAAGTGATCTAAAGTCTTCTCTTATGAAAATTTTTAAAGTTTTTTTTTCTCTGTGTTTAATATTTTAATGTCGTCCCAGCCAACTTTCTTGCCAAGATTTTCAACATTGTGCAGTAATTTAATCAATTAAAAAATAGATACTTGTGACAATTGACGTCAGCAAAATCTCAGTCTTGATCTTCAACATATGTAACACTTCACGGAGCAGTTTTAGGTCACCTTATTCATTATACTACTTCATTTACAATATTGAGATCAGTCTGGATTGGCTTTCTTCTTTTAAAAAAAAAATATTTTTTTACAATAATTATTTGACCTAGCTTTTAAAAAAAAATTAAAACTCTGAAAAAGAAAAAGAAACTCAAATATAATTTTTTTCAAAAACCAAAACTTTTTAATTTCTCAAAAAAGCACTTTCTCAAAAAAATTTTTAAAAAAAACATTTTTAGAAAAGTCAATCCAAACGAGTCCTCATTCCACCGACCCTTAACTTGCCTCTATCATCATGGTGGTTGGGGCTTATACGTAGTAAATAGAATGAAAACGTATTGCTGATTAAGATATAGATATGAGTACTTCTTGGAAAAAAAGAATAAATATTCCCATTGTCTCTCACTTTGTTCAATAAAACCTTGTTTTAATAGTAAAGCTAGTCTTTACCATGGATGTTGGGATTAGATGTAGTAAATGAAAAGAAAAATAATTGATGATATCTACATTCATATATATATATATATATATATATATATATATATATATATAGTGAAGTTGGAGACTCTAAATAAATGAGAGTTTGACACGTTAGTTTAAAATTTATTAATTTTTATCAAATATTGTTAATGCTTTTCATGTGATAAAATGTATTGGACTAGTATTAGATGCAATGTACATCATGCTAATTTTAATTGACACACTTAGTTAAATGTGTTGATATCAAATAATTCATAATGATGTTAACTTAAAATGAAAGATAGATACTATGCATATGCCATCATTCATAAATATAACAACTATTAAAGTAATCGAAAGACAAAGCTATATAAAAATTACACATATGTTATTAGCATGTCAAAAAAAATACACTTAGCATAGATTGTTATTTTTGCATGCATGTTAGTAGATTTTGAAAAGGGTATGAGATATCATCAAATATCAAATTTAAATTAGAGTTATGAATAGAATTCAATAATTTAGAGATACAATTTTTGTATTTTAATGTAAGTTGTAATATTTTTTTGTTTTCAAATTTTAAGGCAAGTTCTAATATTTTCTATTTATAAGTTATTAGTAAAATTTAAATATTCATAAATGTTACTAGAATAATTTGATTAAGATCTTCTTAATATTAGTTATAAAAAATATACCAAGATTTGAGATTAATAATTAAAAATATAGTGGAACCTGTGGTAACACGGGTGTCAGCAGTCGTGTTAGACATGTATGCTGAAGAGATCAATAAATACTTCCAGAATTTAATCATGTTTCCGCGCAGTGTATGCCATTCGTGTGGAATAAAATTTTGAGTGCTGAAGAAAATTTGGCTTGAAGAAGAGTTTTAGCACAATAGGAAAGTTATCACTGTTTATATTGCAAAGTTATTTTAAATTTGAATTTGTGAAAACAGCCCCTTATAAATAAATAAATAAATAAAGCTGCATGTAATAAATTAAAGTAAGTGGTCTGATCCTTACTCTAACATTACACTTCATGAGCATTTCATACATCAAGAGCGCCGTCTAATTGTTAAGTAAGTCTTCATTTCGGCAATCGCCCTTTATCGCTCCCCAATATACATGGTGGACCTCCTTTTCTATGGCTTGGACGGTCCAGTTTGAATAATTTTTAGTATTTATCTCCTATTATATGTCAATTCCAAACATTTTTTTTGTCAAACTTGGCCATCTTTTTACCCAGAAATTGGCATGAATAGGTCCATTATTTGGGTTGATTGGTCCAAGCTAGATGGTCCCTATCCTAGCTAGGGAATACAGTATAATTAACTAATGAGCTTTTGAATCAAATCAACTTGGTTCTTTTAGTCTTGTATAATTAACTAATCGGAAGACTACCTCAAAGCGTTTCCTATCTGCAATAAGGTTTTCACCAAATACGTTATAAAGCCCTTGGTTTTTATCCTTCATTTGTTTTTTCTCGAGAATGTTGTCATTGAATGGTAAAATCATTTATCAACACGTATGTAAATTGACGAAAAGAATTGAAAGAGAAAAAAGCATGTACTTCAAATTTTTTTTTTTTTTGTAAATTAAAATTTGAATATCTTTTTATTCAAAACAATTACGCACTTGGCATATTAAGTATCATGGGCCACTTCAGCCTTGTTATATATAGGGGTATGAAATATCAAGAACTTTTTCGACACAATTAGTCCTTCTGGTATAGCTGGTAGTTGTATGAATAGTTGATAATTGTTTGAATAGCTAATAGTTGTTATATTTTAACGATTATCAAATCGCTTTTAGCTAACTGAGTGAAGAATATTTTTTTGTAAAAGAAATAGTTAGATTAGCTGATAAATGTAAAATAACATAAAAGGATATCAGTATGACCTCACTAATGTTATTATTATTATAATTATTATATTATTAGTATTATTGTTATTATTATTATTATTATTATTAGTATTATTATTATTATTATTATTATTATTATTATTACTACTGCTACTACTACTACTACTACTACTATCATCTTATTATTGCAATAAAATATTATTATTATTTAGTAATAATTTATTATTAAAGAAAAATTAGGTGATATTTTAATAAAGTATTTTAATTCTAAAAATGTACTTTTTCTTTAATACATAAGTATGGTAGAGGAAAAAAAGGATAGGATAGAGAAAATAAAGTTAGAATTTTCTAGAGCAAAAAAATTAAGACATAAAAATGATAGAAAAGAAAAGATACAATAAAAAAATTTAAGATACAGGTGGAAAAAAAATTAAAAACACTGAACACTTCTTAAAACGTTAAAATGTTTCATAAAACTTGCTGAAACACTAAAAATTACCTCACACAATATATTAGTAATGTTTTACCCAACAATAATTACTAAATGAAGTAGCATTTCAGCCAAAACTATCTCAAACAACGTTTTAAGGGCCTAAACCATTTTTCCTTTTCTCTTTTTCGGGTCAATAAATACTAAACCCTCCCTTGAATAAGAGAATTGATAATGGTGTTGGCCAGCCCACTTAATTGAGAGAGGTCCAATGAGCCACAAGTCCCAATAGGACCCTTTCGGCTTAACCATTTTTTTTTGGGTTTAAATTCTCTAATTCTCGATCTATCTATCTATCTATTTATATATAAAACAGTGTGTTGTAGCCCACCTAGACTTTATAACAATTCAAAAAGTAAGTATGAGATTACAAACTTCTAGTCTTAAGAAGAGGAAGAAGAGTACTCCTTCCAACTAAAAATCTTCGAGATATTAGTTAAGGCTTTTCGCTCTGCAAACCCGGCATTTATAGACTGATGGAACTTGAAGAGCCCCCATTGTAAACCCATCATCTCTGGCGTTAATTGACACATATAAATAGGGGTGTTCTTTGGGGATTTTTTGCCCCAATCAACAATTTTTTTTTCCTTAAAATAATTTTTGGAGAAGGAACTTTGTTCCATTTTCCACCCCAATTCACCATTGGGGAATGCATGCATTTTGGGGAAATGGGGAAGGGGGAAAAAATATCGAGGATTGGAAAATCCCCAAATTTTTTTTAAACAAAAATGTTTAAAACTAATTCTACTACTAACACAAGTCTCAATTATTAGCTAATTCTACTACTAAATAGTAAGTGCTAACATCCCCTGCTGAACAGAAAAAAATCATCATCATTCATCAATAGAATATTTCTAAATCTAGACTTCAAAGTGTAAATAAAAATATATAACATAATTCAAACTCGAAAACATAATATAGTATATAATCAGTGAGTCATAACTCATAAGTCCAAAACATAAACGGAAAGGACAATTCAACAGTATATTCATGTCTCATAATTAGTCAATCATAACCCAAAAAATTCAAAGAATAAATAGAAAACACAATCCAACAAACATAAGATACACACACACACACATATATCATATATACACACATATTATAACAATATATATGTATGTGTAAAAAAATTTTTGGCTTTCGAGTTGTCCCCAGAAAAATAAATTTGTCCCAATCCCCAACCCGTTTCCCCAAAATTTTCCCCATCCCCAATATTTTTTTCCCGATTCTCTGATTCCCCGAAAATAATTTTCCCATACCAATTTTTTTGGGTCGGGGTTCGTGTTTCCTCAATAAATACACAACCTTACATATAAATACAGGTAGTAGTATACCATGCATCTGAAATTATAACACACCCATCTCTATATAGTTGGCATGACAATAAACCCAGGTAAGAATCTTGACACATGGTAAAAAGTTACCCATATTTCAAAATAACTTGATAGAATAAATGATTACGTAGTCCCCTATTTAATTCAAGTGTCATGCTAGATGTCACCTTATTTTTATCACCTTATTTTCACTTCTTACATAGCATTCATAGTTGGCATGCCAACTAAGTCTCTTTTTTAGTCTTTCTCCTATTTAATTTTTTCCCTGTTCTTCTTTATTTCCTTTTTTCTCTTTTCTTTATTTCCTCTTTTCATTCCCTTAATTAAGATTTCTTACTTCTTTTTCTTTCTCTAACCATTCTGGCCACAAGGTCAGTGGCTTTGGCATCTCTTTTGGCAAATATTATACTCCATTGATTTGCACCTTCAGGTAGTTGAAATGATTCTTTTTTTTTTTCTATACAAGGGAGGTAAAGCTGTACTTAAACTATGATGAATCTATTGGACGTAATACCTCGCAGATCTTCACCCAGTGTCAATTTCGAAAGCTCTGGAGGCTCAAATAAAAAATAAACTCCAAGAGGCAAAGTTAACCAAGGTTGGCCATCCAATCAGCCCTGGAGTTAGCTTCACAATAAATATGCTTTATAATGAAGTTTGGATTGCCGACAATGAGTTTTTTGCATTCTTCGATAACCACTAGGAGGTCCCCTCGAGGAGAAGTAACATCAAATCTCGCATCCACTTTAGAAGACACATTAACTTTTTCTAACGTTAACAAGTTCAATCATGGCATGTCCAACCTTTTGATAGTATGATATCAAGACCAAGCATAATTCCTCCATCTCAAGCACACAATCACTACACACCTTCATTTAACCAGTTTTTCTTTCTTTTTTTCTTTTTGAAATCATATGTGCTCTATTTGTATACACAAAATGTCCACAAAAATGATTTTATAACTACGTGGGTGAGAAAGATCATTTTTTAATGACTCGAATCCATTAAACTACTTCAAAATAAAATGACGAGAACCCTTTCACCTTTCTAAGGTGTTTTCATCATAAAATCTCAAATAAGAGTATATTATGCTCTACAAGTTAATCTATAATGTTAAGCATCACACAAGCAACACCAGAAAGATATTTCCACTATCATAATTAGTTCTTCCTAAACACTCATGAAAATTTTGTATAACCCCTCGAGCTTTGAAGAGATTTGCAAAGTGGTGGGTTGAGATGAATAAAGAGAGAAGACTGACAAAAAAAAAGGAGAAGTTTGAAGAAAAGAGATTTTGATAGGGATAAACAAAAGAGGAAAGAAAAGAAAAGGGAAACCTTAATTGAGGCAAAGAAAAAAGGAAATAAAGAAAGGAGAAAGAAAAAGAAATAAAGAAGAACGAGAAAAAAGGAGAGAGATTTAAAAAAGGGGCTTAATTAGCATACCATATAGGAGGTAAAAATGAGATAATAAAAGTAGAGTAAAATCTAGCATTGCTCTTAATTCAAGGCATATGGGGACAAATTTAAGTAAGAGATCCAACAAGTAGTCCAAAACACACCCCAATTAAGGAAAAAAAATACATTGAGGTACAACAAACTTAACATTGACCGTTAAATACACATATGGTTTAGTGGCCAAGTATGGCGACATGTCTATTTTCAAAGAGTGGCAATATTCACATGCATATAGGCGGGAAAAGTTGTGTTTCATAGTTGGCAAATTAGTTATATTGTTGTAAATTATCACTGATTTATTAAAAGATTTGCAATGATCATAGGCCCATTGACTAATATGCTTAAAAAGGATGCATTTGAGTAGACTTCAAACTTTAAGGTAGCCTTTATTCAATTAAAGCATGTTTTGTCTTTGATTTCAGTGCTGAAATTGCTGAATTTCTCTGAACCCTTCATTGTTGAGACAAATGCCTCAGGAAGTGGAACATTTAGCAAGGCTATCCAATTGCATATTTCTCCCAGAAGTTAACACTGAGATGACAGGGTGCATCTACATATTGGCGTGAGATATACGATATTATAGCAAAGGTGTCTAAATGGCAACTTTGTTAAGCCGTTGTTTCATCTCCAAGATAGACCAACAAAGTTTAAAGGCTCTCATGGAGCAAATGGTTCAGCAAATGGTTCAAACTCCAGACCAACAGGGATGGCTCACCAAGCTCCTTGGATTTGATTTTGAAACTCACTACAAGCTTGGCAAAGAAAATAGGGTGGCAGATACAATATCAAGGAAACTAGAAGTAGGTAATTTTTTCTCTTTCTCTACAATTCAACCTTCACTTTGGATGATTTGCGCTCTTTCAACCAGACTAATTCAGAGCTTCAGGTCATTCGTCAGCAATTACAACAAAACACAGCAGTAAATTTAGCGTATACAGTCCAGGATGGAGTTCTATTGTCAACGCAAAATGGTGATTCCTGTTCAGTTGTGCAATCTTATACTGAAGGAATATCATGACTTTTCTATTGGTGGTACATAGAAGTATTATATACATATCAACATATGGCTACTATATGTTATTGAGTAATCAACACATTACTACTATATGTTATTGAGTATTGACTAACTTTAAAAACTAATGTCAAAAAGTATATCACTCAATGTTTGATATGTCAACAATCGAAGGATACAAATCACTACCTTGTAGGCCTATTTCAGCCTCGCCGATCCCTATTCACATATGTCAAAACTTGGCAATCGATTTTATCTCTGGATTGCCATCATCACATGGGTATCCTGAAACATGAGTGGCTATTGATAGATGAGCAGCCCACTTTATTCCTCTTCGAAGTCCATATACCAGCACAAAAATTGCAGACACATTCATGAAGGAAGTATTGGAAAAATATGCCAAGAAACTTTGCAATTTTTATTGAATTCAAAATCATAGTTTTAGAAAGTTCTATATATATAGGTTTATAGAAGAGCACACAAAGCTAAATTTAAGTAACTAAAGAAGTAGTGGAGAACATGGTCTACTAACTACAAGCAACCAACCATGATGTACTAGTTGAGAACATGACTAATTACAAGCAATGAACCATGATATACTTTGACCAAACAATATTAACTACCTACTAACTTATACAGAAAAAATGAAACAAATTTTTAGAGCACTACTCAACACACCCCATTACTTCAAAATTTAATACTTGAATTTGCAATAAAAAATAGGTGTGTTTGGCATAAGGAAGTGGGATTATTTTTGCATCCATTTGGACTAACATCAGTTTATAAAAAATTTGTAGGTTTAAAATAAAAATTTGTAAGACTACAAATTTTTCTAAAATGTCCTACAAATTTTTCATTTTTCTAAAATGTCTTACAAATTTTTGTTATAGTCTTACAAATTTTTGTTTTAGACCTATAAAAAAATTTTTATGGACTAATGAATTTTTATTTTAGACCTACAAACTCTTTTATGGACTAATGCTACAAATTTTTCTAAGAAATCCTACAAATTTTTGTTCTAAACCTATAAATTTCTTTTTTATGGACTGATGTTAGTTCAAATGAATGGAAGAGCATCCTAAGGAAGTGACCTAGTAAGGATGTCTACAACTTATTCATTTGTTCCACAATGGTTCATGATTATCATTTCACTTGCATTTAACTTCTGAATGAAATGATACAAAACATCGATATGCTTTGTTCTCCCATGAAATGCTAGATTCTTTTCCATTGCAATAGCTGCATTATTGTCACAAAAATCTTTGTTCTTTTCTTTTGCTCTCATTGTAAATCAGCAAGCAATCTCCTTAATCATACAACTTGACAAGTGGCTAAAGTTGCATCAACGTACTCAGCTTTAGAAGATGATAAGCATAGTATCTTTTTTTTTCTTATAACGCCATGAAATTGCTTCTAAACCAAGACTAGATGTGTTGCCTAAGGTGCTATTTTTGTCATCTCCAGAACCTGCTCAGTCACTGTTAACAAAAACAAATAATTTGAAATTTGCAACTTTGATGTACTAAATCCTATACTCAACAGTTCCAGCCACATAATGAAGGATCCTTTTAGCTATTCCAAAGTGTAACTTTGTTGGATTAGACATGAACCTAGACACAACACTAATAGAGAATGTGATATCTGGTCAAGTATGTGTCAAATAATATCATTCGCCCCCTATACTTCTAAATCTCCTTACATAAGCTTGTTTTAGTGCCATCTTCAAGACAGAATTTCTCATTCAAATTTGTGGACATGACTGTAACCTTGTAATTTTCCATTTTAAACCTATTTACAAGATATTTTGCATACTTATTTTGTGAGTCAAAAATTCCATTTTCTCCTTGTTTCACTTCAAGTCCAAAAAAAAATTTGTAATAATCCCAAATCTAACATCTCAAACTTTTTCATCATAACATTTAAACTCAATAACAAAAGATTCACTTGAACCCATATAATTTACATCATCAATATAAAGATTTACCACCAAAAAATCAAATTTACCTTCTTTTTTTTTTTTTTTTCAAATAAAGGGTTGGCTCATTCTTCCCTCTTTCAAAGTCATTCTCTTGAAAGTAAGAATCAGTCTTACTATACCATGCTCGTGGAACTTGTTTAAGGCCATACAAAGCTTTCTTCAACATGTCTTCTTCATTCTCACTACCACTAACAATAAATCCTTCAAATTGAGTTGCACAAAGCTCCTCTTCTAATTCACCATTTAAGAAAGCTAATTTTACATTAAACTAATATACATGCCAATTCAATTGAGCAACTAAAACCAAAATAATTCTCACAATTTCAAATCAAGCAACAAGAGAAAAAGTTTCATCAAAATCGATACCTTGTTGTTGTGCATATCCTCTTATAACTAGCCTGGCCTTATCCTTATAGTTTTGGATGCTTCCATTAGTATGGTATTTTGTTATGTATACCTATTTGAGTCCAATTGCAATTTTTCTTTCTGGCAGTTGAATTAACTCTCAAGTCTGATTTTTTATTTTTGAATGGTAATAATTTCTTTAGATATTGCATCTTGCGGCTCTAATTTTATTACAACATCTTCATAACAAGTAGGATTTAAAACATTTAAAGTGAACAAACAAGTTCTATAAATCTTTCTCAATGATCTGAATTTCCTTAGTGGAGTCTCGCTAGAAGGTGAATGAGCACTTGTTGAACTGGAAGAATTTGGTGTTGAGAGATGAATGCTTGTTCAACTAGAAGAAAAGCTATCACCATTTAATGATTTAGGTGGACTTGCAGTTGGTATTGGAGTTTCAGCTGGAGGAATATCACACAATATTGGAACATCAACTATCTTGTCTGTGTTAGCATTCCATATCCATCTAGCTTCTTCATTAAATTTCACATTTCTACTCATTGTTACTTTTTCGTTTTATGGGTTATATAAATGATATACTTTGGATTTTGGGATATAACCAATGAAAATACATTTCTTGGATTTTTCATCAGGTTTAGAATGCATGTTTGTCAAAGCATATGCTACACACCTAAAAACTTTTAAATGACTTACTCGAGGCTTTCATTCTGTCTAGGCTTCATATGGTGCCTAGTTTCACATAGCTTTATTTGGAGAAATATTAAGATGATATAATGTATTTGCAATAGCTTCTCTCTAAAGTATGTCAAGAGGACCTTTTGCCTTTAGCATGGTTCTTGCCATTTCAACCACCGTTTGGTTTTTTTGGCTCCATAACACCATTTTGCTCTGGTTGTGTAAGGTGCAGTGAATTCTCTATGAATACCATTCTCATCGCAAGAAAAGTGAAATTATTAGGTAAAGATTCACCACCTTGATCGATTTGAAGTGCCTTTATACAATAACCACTTTGATTTTCCACCAATGCCTTGAATTTCTTGAAATTTTCAAATGATTCAAACTTAAATTTCAAGAAATAAACCTAAAAAAATTAAGACATAATCATTCGACTATAATCATCAGTAAAAAGCAAAAAATAATGACTGTTAGCTAGTGATTCAGGCTTTATTAGCCCACAGAAATCAGCATTCACAAATTCAAGCAAACAGGAAAAGATTTTCTACTTTGTTTTCCATAAACACGTCCTTCACAAAAGTCAAGACTATCAATTTTGGGCAACCCAACAACCATTTCTTTTTTGCTTAACAATTTTAGCCCACTAATACTCAAATGTCCATTATGCAATGCCAAATTTCCTCTTCATTCTTTTCTTTAGCCAAAAGAGAATGGTTTCAATGTTGGACATATCAAGTAGAAACTTTCTATTTTTCGCCATGCAAACTCTCACAATTATTTGGTCAAAGAATTTATCTCAAATAGCACAAAATCCATCATCAAAGAGAATTGAATATCCACTAGCCATTAATTTTCCAACACTTAAAAGATTATGAGCCATACTTGAAACAAAGAAAACATCATGAAGAAATTTGATTTTACCATGGCTAGTCTTGATAGAAATTGTGCCTTTACCTTTGACTTGAACCTCTTTATTATCTCTAACCTACTTGTTATCTCCAAGTCTAACATCTAATTTATGCGACTTATCTAGCTCCTTGAATAGTGATCTTTTTCTAGACATGTGATTTAAACACCTATTATCTAAAATCCAAACATCACTTATGATTTCATTATCATAAAAATGAGTCATAACTAACTTACTCTTCTCTTCAACATTTTCTACAAAGCTTGTTTGTCTTTCTTTGCTTCAACAATTTGCCTCTATATGCCCAAATTCTTGTAGTAGACACATCAAACACCATTTTTCTACCCATGTTGCCTATTTGATGATTGCTTGTCTCCATTAAATTGACCTCTTCCTCATCTTGGCCACGACCTTCGCCGCAAAATCCACCTCTACGTCAGCCTCTACCAAACTAATTTCTTTTTTTTTTTGTTCCAAGAAGATAACTCTCCCTTCACTTGGAATGCCTTCTTCATTTCTCTCGCGTGACCTATTCAACCTCTTCAAGTGCTTGTAAGGAACTCATTGGCTCATCAAATAAATATTCTGAATCAATAGATTCTTCAATTGTAGTACTACGTGCTCAAATCTTGAAGTAAGACTCCTCAAAACTTTCTCAATTATGGTTCTATCAAAAATTGTCTCACCATTTGATATCATTTGATTAATAATTGTAGAAACTCTAGACAAAAAATCTTGCACAGATTCATTTCCTTTCATTTGTAAAGTTTCAAACTCTCTCGAGAGACTATAATTTAACAACAATTACCATTATTGAGCCTTGAAACTTTTTGTAGTGTTTGCAAACCTTTTTTGAGGTTTTATCTACTGCAATTCTTGAGAAAATAGTGTCGTGAATAGCTTGCTAAAGGAAAAAAATAACGCCTTGGCATTCTTTGACCTATTTTCTCGTGGTCGTTGCTCTTGTTCATCTGGGTCTGCAAATTCGGTTTTTACTAAGCCCTAAAGTTCTTGAGACTTGAACAAGGTTTTCATCTTGATACTCCAGAATTCATACTTCTCACCGTTCAAAATTAGGACGAGTGATTGAGATGAAGGGTTGAGAGCCATTTGAACGCTTATGACTAACACTTAATTGTGGTTCACTCAATTTTCTTACTCTCTTTCACTATTTCGCCTAGTTAGAGAACTAACCTAACTCTAGATACCATAATTGTTGGAAAAATATGCTAAGAAACTTTGCAATTTTTTATTGAATGAAAAATTAATAATTTTTATTGACCAAACAAGGTTAACTACTCACTAATTTATTAAGAAAATGTGGAAAACAAATTTTTAGAGCACTCAGATTACATGGTCTGCCCAAGTCAATTGTACGTGACAGAGACAAGATTTTTGTGAGCTCTTTTTGGCGTGAATTATTTAAGCAGTATGGTACTTCCTTAAAGATTAGTGTCGCATATCATCTGCAAATAGACAGCCAGATGGAGAAAGCCAAGAAAACACTTAAGATGTACTTACGTGCATTTGTAATGGACTGTTCAAAGTGTTGGAGTGATTATCTAGCGTTAGCAAGGCTTTGGTATAACACAACTTATCATTCAACAGTTGGCATGCCTTCTTTCACGGCAGTGTATGGCAGGTCACCTCTATCCATCCTAACTTACATTTCGCATACCATTCTAATGAAGCAGCTGATAAGGAGTTACAGACAAAAGATGAGATGATTACTCAATCAAAGAAGAATCTACTATAAGCGCAACATATAGATCGTGTACAATACATGAATTTACAGTATAAAATTGAAAGATATAATTAATAGCAGAAGCGCATACTTATTTGAGTCATTATTGTTAAGAAATTGTTGAAGAAATAACTGTCACCCAATCTAGGCTTAGATCTTCCTCTTCTTGCTCTACTCAATATTAACAAATGCTTATGGGAATAACTGTTAAATTAAGAATAGGAGAAGGAACCTAGCCCTATTTATAATAAATTTAATAGGCCCATCCATAAAAGACTTTATTAGAATATATGGGCTTACGCACCATAGAACAATCTGGATTAATAAGATGGACATAAACCAATATGATCATAGAGCCAACTTGTGAACCAGATATTCAGCCAATTTTATAAAAGCAAAAATAATTAACAGTAGCCCATTTTAAAAAGAAATTTTTCAACAGTCTCTCACTTGGGCAATATTAGTTGTTTTATTTATTTTCAAAATTTTTTAAGAAAATATTTATTAGGCTGAATAGGAAATAGAATGTGCCCACAATTTTAAATATTCTAGTTCACAAGATTACACCTCGAGCACATATCCAGACCATCAAGATTGTCAAACATCAAATCATGGCAGTCATAGTGTTCTATATTGACACAAGACTTTCCTTGGTCACAAAAGTCATCCAACCTTATCGTCATGGACCAAACATATGGCAACATAGCAAGAAACTAACACCAATATATGATCAAAATGTGTTATTTCTTTGTCAGCCCTCCATATGATTTCTCCAATATCGGCATTTAAAGCAAGAGAAATCTATTATTCTTATCCTCACAAAATAGCGTTCAACATTCTAGAGGAAAGAACATATATCCTTATAAAACAGTATTCAATAGGCCAGAGGAAAGATTATTCTTAACCTCACAAAACGGCGATCAACATGCCAGAGGTAAAATTACATATCTCCAACCAAAATGTGTCTTTATGGAGATATTAAACTCAATAGGAGATCTTATCATAATAGACACCAAACATAAGATCCTAAACAAAATATGAATATGAGTAATCACAATATACAATTATGGTGTAAACCATAAAACAACATGCTATTGTACGAATGCACTAATGCACAAAACAAAACATAAAATAATGGGAACATCCAACAGTACATGATAATATAAAGCTCCTACTAGACAATAACATCCACAGATTGTAAAATAGTCATTTTCCTAACATGTTTCACAAAGATCATAAGTCAAAGACCCTTGGACAAGGAGTCAATTAACACGTCATCAATAGCAATTTGTTCTATATGAATGCCACCACTTTTGACAAAATCTCTTACTACCAAGAACTTGATATCTATATGCTTGCAAGCTTCAATGTTCTTATCATATTTTGAGAATAGAACAACAACTCTATTATCACAACAGATCTTAATAGATCTCGTAACATAATTTATAATTCTTAAAACTAGATATCATGTTCTTAAACCACATAGTATGAGATGAGAGTTCATAGCAAACCACAAATTTGCATAGCCAAAGAGCCATTAAGTTGTTATTTAGCACTCTTCTAAGACATAGCCCCTTCGACTAACACAAAGATATACCCAAAAGTAGATTTTCAATCATTTGAGCATCCAATATAGTCAGAGTTAGAATATCCAACGAACTCTAGATAATCTACTTTATAGTAAACAAGTGTATAAATTTTGGTCTTTTATAGGTATTTCATTACCTTTTTAGCAACAACATAATAGTCCTTTCCAGGTCTCATCAACCGAAAACTCCTATCACAAAAGCAATATCATGTGTAGTACATATTAGATCATACAACAAGCTCTCAGTAGCACTAGCACAAGGTATATCTTTCATAGAATCCCTCTCTGTATCATTTTGAGGATATTGCTTCAATTTGAGTTGATCATCTTTTACAACAAATGCACACGAGACTTACAATTCTTCACACCAAAATGTTCTCAAAATTCAATCAATGTAAGTCTTTCATAAAAGATTCAAAAAATTCCAAGCAACAAAATTTAATACCAAGAACAAAAGAAGCCTCCTCAAGATCTTTCGTATTGAAAGCCTTAAGTAAAAATTGTTTAGTCTCATGGAGCATACCCAAGTCATATATAACTAGCAGAATATCATCAACATGTAATATTAGGAAGATAAATTTACTCCTACTGATTTTGAGGTGTCTACATGGATCAACTCTATTTTTTTCAAAATAATAAAAAGTTACCATTTCATCAAACTTCAAATATTCATTGCCTTAAAGCCTAACTCAAAATCATAAATAGTTTTCTAAGTCTACAAGCCATGGCTTCCTTACCAATAATAGTAAACCCTCAAGCTATTTCATGTAGACTTATAAATATATATCACTATTAAGGAAAACTGTTTTCATATCCATTTGATACAGGAGTCATTAATAGCTCAAAGAATATTTTAGAAAAACATGTGAAAAAGATCTCATTGTAATCTATACCTTCTCTTTGAGTAAAACCTTTTGTAACTAATCTCGCCTTTGGCCTCCGAATCTTCTCTAGGAGATCTCTCTTAGTCTTGAAGACCCATTTGCAACTAATAAGATTATAACCTTTAATAAGATCAACAAGTTCCCAAATTCATTTCTATCAAAGGTTGCATCTCGTCTCTCATAGCACTCAAGTAAATGAGATAATTATTATAGATGACAGGTCTTCTTTCTCTAATAGACTTTTTTAAATGTTGTTCGTCATTAGTCTCATGAGGTTGTGAGCTCTCAACATGTTACATTGTTATTAGCTATAATATGATAATCTATTATAGGGTACCCACTAATATTTTGTCTCTTAATATGAACAGAGTACCAACTTGACTATTTATTATTAGTGAAAATGAGACAATTTCTCTATCATTATCCTCAATAGTAGGTTGAGGACATACAACATTACCAACATCCAATTCTAAGAATTTGGGAATTTGAGATTTGACAATCCTAAAAACACATGTAGGAGAGTAAAACCTATATCATTTAAATTGAGCTAAATACCCAATGAAACAACGAATAGTCTTAGGGTTGGTGGCTTTCTCATTTGAAGATCCTTATTAAGCAGGACAATCCTAACTCAAAAATTAGTCAAACTAGGTTTTCTTCTTAACCAAAATTCAAAAAATGAGCCTTAAGGACAAACTTGTTGGGAACATGGTTAAGTATTTAACAAGTTATTTTAATGGCTTCACCGCAAAGGTACTCTAGTAGGTTAATAACACTCATCATGCTCTTTATCATATCCTTAAAGGTGTATTTTCACCTTTCAATCACGCCATTTTACTCAGCGATACTAGGCATAGTATATTGGCAATAATTCCACAATTCTGTAAGTACTTGGTGGATGACCCTATATGCAATTTGGAGACCCATGCCTACCATAGTACTCACTTTTTCCATCAGATCTAACAATTTTGATAACTTTTCCAAGTTGTTATTTTTACCTCTGTCTTAAAAATTTTAAATTTTTCAATAGCTTCAGATTTCTCTTTAATTAGATAGAGGTATCTATAATAAGAAAAGTCATCAATAAATGAAACAAAATAGTTATTACCACACAATATAACAGAATAAAGTCTAGTGGTATATGTTTATCACTTTTAAAAGGCAAAACTGCGGGTAGCATATCTCTTTTAACTTTAGTGCACTTACCCCTTATGCACCCAATACAAGTTTCAAGATCATAAAAAATTCAAAGAAGGTGAAATGTTGCTATTAATGAGTCTTTCAACTCTTTTCTAGAAATATGACCTAACATTTTATGCCATAGCAAAAAAGAAGTTTTTTTAATTAAACTTCTTTTAAAAGTAAAATTTTCTATATGAAAAGAGTCACAAGAACTTCTTGGGAATAAACACAATTGGTATAAACCATTTGATAAAAAATATCGCCAACAATTCTGGAATTGAAAAACAATTGTCTTGGCTTTTTCTAAAGTTAAAATCATAACCAATATTGTCTAAAACAGAAATAGAAATCAAATTTCATCTAAAACATGACATCTAGAAAACATTTTCTAAAGCAAATTCAAGACTAGTTTTTAAATACAGACTAACAGTCCTAATCTGAGACTCTAATCCACTTGGCCCTCATCTATTTTCTCTTTCTCTAACCAAAATTAAACTTATGCAATAAGCTCTTTTGTGACCTTTTTTTACAAAAGTAAGAGTTCTTATCAAACTTAGTAATAATAGATTTGGGACCTCTTACATTATGATTTCAGTCTAGATCTAACCTTTACTGCCCTTTCAAAATCATGACCTCTCTTAGAAAATGACCCTTAGAATTCAAGGTACTAACGTTATATGAATAGGGCTTAAGATTAAAACAAACTATACAATCTTTGGGTTTCTACCCTTAATTTTGTTTTCTTCAGCAACACAATGAATAATTTTTGGACATTGATAGTTCAAGATTCCTAGGTATTTCTCTCCTATAGCAATTAAGAGTTCTTTCACATTCTTAGTTCAAGACAAACCATTCACTAAATATTCAGTTGTGGTCTTCTCGTAGTTGTTAAGGCAAGACAATTAGACCTCTCCTGTTACTAATTATATTCCCTTTTCTTTATTACTCTTTTTATCAACCAAAACGGTATGTGCATCAAAATATAATGGCAAGTTAGTATCAACTATACTCAAATAAAACCCAATATTCGCTTTTGTTTCAGAATGGTTTTATCCATTCAAGACATCAAAGTAATGATTGTTTAAAGCAAAGAAAACAATCCACAAAAAGAATATAATGTCAATAAACAATATGCATACATGCTATATTACAAAAGTTAGCATTATAAACAAAAAAGTCCAAGCACATCGTTGTCATATCCACCTTTGGGCAAATAATTCAACATGTAAATAGACACTCTTTTAACATAAAGTAATACATAAAAGATCACCTCACTAAAATAAAAGGCAACCGCCTTTGGGCAATTAAGCTTCCTAATAGCATTGTAATATTGGTCTATACTTTATGTTTATGCTACTGGGCTAAAGCCATATAGCGATCTCCTTTGAGAGAACATTGCGCACTTTACCATAGTAGTTTCCCAAACAAAATGAAAAAAAATATAGATTTAATTGAGCAAATCACTCTGGCAAATTTGCCAACTTAAATCTATGCTGTCAACTTGTTGAGAAAAATTAATGCTTAATACAATCACAAAAGACTATGTATGCACTTGATCACATAATATAAAACACTTTTATATAATACGTCTCACTGATCAACTTAAAATTGCATTCTCCAAAATTTAAAATTATTTAACATTCAACATGGCGCATATAAACAATTTGACAATATAAAATATATGATAGCCATAAAATTTGAATTAAATTCAATATATGTAACATTTGGATTCATTCACAAAAGATCTATACTCAATAATTAGAATTAACAAAAATATATCTTTCCCAAATAAATACTAAATGATTTCAAAACTCATTCCAAAATATCAATAAGCCCAACTAATTGATAATGAATTAGTCCAATGCCAATTATGCTACTAATATGGCTGTTAACAAAATATTATTAGCATCATCTAAATGATATATAAGCTAATATGCACTAGGCCCCACGATATATACATATGTGAGCCACCAAAGGAAACATTTTTTTTAAATTTTTTAATGCACGTATTGATTTATTAATGAGGTTTTACCAACTTCCTATCACTAAGGACAATGACCTTGAACATAGTTTATTTCCACAAAACAGAGGCAAAGCTTTTCTTTTTCTTTGATTTTGTTTTATTTTTTTTAAGAACCATAAACAGACAATGATTCTAATTGTGATCAATAGCAGAAGTAGAGAAATCAATTAGTTATAAATCTTGCAAACTCCAAGCACTACAAGACAAGATAAATGAATTTATGGAGAATTTAATTAATGATGATCTTTGTGTTAGAGTAAGAGAAACATTAACACAAAACAAGTTTTGTCATGAATCAAATATATCTAACGTATTTACATGCTAGATACGATCTACAAATATATGCATGTATATATAAGCATAACATGGTCAGAAATTACCAAAAGTTAAACCAAGATGGCAAAGAACATCATATATATATATATATATATATATATATAATATTAATAATTTAGATGACTATTTTTCTTGATGTGAGTAGCGATTGGCGTTCTCTGAATAATTTGGAAGAAAAACTCAAAAATTAAAACAGATCATAAAATAAATCAAGAACGAGCAAGGAGAGTTTTACGAACGCACTCAATCAATTTTATGAAATAAAATTTAATAAACACATAAAACAATCATAAAAAACTTTCGTAGTTTATATGCTCAAACAAGTATTTTGATTTTTTTTATAGATAAATACATGTAAATTCATGTGTAATAGGCTCTGATACTACATGTAAGCACAACATATAGATCGTGTACAATACATGAATTTATAATATAAAATTGAAAGATATAATTGATAGTGGAAGCGCGTACTTTTTTGAGTCATTATTATTAAGAAATTATTGAAGAAATTACTGTCACCTAATCTAGGCTTAGATCTTCCTCTCTTTGCTCTACTTAATATTAACAGATGCTTATGAGAGCAATTGTTAGGTTAAGAGTAGGAGAGGGGACTTAGTCCTATTTATAATAAATTCTGACAAGCTCACCCATAAGAGGTTTTATCTGAATATATGAACCTACACACAATAAAACCGTATAAATTTATGAGATGGGCTTAAACAAATATGATCACAAAGCACCAAATATTCAACTTTTTTTATAAAACTAAAAATAATTAACGGTAAACCACTTTAAAAAGAAATTTTTCGACAACTGCATGTGCTCAGCAACACATAAAGGAGCAAGCAGATAACAAACGAATAGAACAAACATTTGTAGAGGGTGATTGGGTATTGTTTAGACTGCAGGCTGATCGCCAAATCTCAGTTCGTGGACACACAAACCAGAAACTAAGTCGCAGATATTTTGGTCCATTTAAGATCAGAAGTCGTGTGGGACAAATGGCTTATTATGAATTGGATTTCTCGGCTGATGCTAAACTACATCCAGTTTTCCATGTCTCATTGCTCCAAAATACTATGGGGTTTCCAAATGTGCAACGTAATGAAGTGATATTTCCTCCATTTTGGGGGATGCCCATGGTCAGTCCAAAGATGATTCTGGATACCAAAACCATTATGGTGCAAGGGAAGCCTCAAGTTCAATGGTTGATTCAGTGGGCTAATCTACCCTTATAAGATGCTACTCGGGGATTCAAAGATGAGTTGTACAGACAAATCCGTCTTTGGCAGAAAATGAGTTAGATACCCCAATTTAGGAAAAAGAAAAAAAATATATATATATATATATATATATAACAAAAATATCATGTTTTCAAAAGAATATGTGTGCAATGAGCACTTGCAAGTGTAATTCACACGAGGGAACGTTATTGCCAAGTGCAGTGGTGTACATAAAAGAGCGGTGCACTCAATTATTATTATTATTTTTTGATTTAAAAAGCATAGACAAATACATAATAGTAAGTGGTTAAAAACCAACATTGACACTATTAAATTTATCACATGAACCCACGATCAATCCCTGTTTTTGCTAAGCACGCGAGTTGTATACTCGCCAATTTGTTTACTAATCACTATAGCACTAATTTTGTTAGTTGCAACCGCAGATGCTGAGAGAGTATTTTTTTTTAATTATAAATATCGTGAAGAACTAATCAAAAAATTGAATAAGAATTGATTCTATGAATCATCGATTAATTACTTCTATTAAAAGGGATGTATTTAATAGTAATCAAAATGAAGCAATTATAAAAAGGCTTTTAATATATAACACGACGTCAAGGTTAACGTATATTTGTAAAATGAAAAAATATTCAAACATTTATACACATGAGTTATTTTTACACTGACAGCAGTAGATAAATTTTCCATCACGGTTCCTGGTTATTGCCTAAGAGATGAGCAATGGTGTATCTTCTTATTTTCTGTGAATTTTGTTCTCTTTTCTGCTAATATCGGTAAATTTCCTGTCTTCCACTGCTAGCTTTTGGTTCAATATCACATGTGAGCGACTTAAAAGCCAGTGTGTGACAAGTAGGTTTCACAGTTTGTAGTAGTGGCATGCTAAACCCAAACGAGCTTAGCCGCTCGGCTGAAGCATTACTTCGACTCCTGCAGCGTTGCATCAACCACAAAAACCAAGTGAAGCAAATCCACTCCCATCTCATCACCAACGGTCACCTTTTGATAACTTCCAAATGGATCAACACCCTTCTCTACAACACTCTCCTAAGAGCTTATCTCACCACCTTTTCGCAGCCTCACTTTTCTCTCCTCCTTTTCACCCACATGCTCTTCCACGGCGCGTCTCCCAACAATCTCAGTTTCCCTTCTCTCGTTAAAGCCGCGACGTCCTCGTTTTTTCCTTCACTTTTCGGGATACCCCTCCATGCACAATCCCTCAAACGCGGTGTGTCATTCGACCCTTTTGTGCAAACGTCTTTGGTGGTTCTGTACGCGCATCTTGGTGCCACTGGAAGTGCACGTAAGGTGTTTGATGAAATTTCTGAGCCGTGCGTCGTCTCGTATAACGCGATGCTTGATGGGTTTGCGAAAAACGGGCAGATGGGTTCCGCTGTTGGGATGTTTCTAAGCATGCCTACGCGGGATGTTTACTCGTGGACTAGTGTGATCAATGGGTACGTGAAAAATAGGCGCTTTAGTGAGGCTATCGAGTTTTTTGCGCAAATGATGAGGGATGAGGATGTGATTGAGGGTTTATTGAAGCCTAATGAAGCTACATTTGTTAGCGTTCTCTCTTCTTTTGATGGCGCTGGAGCATTGTGTCAAGGGAAGCAAATACATGGGTATATGATCAAGAATGAGCTTGAGTTGAGTGTTTACATGGGGACGGCTTTGATCACGTTTTATGGGAAGATGGGTTGTTTAGGATATGCTATGAGAGTTTTCGAGACAATGGTGGTCAAGGAGGTGTGTACTTGGAACGCGTTGATATCAGCAGTTGCTTCTAGTGGTAGGGAGGAGCAGGCATTGGAAATGTTTGACAAGATGAAGGCAGGAGGTTGGAATCCAAATGAGGTTACATTTGTCGGTGTTCTGTCGGCTTGTGCTCGAGCCAAGCTTGTTGACTTGGGTTTGGAATTGTTTAGATCAATGTTACCTGAATTTGGTGTTGTTCCAGTGATGGAGCACTATGGATGTGTAGTTGATCTCTTGGGAAGAGCTGGACATTTGAGGGAGGCATACGAGTTCCTGCAAAGTATGCCTTTCAAGGCTGACGCTTCTGTCCTAGGAGCACTTCTAGGTGCGTGCAGAGTTCACGGAGCCATTGAATTAGGAAATGAAGTAGGAAAACATTTGCTTGAGTTGCAGCCACATCATTGTGGGCGATACGTGTTGCTTTCAAGTATATACGCTGGTGCTGAAAGATGGGATCATGCCGCTGCCTTGAGGAGAGCAATGATAGATGCTGGCATACAGAAGGTTCCAGCCTATAGTTTGATCCCGAAGTAAAAGTTTTGATGGCAGCGATCACTTTTCATTGAATGAACTGCAGAATGAAAGTCCCTCGGAACCAAAAATTAATTTCAAGTTGTTATAATTAAGAAAGTTCACCATCTTCACAGCCTGTGATCTGTCAATGGTCGATATCTCGATTCATTTGGATCAGGTAGATGAGGTTCATGCTTTTGATGCCTGCAAGAAAGGATAGATCACACGGTTATGAGGCTAAAAGCTATGTTGACAATTGAGATAGCTAACCCATTCTATCTAAGAATAAACCAGCGAGTCTTCCCCAAAGATGCTTCTCATTTCGAGTTTAGATCAAATTGCTTGCACAGGATCATTAATTGCTCCAGATATTATCATTTTTCACAATTAAAGCATATAAGTTTCACTTCAACCGATCGTCATTCATCTCGCATAAATCTAAGAGCCAGCTCAAGAGAAGAACATGTGCCACTCCCAGGACTTCTCAATTTGCTAGTTTTTTTGCATTCCTTTAATTGCGATATAGATGACACCATGTTTTTTGTATAGGTATATATATAGGAGGTTTATATAAATTTTGAAATGTGCGAGTTTCTTTGATAGCGTATATAGAAAGAAAAAGATCAAAGGAAAGGGAAAAAGGAGATCCTTGCATCACCATCTGTTTCTTAGATTTGATGGCTTCTGAAAGCATTCCAAGATATTTAGTGCGAAAAGCACCAAAGTTCATGAAAATATGATCAGCTTGTATCACCCACAGAAAGATTTTTTAGATTGCAGCTGTAGAACATCTATAGTTAAGGTTGAACTGAAGTTGATTTACCAAGTGAGATTATCTAGCTATTATCACAGAAAGTACCATGCTTATGTAATATTATTAGGCACGTTAGGACCTAAGTGAATAGTAAGCGCCATTAACAATAAGGTCAACGTGTTGTACAATGTATTAGATAACTCCAAGGGATCTTAAATAGGCCTTGGCCTTGCATTGTAATTACTAAGCTAAGGAAGAGCTTTCCTTCGTATGCATTCCTTTCATGTTTCTCTTCATCTTTTGCTCTCTTCCTTTAGAGGGTATTTGGCAATACACCCTCTTAGCCTACTTCGTATACATCTCCCTTTGTAAATCTCTATCTTCCTCTTTTATTTTTTTTTTTCCTCTCTCTCTAGAGACCCCCCCACCCCAAAGGATTCAAACCCAGAATCTTACGTCCCTTAGGGAAGATAATTTCAACCACTTGAGCTATCTCCTAATCTCCTCCTCTTATATGCATCTTAATCCTGATTATATCTTCTAAGTGAATGTACCTTGTGTGTGGTTGTAAGTTGATCAAACTACTCAAGTTAAATTAAAATGTTCTCAACAACCTTTGCCTTAAGGATAATACAATTTTCATTAAATGGAGGGTTTCTAGTAAGATCGAGTAAGGATATCGTATATTTTTACCTATGTGCTCAGGCATGGTACTGTACAACTATTCACACTCTTTATATTATATGTTTACAATTTCTATACATTCATAATTTTTATGTTATATGTTCATAATTTTTAATTATTTATATATTTTATATTACGTTCACAATTTTACTTTATGTTCAAAATTTTTAATTGCTCACAATGTTTGTACATTATGTTCATAAGTTTAATTATTCACTAACTATATATTCAAAAGTTTTACGTTATATATTTACAATTGATAAAACATGTTGACAACCTCTAACCGATATTCACATTTGTAAAAGACATGTTTACAACTTTGATTAAAATGTTCCTAAATTTGCTGCCCTGTAGGCACAAAGGACTTGGTCTTGGTCCCCTTATCTTCTAGATTGAAAGCTAAGCAAGTGGCTAAAGGCTTTTATCAAGAATAGGGCTTGGATTATTTCAAAACCTTTAGCCTTGTTGTAAAGGCCCAAATAATCTGGATAGTTCTAGCATTATCTTTGCATTTTGACTGGGCTTTACATCAATTAGGTGTCTTTAATACATTCTTACATGGAGATTTACAAGAAGAGATATGCATGGTGCAGTCTTAGGGTTTCATACATCCTAACACATATGTTTGTGGGTTTAATAAATCACTTTATGGTCTTAAATAGGCCCTAAGGGCCTAGTATTCTAAATTGTCATCATTTCGTCTTTAGAAAAGCTTCCAAAACACAGCTGCAAACACTTCCCTCTTTGTCCTAAAGACTACTCATTACATTCTAATATTCTTAGTATATGCGGATGACTTAACTAACAAGAAATTCAAAGAGCCATCCAAAATTCTCTCTCAAATATGTAGCCACAATTTGCTATGAAGTACTTGGGGCATCTCTCTTACTTTCTTGGGATTGAAGTCAAGGAAACATCTAATGGTCTTTTGTTAACTCAGTCTAAGTATGCAAAACACTTGCTATAGAAAGCAGGCCTCTCAACAAACTTCTCTCACTCCTGTTGCCTCTAAATAAGTTGCGCAATCAAATTCTGTAGTTCCACTATCTAATCCAACACATTATAGGAGCATTGTAAGGGCTCTTCAGTATATGAACATAACTAGGCTTAAGATTTAGTATGCAGTAAGTTTGGTCTCCTAAAAAATGCATTCTCCAATTGAACAGAAGTACACAAATATGAAAAGGATTCTAAGATACCTTAAAGGAACTTTTACTCAACGCTTATTATTAAGACTAGGAGATCTTTGTCTACATGCATTTTTTGATAGTAATTAGGCACATGATATTGTGGATAGAAGATCTATCACAGGGTTCCATGTTTTCTTGGGTCTTAATCTCATCTCTTGGAATTTTAAAAAGCATCTTGCTGTCTTTAGGAGTTTCACAGAGGCCGAATATAGAGCAATGGCTCAAACCTCAACAGAACTCACCTGGCTCACTTATATTCTTTAAGCTCTACCACTTCCTATTCAGTCTACTATCCTCAGCTATGATAATGTTTCAACCCTAACTTTGGCCTCCAATCTAGTTTTCCATGGTAGATCCAAGCATATTGAACTGGACTATCACTATTTCAGGGAATTAGTGATAGCCAAAAAGTTGTTCATTTCTTATATTCCCTCTATAGATCAGCCTGCAGACCTATTTACTAAGTCTCTCCCTGTAGCTCAGTTTCATCATTTCAAAGGCAAGCTTCCTTTGGTGTTCCAACATCAGCTTGAAGGGGGATAATAGAGTACAACCTAGATATGTATATTATACAGAGTGTACAACTGTAATTGTAACAGAAAATAGTTAGTGGAATGCACTTTAGTTAGTTAAATAACATGTACACCTATTAAGAAGTTAGTTAATTAGGATAAGAGCTCTAGAAGCTTTCTATTGTACCAAATATCTATAAATAGATATCTCTGCTCACATATTCTAATTTAGTAGAAAATATATTCTCTCAATTCATTTTCTCTCTAACTCATAAACTTCTTCAATGTCTTAGATTTGTTATGGGGAAATAATTTTTTAATTAAAAATAAAAATAAAAAGTAACATGAGAAATCGAAACTCTCATGAAAACCCGATATCGGGTAGCAGTGAGTAATGTCAAATCTTGTTCCATAAACTAAAAGGCAGTCCAAAATATAACAATCAATAGGACACCTTTATGTAATGTAACAGCCATTATTATGACTCAAGATCTTGTTCAATATGTGTTTAGTTAGGTCAATATCAAGTTAGGCATGATTTGCAAGCACATTGTGACCAACTTAATTAAGATGCCAAAACCCTTGTAGGAGTTCCAACATGGCATGCATGGCCATACATTAAACAATAAAGCATATGTTTTTTTGTTTTATGGCAAGCTTTGCTTTTCTTATATATGCGTGACATAATAAGATGAATAAATATGCAACACCTTTGCATGTGAAATAAGCGTGCCTAACAACTAGGTCATATATGCCTTAAGCATTTTGTTGTCAAAAGTTTCATCTTTATCAGTGCTTTCAGTCACGGCATAGGAATTATTTTTCTTTAATAATTATAGTTTTGAAATGTTATTTAATAATTATGGTGTCATCTTATTACTTTGGAAATAAATTCAATTAAATATTAAATTTTTATATTTTTGTATGGTAATTTTTATTTATGCTTTATGAATTAAGATTTAATCTTATATTTTTTTTTGATTCCTCTGAATTTAATGAAAATATTTATTATTTAATTTATAATTTTATATATTTTTCTATTGCCAAATTGTTCATATATGTGCCATGTAGAATATTTAACAAATTTTATTTTACTTCGAGGAATGTCATTTGAAATTGAGTACTAAGACATGTCATATAGAAGTGTTTTCATATTGTCTAATCAAGTGCGTATATAGCATTTTGTGATTAAATTTCATAAATCAGTTATATTATTGTTTGCTGTTCTATATCAGCAGATATACTATCTTAATTTTTAAAACTTTTGATGTTTATTATTTGCATTTTTTCAAGATCTATAGGATTGTTTTCATACTTGGTCCAATCATTTTTTCCCTATCTATTCATTGCAAATTGGTTAATCTCTAATTCCTCTAATCCATTATAAAGTTAAAAAAAAGTGTGCAAAAACAACTGAACATTAAAGAGATATGAGCATAATGCAGAAGAATTTAGAAGAGAGATATGAGCAGTTTCAAGCTTCTACATCTATGACTGAGATTTGTGAAGGTATCATTCAAATTTTCTTTTATCTATCTACATTTTTGGTTAATACTCTATTGGTTAGTCCTTTAATTGTATTTTTTATATTAGCTCTCTTTCTGACATTCCTTTGTTTGAATATCATCCATAGCTTTTAGAGCTATTGGAAATTTGAGTTGAAGAGAAACTAACTATTACTCTAGGACTTTTAAATGTTGCAAAAGTAGCTATTATAAGGAGATCTAACCTAAAAAACTACCTTTCAAACCATACAAGATCTTTCTATTAGAAGTATCATAACTTTTCAGAAAATTCTCTCATAGCAAATGTAAGGTTTCAAGCTATAGAAATAATTTGGGATCTTTTCTATAAATAGATAGTATGGGCTATAATTGGATGAGCTGTTGGTTGGTATTTCACTCCCATTTTGTTGTTCGTAGGTGATTTGCTTGTAGCTAACTATTGAGTAGATTTTAGGTGCATCCATCAGATATAACGGCATTCATAACCCTTCAGTTGCAGGTACACTGGAAATAGAAGGCTAATTTCCCCTTTTCACGCATTTGAATGAGTCATATTTTTTGCAGTACATTCTATATACATGGAGTTAAGGTATGCTTTAGGTAAATAATGTTTGGGTCAATGTATTAAAATGATCATGGTGGTTATAGATTCAATGAAGAGTAGCAATTAAGTGTAGGTATTTTGAAGATGTCTTGCTTAGTAATATGAGTATTTTTACATGTGAAATGCATAATAGATTATGAAAGACTTGTAATATTGGATGTAGATTATGAGAAGAGTATGGCATTAGTTATGATATAATATTTCTAGCTTCCTCTGTTTGGTCAATGAAAAACAATGAGCTTTATGAGTTATCAACGTTTTATACTTTGTGATCACTTAAAATATTTTATGCTTTGTAGATCTTTGTCCGTGAAACTTAAAGAGTATTTCAAAATCTCATATTTATATAAAACTTAATGCTACTCTTTTGCTAGTATTATTGTTTCGTATGTACTAGTGAACATTATGAGCTCTTCTGTATATAGAAGATGACACATCTTCTTTAAAGAAATGTTTGAACATAAAACGTAGGTTAAATAGTGCTATATCCCCATGTGGTTAGAAATAAATGTACAATTAGTCTTTGTACAAAAATAGGTACCAAACTCCCCTATCATTATGAAACATAAAGCACACCCCTCCACTTGTTAACTCTATTTGTTTTGCCTAACAGAAAATTCAAAATGACTTACATGCCCTTCAATAAATACTACATAGAAGCATCAAACATATCAGATTACAAAAGTCCCCAAATTAACTTCGAAACTCTAGTTTTAAAAACTCACTCAATCTGCTCTGCAAAATCACAATCTCCTTTTGCTTTGTCGAACTTTGAGTCTTAGATGATTTCAAGAATTGAAAGCTACTACAACCATTCATGGATGAAGAATTACATGTATATATATTCATATACATATATATACATATATATATATACACACACACATGTACATATATATATGTATACGTATGTGTATATGTGTGTGTGTGTATAGCCATTCATTTTGTGATTAACTAATGAGTGATGTAAATTTTTTCATTCAAGATTTCACTTGTGCCATTGTTTGATGATCCATCTTTGAGATCTACAAAAACAAAAGCATCACCTAATACTCCGTTGTTGCTAAGCTCTCCATTTTTTTCTCTAGCTCATACTACAAGAACTAGATTCTACTTCATCACAGCTTTTTAGATTCATATGTGAGGTTTTTATACTTTTATTCATATCAAACTTTATCATTACATTTCAGCTGTGAATTCTAATGAATCTTCTAGTTGCCATTGTTGAGCTTCAAATTTTGTTGTGGGAAAGGTTTTTGAGCTTCGATTCTCTTGTCCAAACATTTGCACAACAGTTTATTCAACTTGCTTCACAAACAGCTTTAGATTTGATTATTAGGTTTTCTTGTGTTTTGATGCCATGGAAGTTCTTATTTTTAGTTGTACATTGTTTCTAATTTTTTTAATGATTATCTCATTCACAGATATACATTTTTAGCTTTCTTAGCTAGCATTTGGATTAATTTCTTCCATTATTGTGTTTCAAACTTTTTTGGGTCTTCTTTTGTGACAATGATGTCAACAAAATTAAATTTCAAAATATATAATTCAAAAGGACTTACATGTTCTTCAACAAATACTATATAGAAGCATCAAACACATCAAATTGCAAAAATCCCCAAATCAACTTTGAAAACCTAGTTCTAAAAACTCACTCAATCTGCTGTGTAAAATCGCAATCTCTTTTTGCTTTGTTGAACTTTGAGTTTTAAATGATTCCAAGAACTGAAGGCTGTTGCAACTAGTCATGGATGAAGAACAAGGACAATATATATGTATATGTTTGTGTGTATATGTGTGTGTATATAGTCATTCATTTTGGATTAACTAATGAGTGATGTAATTTTTTCCACTGAAGATTGCACTTGTGTCATTGTTTGATTCTTTGAGATCTATAAAAAAACTAAGGCACAAACACCACCCAATACTCCATTATTGCTAAGTTTCATTTTTCTCTCACTTAAACTACAAGAACTAGATTCTATTTCATCACAGCCTTTTAGATTCATATGTGAGGCTTTTATACTTCTAGTCAAATCAAACTTTATCATTACCTTTTAGTTGTGAGTCCTAGAGAATCTACGTTGCATTACATTTTAGTTGTAAGTCCTAGAAAATCTACATTGCCATTGCTAAGCTTTAAATTCTGCTATGGGAAAGGTTTTTAAGCTTTGATTCTCCTGTCCAAATATTTTTGGAACAGTTTATTCAACTTGCTTCACAAATTGCTTCAAATTTGATTGTTAGGTTTAATTTTCTTATGTTTTGATGCTATAGAAGTTCTTAATTTTATAGTACCTTGTTTTCAACTTTTTTAATGATTGTCTCATTCACAGATATACATATATACACATATAAACATATATATATATATATATGTGTGTGTGTGTGTAAATATATAACTTTTTTTGCTTTCTTAGCTAGCATTTGGATTGATTTCTTTCATTATTGTGTTTCAAATTTTTTTAGGTCTTCTTTTATGATAATGATGTCAATATAATTAAATTTAAAAATATATAAAATCATACTTGAGTTGATTCTTTAAAAAGAAAAAAAATGAATTACTCATACTAATCAAAAAAATAATGAATGAACATATATATGTGTGCGTGCGTGTGTGTGTATAAGTGTTGATATATGTTGTTCAAAGAAAATATAAATCTGTAAAACAAGTTAAAAAATAAAAATAAAAGATCAAATGACTTTGTGATGATGGAGATATATTGTTGAAAAAATTAATTAAAATTTCAAGAGATAGCCAAAGTAATAAGGGCACATAACTTAGTTGTTTATAAAAGTCTCACACAGTGAAGAAGCAGGGATCATCCTTCACTACCTTAGTGGTTGTATTAAGCACACGTGGTATGACTCATGTGCTACTATATTACCAATTCTTTTGTTGTATCTCTTAAACTTATTAATTCCATATAGACATATAGTTAGACGATCCTTGTTGTCTAAAATGAATTCTTCAATTGATCAACCCTTAATTAAAATCAATTAAGAATTTTACATCTAGCTGTGATAGATTAAGTAGATAGTGGGAATCTACTTCTATCACAAAATACATGTTTTGAACATGTTCGTGATCTCATCTTAATCTTCTGTTAGGGCGACTATCATTAACTCAAGTTTAAGGGTTCTTCTTTTGCATGCGTTAGTCTTATCTTTCCATACCTCCATGTGCCAAAGGCGATTGCCCGTGTGAAAAGAACAAGCTAGAGTCTAAGATAAATATCATTAAATCAAGATATCATATATAATGGAAGTATCAATAATGTACTTTACTTTGCAATATTTGTACATCAAATTCTACATAATCTTATAGATCTAACATGATCCAAAAATACATCCCTTGCTAGAGGTTTTGTAAAAGGATTCGCAAGTATATTACGTGTAGGGATATATTGCAAAGTCACTTTCTTTTGCGTAATAATATCTCTCACAAAGTTATATTTTATATCTTTATGTTTCGTTTTACTATGATATTTGGGATCTTTAACATAGGCTATTGCCACTTGACTATCACAGTATATCGTGACTAGACTCCCACTATCATTTGACAATCCTAAATGCTCAAAAAATCTTTTTAACCAAACAGCTTCTTGAACTGTAACTGAGCGAGCTACAAATTCAGCTTCCACGGTGGACAAAGCAACACAAGTTTGTTTCTTGCTACTTCAAGATATAGCATAATTGTTAAGCAAGAATACATAACCTGAAGTTGATTTATGTCCATCCAAGTCACCAGCCCTATCAGTATTAGTATATCCGTCTAAGTGTAAGCTTGACCCTTGAAAGCAGAGGACATGGCTTTTAGTATCTTTCAAGAACCTTAATATTCTCTTTACAGCTTTCCAATTCTTTGGTCCAATATTCGACTAGAAGTAGCTAACTAAACCCATAGCAAAACAAATGTCTGGTCTAGTACACATCATGACATACATAAGACTACTAATGGCACTCGAATAGGGTACAATTGACATTCTCTTCTTTTCTTCTGAAGTGTTAGGACACATGTTGAGACTCAAATTCAAGCCTTTAGCTATTGGAGTGTCGAAGGCATTACAATTTGTTATTCAAAAATGTTCGAGTATCTTGTCAATGTAAGGCTCATGAGATGAGGGCAATAGCCTTTTTGACCTATCTCTGTGAATTTTAACACCAAGAATACAATTTGCTTCCCCTATATATTTCATCTCAAATTGGGAGAATAGCCACTCCTTATTAGCTTTGACAACATCTTTGTCATTCTTAGCTAATAGAATATCATCCACATATAGAGATAATATAACAAATTTTTCTCTGGAACACTTGACATATACACAGTGGTCTTCATCTATCATTTCAAAATCATTTAACGAAATGACTTCATGAAATCTTATATTCCACTGTCTACAGCTTGTTTAAGACCATAGATTGACTTTCACAATCTATAGACCTTTTTCTTTTGACCTTTTTCCAAAAAGCTTAAAAGTTGTCTTATGTAAATCTCTTCTTCTAAATCTCCATTGAGAAATGCGGTTTTGATATCCATTTGGTGCAATTCCAAATCTAATTACGCTACTATAGCTAGGATAAGGCGAATTGAGGTAAATCTTACAATAGAAGAAAAGGTTTCTTCAAAATCAATTCCTTCCTGTTGAGTGTAGCCTTATGCTACTAAGCAAGCCTTATACCTCTTAATAGAATTATCAATTTTTCTTTTAATTTTGAGAACCCATTTGTTCCTAATTGCTCTGCATCTTTTTGGAATGTCAACTAACTCCCATACTTTATTCTTTTTCAATGATTCTATTTCCTCTTCCATTGCCTTTTTTCATTCTTCCTTATCAGGACATAAGAGCGCCTCACATACTGTTTGATGTTTTTCCTTATCTTGTGGAGTTATCATAAAGACTTCTTCTTCGATTTCAAATCAACTACGAGGAATCATCCATCGACTACTCCTTCAAGGATGAAGTTCTTGTGAAGCGAAATCACTAGATGATGCAATATCTTCTTTTGATCCAAGATTTTGAGGTACATCTTCCTCATTTTGTTGCAATTGTGATATTTCTTCTTGTATCATATTCAATTTCATATCATCTTCTTTTGTCTCATGTAATTCGTATAAACCAAGATTCTTGTCAATATCACATTTACTTGGAAGTCATTCTCTAGGAATGTAACATCTCGTGATTCAATTTCAATAAGACCACCATCATTATATTCACCAATGAACACATATCTTTTAGAGTGCTCAGAATATCTAATAAAGATACACTTTTTACCTCTAGGTCCTAATTTTCCATACTTGTCAGACAGATCATGAATGTAAGCTACAGCGCCCCAAGGTCTCAAGTATGATAGATCAAGTCTTCTACCTGTCCATAGTTCATAGGGAATTGATGGAAGTGATTTAGTGGGTATTCGGTTAAGTATATAGGCCCCAGTCAATAAAGCATCTCCCTAATAAGATATTGGGAGATTGGCTTGTGCCATCATAGACCTAACTATCTCTAGAAGCGTTATGTTCCTCCTTTCAACTGCTCTATTTTGTTGTAGTGTTTTAGGAATAGTAAGTTGCCTTATTATTCCTCTTTCATCATACAACTCTTTAAACTAATTAGATAGATATTCACGGCCTCAAATGGTCCTTAAGGTTTTAACCTTTCTTTCAAACTGATTCTCCACTTTATTTAAGAATTTTAAGAAGCATTTCAATGCTTCTAACTTGTAAAAGATTAGGTAGACATAACTAAATCATGTGAAATCATCTATAAAACTGATAAAATAACATTCCCCACATCTTGTCTAAACATTCACTGGACCACAAACATCTGAATGGATTAATTGCAATGGATATTCAACTCTTTTAGCTTTACGAAATGGTTTTCTTGTTGCTTTTCCCTACTAGGCAATATTCACAAGTTGGCAAGTTAACCTTTGTGAGTGAACCTAGAAGATTTTCTTTTGTCAAATGATTCGGTCTTGACCAATATGACTTAACCTAGCATGCCACATAATTTCTTCCAAATCTATAGAACTAGAAGAAGCATTCATAGAAAAGCAACTAGTATTATAATAACTATTAATAGAGTTATCATCATTCAATGCCATAAAACCATTGACATAAAACCAGAACCATAATAAGTAGTGCAATGATAAATATCTACTTGTTTGTCATGAAAATGCATACTAAAACCTAGTTCTAAAAGTACATTAACTAAGACCAAGTTCTGCCGAATGTCAAGTGCAAACAGAACATCATGTAGGTATAAAGTTTGACCTCTCTACAAGCTCAACTTGTATGTGCCAATTCCTTTGACTTCAACTTTATTGTTGTCACCTACATATATCCATCTAGTTCCTACTGGAATTCGACGGTACTCTACATAGGCCTCTCATCTCTAGCTACATGGTCAGTTGCTCCTGAATCCACAATCCATAAAGGAGAAGAATTAGTTAGCAACACAATGTTAGCTACACATACAAAATCATAAGAAGAAGATTTTGCTACATTCTTGGACTCACTACACTCGCAAGCAAAGTGACCCAGCTTGTCACAATTGTAGCACTTCACCTTGTTTTTATCTTTCTTCTTCGAAGCATGCTTGCCTTTGTTGTTGTGCTCTTTCTTGTTCTTTTTAGGACCAAATTGTTTCCTTTTACCATTTCCCTTCCAATTTTTCTAGTTTCTCTTGCGCTTGTTGCATGAGCCCTTTTTAGAGCTTGACTCGGCAACATAGGCCTGACTTGGAGGTTTTATTGCCTCTAAATGCTCATCTTCTAGTTCCACATGATGAGCGGCATCACTAAAAGTATTGATACCATTGTTATGAGTCAAATTAACTTTCAAATGTTCCCAACTATTTGGGAGAGATCGAATCAAGGATTGAAGCTATTGTCATCTGTGAGAATGTGACCAGCAGTCTTGAGCTCCCTAATCATATTTGATATCTCTCTCAGATGCTGCTAGATGTTATGATTAGGTTTCTTCTTGTAAGTGTCAAACTTTATAGTAAGCTAGCGCAGCCTAGTCATAGTATTATCCCCAAACTTCTCATTTAGAGCGTTCCACATTGCATAAGTAGTTGGGTACTGTTAATACTCATAGACCAGGTCATCATGCACGGAGCTCATTCGTATTCCTGTAGTAGTAGAATTTTTCTTCTTCCATGCCTGATAAGCTTCCATGTTCTTCTTATGCTAAGCTATCGCACCAGCCTTAGGCTTAGTCATCACATTATTAACAGCCTCAAGTGCCTCTTATTTCTCAAGAACATAGCTCATCTTGAGTTTCCACAAGTTATAATTATCACCATTCAATTTGTCTCCCTTATTAAGGTCAGCAATGATAGTTTTTGAAGCCATTTTCTAACATTGGTAGAGAGATCCATCAGTACATGCACGTACTTAATGATAAGATTGCTATTTAATACAAATTAAATTGATAAGAATCAAACAAAGAGAGTGAACCAGAAAGGTCACTAAGTTCACAATTATAGACCACGTCACTTTGTTTATAATCTTATCAACTTAATTTCATTAATGCAATATGATGTTCTATCTTAATATAGAACTCCCACTATTCTATTATTTTCAAATATAATAAAGCTTTACGCACAATTGGTTAAGCATAAATGATTTAATAACATTATGAAGTCAATATACAAATTCACATAAGCTATTGACATTCATAAAATATGTATAGTCTAAATAAAAGAAACAAACTATATACATAAGCATGTGTACATCATTCATTATCAATGTCTTCCATATTGAGAAACTTTAACCTTCTAGGAATAGAATTCTCAAATTTGACTTTCTTAAAGAGAAATACAGGATCATACTTTAGTAAACAAGAAGTGACAGAAAGTTTCTTGTTATAAAGTTAGAATTAACCCTCAGCCTAGTTGTTTTGCACATATTTATCCAAGTGTAATACTCTAAGAATATGTAGACAAGGGTTTCATATCTTCTGCACACTCCTTGCACCATATCCACAAGTTTTTCTGGTTTTCAAAACTCTCAAAAATACCAACCAAGTCTTCCGGAAAGGCATTGAGTAATGCAAGATATTTTTCTTCTTCATTCATTATATACCCGTTAAAAATGACCTCTTGAATCTTTTTGTTTACTATCTTAACATGCTCAACTAATAAGTGATCATTTTGCATCCTATATTTTGCTAGTTCGTTTCTCAAGTCCTTGAGTCGCTACCTTTAGACTTTAGTTCTTGGAATGCTAGAAGTAAGTATGACCCTTGGAGTCTCGAGAATCCGTCAATTCCTATGACGCCTCCTATAGTCATTCACGATGTTAATTCTGTGTGCTTTGAACATGCATCAAATCACGTATTTTTCCCAGATATTTTATTTTTCTTTAACACAAATTAAGGAAAAATAAATTTTCAAAAACTAGGGAACTAAACTAACTCATATAGATATACATATTTTTTAAATGATCACAAAAAAAAATGTTTTGTACATAATGTTAAAGTAAAACCAAAAAGAATATATAATTCAGTTGTTCTTTAAAGAATAATTATTTCGTAAGTCCAAGTTCAAATCTTTAGGAAATATGTATAATTTCCATTTAGTCAGCATCATAATCCATATAGAGAGAGAGACGCATCATAATCCGTATACAACAGAGACTCAAAAATGAACACAATGATAAGCATTGATTAGTGGTTAAGTCCTTGATAAGTATACAAGGATGTCACGGGTTTGAGTCTCTGTGTTAACATATTATTTTAGCAATTTAACTTTTACATAATTTAACTGTACATATAATTTGACTGCCAAAAAAAGTGTAAAGAAATCCTATAGTCTATTGGTGAATGTGTTGTTATTTTTGTTGGGTCTCAAGTTCTAACCTTGTAGAACGCTAGTTCTTTTTTTTTTTTCCAAATTTCTTTCTTTTATAGAAGAACACAAAGAAAGAGTATAGTCTAAGATTTGAACCTTATACCTATGGATTAACAAATCAACACTTTAACCAATAAACTACTATACTTCTTGGTTGTAATTGAAATTGCAAAGCAGTTGGGCGATTATCAGCTTGTTCAAACTGAAAGAAGAAACAATCAATGAGCATAACAGAAACTAGTACTCTATTTCTAGCCTATTAAAATTTGCTAACTGAACAACAGCATCACATAAAAATTTGCAAACAAACTTGCTAACCTAAGTATTCCAACGATTATGTGTCAATACACAAAAATGATTAACTTAAGAGTCATCTTCAACAAAAACTAGCATGTAATAATGGGAAAAACTAATTCAAGCAAACCATACATAACCCCTATGAAAAACTTAACAATACCACAATGATGTTACTGACTTTACAGGCCGTGAGGTTTTGCATGATTTTCTATGAGAAAGACAACCAACCAAAGCTCTTGTACCTATGGAAAAACCAAAAAAGGAAAAAGAATTTCAGTAACCTCTTGCAGCATGAAGTTCTTGCCCGCTAGTTGTCAATCAACTTATGAGAAGATAACCGCTATTTTCACAACGCTAAATGCCTAAGTTCTAAAATATTAGAGAAGAGAGTTTTTTTCCTGAGACTGTTTTCTGAAGAACTCAAATAGAAAAAGAATATGGGAGAAGAGCGTGTAGTTTGTGCCTTTTTTTTTTTTTTTAATTAACTGCTGAGAAATAGTTTCATTTTGATTAGGATAACTACTGAGTAAGTTTCTTTAGTAACTACTCTGCTTTATCCATATTTTATTTTTGTCGGGTCAATCCAATCATGGGCGCCCACGCACACTCATTTTCTTACATTTTATATTGTAATGCTCCAGCGAAACTCCTGTATTGAGTAGGATTAGCATACTGATCTGCAGCATTTTGTGAAGTAGCAGAATAGTTATAGTGGACAGGTGAATCTGATGGTTTGCAATTAGTCATTCCTAATTTCTACAGTAGGTCCCTAGCATATTTTGTTTGAAACAGAATCAGTCCCCCTATCAATGCTTGTATAAAGAAATCTCATCCTATAGTGCCTTGAAAATATTTGGATGCCTTTGCTTTCCTTGGTTGAAACCATAGCCGATAAAACTTGTCTGCGAAGCTTTCAAAGCACCATAGTCATGGAGATCTCTAGCAAAAACTGTTAGTTTTCGAGAGAACATTTTTGCGCCTGAACCTTTGGACCTCTAATACCATACTAGATATTTTGGAGAGAAAATGAGAGAGAGAGATCAATTTATATTGATTGATTCACTAATTACATACACTCTTGAGCCATTTATATAAAGCTGTCAAGTACAATACTTAAGCTAACAACTTTCTCTAACTAACTTGATACCCTCACGTGCATCATCACTTCCTTTAACTAACTTCTGCTAATGTCATCAATCTCCTTTACTAACAAATATCCCGGCCGCATGCTTATAGACCACCTTGAGTTCATTTCCCATGTCCAGCTGCTCTATACGAATTTCCTCAAGAAAATGCCTCAAAGAGGGATGGCAAGATCTCACCTCAATCGTGTTCAATGTGGCACTTCCCCCTAAACAATAACGAGGGATCTCCTCAAGCTTTACGCAACTGTGCATCACCAGCTTCTCAAGACAAGGAAAGGCATCATCTTCTTCTTCACTTGAGATGTTCCATTTTCTAACATTTAGATTTTGCAACTTCAAGAACTTGAGCTTTGGAAACTCTCCATCCCCCATGTTCCATTCTTCTCCCTCAAATGCTTCATCGAGTAGTTTGAGAACTACAAGGTTGGGAAGTTGGCCAATGATGGACATTTGGTTCCATGGCAGATTAAATCCTGACATGATCAACTCTTTTATGCTCAAGGGGAGACTCAACTCATAGGGTTGCAGCACCTTACCATTGTAAGACACCCTGAGTGAAACAAGTTGAGTTAGAATGGCCAGATTTGGAAGCTGATTGCAATTTTTAGAATAATCCCATGATTCCAAGAATATGCATCTCAATTCTTTGACGTTGGCAAACCCTTTGATCAGCTCCAGCATATCATCTCCATGTGACAACAATGGTGTGGAAATTGTCTGTAAATGATCCAATTGGAAAACATGGCCGAAAGATGACGATGATGATGATGGTCGGACGGGGAAAACAATGTGATTTATGTGTAGGTGTCGCAGATTTACCATACGGAAGATGGTATGCGGCAAATGAACCTCGGAATTTGATCCTTTCACAATGAACGTTTCCAGGTTCCAGAGACTCACTATTGATGCTGGAATTGAACGAAAATCACCCCACATTGCTAAGTACCTCAAGCGAACGAGTGAAGTTATTTCGTCTGGAGAAGTGTCATGTAAATAAATGTCCTCCAGATCTAACACGCTAAGAAGTTCGAACTTGCCACATATGGACGAGACGTCACGGCTAGTAATATAATCAGAAGTAGCACTGGACAACAAGAAGGAGCGGACGAATGGGCCGGAAGCCTTGGCCGCAAAGAAGCGCCTTGGTTGACTACAGATTACTCGACGCTGCTCACAAATGACTTGTGTTGATGAATCAAAAGTAGGCGTCTCCTCCAATAGCTGCAAGAAGTTCTCCTCTGCGGCTTTTTTCACACAAAAATCGTGCAAGAGATCATGAACGTGGCATTTTTTGACATCACCGGAGGACCTTCTTTCGGTGACTGTCACTAGGCTTCTATCAACTAGATCCATCAAGTAACCCATTGCTATATTTTCTAAGTTCTTTTCTTTTTCTGTTTTTCGAATGAATCCTTCGGCAATCCATAAACAAATTAGTTTCTTGACTGGAATGTATCTGTTCCTAAGAAATGCTCCAATATAAAGAAAGCATGGTTTCAGATAATTTGGCAAATGCTTGTAGCTCAATCCGATAACTTTTATGAACTGCTTTTGGGGGTCATCAGCTATGTATGCACTTCGGCTATCGACAAATTTTCTCCAGCGATGTTGTGCCTTGTCAATCCTTGCAAGAATTCCAGCTACCACAACAACTGCAAGAGGCAGTCCATTACAATTTTTTGCAATTTGTCGTCCAGCTTCCAACAACTCTGAAGGACAACTTTTTCCTTGAAATAATTTTTTTTGCAACAGCTGCCAACTCTCATCATTGGACAATGGACGAAGTTTATGAACCTCTGGTTTGTATGATTCCATCAGATTGTGCAACCGACTTGTGAACATTATTCTACTTCCGTTGTTGTCATCTGGAAAGGATCTTCGCAAGGCATTCCATGCCTTAACATCCCATAGATCGTCCAGGAGAATGAGATACCTCCTTCCCTTTAGACTTTTGTATAACAATTCAGCTAATTGCTCCTCTCCAGGCATCTCAGGCATTGTCTTCCTAGACTCCATGGAACGACTTGTGCTAAAAAAATCCTGGATTATCGCTATGTAATCACTTAAAGACATTGCTTGATCACTAAAATCCTGGAGATTACTTGTCGGCATTGTCTCACTAGGCTCCTTGTCATCGCCTACAGACAGGGTATTTCTAGAGTACCCCACGATATACCTTAAGATGCGAGTCAAGAGGGACTTCACGTTATATGCTTGAGAAACATAGCACCACACACGAATATCAAAGTACTCTTTCACAATAAGATTGTTGTAAACTTTTTTGGCAAGATGTGTTTTACCTAGTCCAGGCATGCCAACAATTGAGACAATCTGCAGCTTTCCTCGTCCCCTCACAAGGTCCTCTGTTATTCTTTTCTCCTCATCCTCAAATCCCACTACTACTTCATCCATTTCCGGGGAAGTAGCTTGTGACAACGCTTGACCAAAAATTTCTACATCTTGGTTGGTTTCACTGTCACGCATCTGTGTCACCAATCTCATTGACCTCCACCTTAAGAGCCTTCATCCTCTTTTGGATCTCAGAGAGCCATGAGAAATGATACCATAAGTAGCCCTTTCCTACCAAAAGTAAATCAATTATGTATTCTGCCTTGTATGCAACATCAATAATTTGTGACCGAAGGACTCTTATTTTCTCCTCCTCAAGATGATGATGATCAATTTTACCCAGAAAAGATCTAAGGAAATGTAGCTCTTCCACCAGTGGCCCAATGGGAAGATTCAAGCATGTGATTGATTCAGTCCCATTGTCCAGCAGCTCCCTGAGATTCCCAATGAAGCAATCAAGAAACCCCAGCTCATCAGTTTTGGGGGGCTCGGGAAAAGATGGCTTGGGATAAATCTCTAGGATCTCTTCCTTGGAAAGCTTAATCTTTGCTAGCAAATCAACCAGTGAAGAATACAACTTTTCTGATGTTTCTGCATTCATTTCATTGTCATAAAGTGCGAAAACCACTGATCCTGACCTGCATATATGATTGCTGTGAGTTAGAGTCTGAGTCTCAGTATCCAGGTTTGGCCGATTCACAAAAAAGCTTCTGAGGAACCCCAGCTCCTCCTGAAGGATTTTAATTTGATCCCTCGCAGGAACTGCCAAACCAGCAGATAATACTTCCTCTACATTTCTCTGCAGAAACTCCACAAAGTCCACAGTAATATCATCCATATCGGAACTGTACAAATAATCTGATGGTGATGACTCTGAAGTTTCCAGTGCCCCAATGAAAATCTGCCTAGCCTCTGGAGTCACAGGGTCAATCTTCTTCACGAGATCAGAAAAATCAGAAACCAATGTGTCTAGCGGCGTATCTTTATCCATTTCATTGACCAAGCAAGCGTAAATGAGATGTACAGCTCTCTGAGCTACAACATGGGCGTAACCAAAAAGATCATTTAGTTTCTGATCCTCCGAGCATCTCAGACCTGTAAACACCAACAAAGTTCCCAGAGATCCAAGCTTGTCTTCAAGGGCTTCGAGTGTTATCTTCAAAGAATCAACTAGATCAACCTTAAAGCTGATTACTTCTCTCAGATTCTCCATGACAGACTCAATGAACTCGACCACAAGCTCATAGCTCATCGGATGTGGGGATATTAATTTGGACATTATCCTGTGAACCTCTCTCGTCTCTAACGTCATGATTTGTTTAACTTCATCAACCACATCAGCTACCAGAACGCTGAAAGCTCGAGTTTCAGTGGCCTCCTTCTCTCCATAATGATCATTGAGCAACTTTAACCCGAAGTTTGCTCTTCGGACAACAGCCTCCACACGCATCTGCAGAGCTTGCAAATTCTGGCACTCCAAGCCCCGCCCTGCAATGTACTTCAGAAATGTTCTCAGGCATCTTCGCTGTAGCTCCATGGCCTGAAAGTTCTGTATCCATTCATAAGAAAAAGAGTTACACATCTTTCCCTCTCGGCTCAAAAGTTTCTGTGCGGAAATGTTGAATCAAAGAAGAAACGGTAGATGAGTAGAGGACACCTTCAGCATTTGGAAATAAATTATTTGCATAGGACAACATCCGCCAGTAATGCATGCCCCGGTACTTAATGCTAGAGGTGAACAGAACCCAGCCAAAACTCGGACTCAAAAGCCTGTTTGGCTTGCTTATTTTGGAGCTTATAAGTCCCAATAGAAAAATGCTTCTATCACATGCTTTTCACTGTTGAGGCTTATAAGCTCCAAAATAAGCAACGCCAAACAGGCTGTCAATCAAATTGAGCTTAGTTTGTTAGGATCGATGGGTTCGATTAATACTTTGAAAAAGAAAAATTAGTCTATTTAGTTTGGCTAAATAAATAATAAATAAAAAAATATATATGACGACCAAAAAGTTTTATGGTCATCGAGAAAATCAGCTAAAATGTTTGAGAAGATCTTAAATTGTCATTTGAACTATCTTTTAACCATCTAACTATTTTGTGTCTTGAAAAGACAAGCAATGTATCAACTCAGTACTATTATATCCATTTATATTAAAATAGACTATATTTACCGTGTAACAATATAACCGTAAAAGTACTTTTAATAATTTACATTTTTATCATAAAATAAAATTTATTTACAGATCTACCCTAATAGCTCAATAGATCCAAAAATATGACATAAGCAAAAATTTAACACGAGTAAGTAATAACTGGAACACAAGCCTATGATGCAGTTGTTATTTTACATTTATGTTTTCTTTTTAAAAAAAAAAAATTGCACCCCCAATCTAACTGCCTGCTCGAACTCAAGTTATCACTACTTAAAAAAAAAAAAGTAATCTTAATCATTTGAATTTTTATCTCCTATTCTTTGCTTTCATTAAATATATTTACATTGAAAACATATCTCTCACATGTAAAGAATTAAAAAGAGTGCGCACACACATACATGAATTAGGATTCAAATCTTTCCAATATCAATTTTTTTTAATGTTTTTAGTTATTGGAATGGCATATAATTATAAATAAATCCTGTTTGATGGAGTGAAAAAATATAATTATTATAAATCCTTTTAAAATAAAAATAATTGAGTACTATGATGGACTCAAAGTAATAATTTAGAAGCCTCTAAGAGCTAGTTTGATTTTCAGTTTGAAAATACTGTTTTGTAAAAAAAACCTTTTAGAAACAAACTTTGGGTTAAAAGGACTTCTAGTGAAAACAAAAATATGTTTGGTTATTTTTGTAAGAAACTGATTTGTATTAAATGATATGATGTTTGGTTTTACATTTGAAAATAATAATTAGTTGTCTAAATTACTCAAAAGGGTATTTTGAAAATGATAGTAATAAATTATTATTTACACTATCTTGATGATATTTTGACTTGTTTAAATAGTTTCTAAAGGAATTATGTTTGCAATTTTTTAATAATTAAAATTTATTTAAGTTACACTATATTTTATTACTTCATTTTTATTAAATTTAGAAATTTTAACTTTATTTTTTAATTTTATTTGTTATGTTTTATTATTTTATTTATTTTTCAATTATAAATGAAATTCAAGAAACACTGATTTATAAAAACAATGAGGATATTTTTGTCCAAAGAATTTTTATAAAACTCTCTCTTGGAAATTGCAAATGGAGAAGTAAAAAATTTTGGAAAAAAATTTATGGCCAAAATAACTTGGCCAAAATGGGGACAAATTTGTCATTTATTATATCTTAGGACATATTTACCCTTATTAAATAACTTTATAACTTTTTCTTTTTCTCTTTCATCATTATTAGGTATAATAACCATTACCAACATGTATATTGTCATTTCCAATGCATTGTCTAGCATGTGTCTCTACATATGACATATTATATATATACAGATACATATATATATATATATATGTATGTATATATATATATACACATACATACATACATACACACACATATATATATATATGTATGTATTTGAACCTACAATTCAAATTCCAAAAAAAATTGTAGAAAAGCAATTTATCTTGACTAGATTTCATTTTTGTTTAACTTGATTAGATTAAGGTTATGGTTTGGATGTAACTGCTTAAGGTTCTACCTGTATGTAATTTGTTTAATTTGAAGTAATAAAATTTTTGTTCTTTTGGCCAAAAAAAAAAGTCCCTACTTAACTATGTGAGCATTTATATTTCTTTTTGGTAAAAAACTAAATTAATTTGCACCAAAGGAGTACTTCAAAAATAGCCACGGATTATTATAACGGCATTAGTTTCAATTTTAGGATATGATTAGCTCAAATATGCATAGTTTGAATTGGAAGAAATGCATTTGATATTAGAAAGAGGTGCATGGTTTCATTGATTTTTTGCTTCTTTCTTTTTTCTTTCTCTTTTCCTTTTGCTATTAAGAAATTTTTACTTGATGAAACACGACCATCAAAACAATCAACTACATAATTATTTACAAATTAGAATTCCATGTTTGATATTTACTACTATTAAATGAAAATTTAATATTATCAATAATTATCACTTATCTATTTAGAATTAGAAGATGATTATTATAATTTTTGGTCTTGCTTATAATTTTTTTTCCATTTTATATATTTAGAGATAAAAGATAATCGTTTCTATTCTATCTTTAAATTCAGTTTATAATTAATGATGGTCCAACTGCACATTATGTTAAAATTTAGCATTTTTCATCCAAAGGAAGTAATATCTTTTCCAAAATTAAGAAAACAAGTAATCCATTTAGATGTATGTATAAGTTATATGGTTGACTACTAAATTTTATCTTAGTCAAACAATAGTATTATAATTTGAGAGAAAACATAAAAACAAAAATTAATGAAAGTAAGTAAAAGAAAATGAAACTTTTGATGATTATCATGACCTTGGAGTAATTAGCGACTCACTTTAAATTTTAGCATTTATAATTTATAAGCAATGAAGACGTATTTTTGTAAAATTGAAAAATAGATAATTGATTTAGCTATAGAAATTATATATCTTGTTAGTTATTAAAATTTTTTTCTTGACCAAATAATATTATTATGATTAAAAATAAAAATTGATCGATGTAAATAAAAGAAAATATAAAACTTTTAATTATTATCATGCATGGTTTAGTTCTATTAGTTAATCTTGTTAAAATTCTCATTTTTATGATCATTAAATAAGTAAGGCTTACTTTTGTAAGATATAAAAAGATCATGGGTTTAGTTATAAGTAATGTATGTGATTAGTTATTACAATATATTGTTAATCGAATAATATTATTATGATTTTAAAGAAAATATGAAAAAAAATTGACAGGGATAAGAGAAAATGTAAAGTGTGAAATTGTTGTCATAGTTTTGGCCCAATTAATAAATCATGTTAAATTTAGTATTTATGATCTATAATCATTCCAGAAACTAACTCCTCTCAAAATATTATTCGAACTTATAGTTCATCTCATTTTTCATCTCTAGATAGGTAATTTTCTTAATTTGAAAATTACTTATTCAATAAGAAATAATTTCCTTGATGAAGTAATTGAATTACTTTAAAAAATTTTAATTTGATAATACATAATATGACATGACTTAAACACCCAAATAAAAACACTCATGTTACTTACTGCATTGAAAAACGTTGCTATAACACATGGTATATTTTATGCTAAGTAGTGTGAATAGATGTTGTATAATACTAACATGTGACCCATACATAGCATGTGACCTGTACGGTGCATGGGTTTGTATGTGTTGCAAATTATGTATTTTTAATTTAAATATATAATTAAATAAAGTTTTGATTGAATAAATCATAAAGTTTTGGAGAAATTAATTTATAATTATAAATAAATTTTAGATTGGTAGAGATTTTTTGGCCGAGTTAGCAAATACTTATATAGATTTTAGACTAGTATAGATTTGCTTATATAAAATTTCGAATTGCTTATTACTTTTTTGAACGCGTTTAATGTAAGCACCCAACATGTGATTTTATTTATTTTTAAAGTGTCACTTAGTTGCATGTAATGATAGATGGTCAATGATAAAAGCAAGTCTTATTATCACATGGCAGACTCAATTGTACATTTGGCAGATTCAAATGTAATAGAACTTTGACACGAAGAAACTTTGAGATTTGGGATAACAATTTTAATATATATTAGAAAAAAATAGAATATAAAAAAGAATGATCCTGAGGTGAATATAGTGAAGTGAAAGACAGGGGAGACTAAGGGATGATTATTCTGCTATAACAAAACAGAATCACATATTAAATAAGTGAACATATAAATTTATAACTTTTAATAATTGAAATCAAATTGAATTTGCTTGAAAACCGAAATCATTGATTTAGTTATACACATAATATATATGGTTAATATTTATTTTTTTACTTTTAATCAAATATTCAATAGAAGAAAAAAAAAAAAAGAAGTTTACAAAATGACTAGCTTAAGTAAAAGAAAATATTAAGTTCGAGTAGTTGAGATTATTTTTTCCACAAGTGAGGTCCTTGGTTTAAATCCTAAGAGGATGGGGATATAAAAGAAAGTAAAAAAAATATACATGCTTTTGTTTATCATCATGGTTTTGATTCAATCTATAAATGATGTCAAACTTTTAGTGTTTATGTATATACATATATACATATACATATATATATATATATATAAGCAAGAAAAAAAATATTTTTAGCAAAATTTATAAAAAATCATCAATTTTACATGATTCAAAAAAAATTAATTAGATTAGTGAATCGGTGCAATTCTTATGTGGTTAATCCGTCTATATTTTTCTTTATAGACTGCTCATCCAAGGTTTTAAAATTATTTAAAAAGAAAGAAAAAGAAAAAAGAAATGGTCTCAGACCACAATCTTGCAATGGAACATATATGTCAAGTTGGGGTTTATAGAGTTGTTTTATACTAGTTGAAGTAGATGGTGTTGCTTTCTATGTTGGGTGCGAAAATTTATATAAATTTGAGTCATTCCAAGAGATGAATGAAGAGAGAGATAAAGGTGTACTGAAGAGAGAGAAAGTAAGTGTATAATTATTTTTAATCATAATTTAGAGTAAAAGAATTTTTTTATTTACTTTATAAACATTTTGATTTTTTTTTGTCAAACACTTTTTAATTGTGTAATACGGTCTTAACTTTTTCATTTAAACTCAAAATTTCATTGATTTTTAACTCAAATCAAGTTTTAAATTGGAAAACCAAACACTCTCTTCTTTTTAACAGACTTTTAAGTTTCAAAATTTTTTTTAGTTTTCCGAAACGAAAAACCAAACTCCCATAAGAATCGTTTATCTTATCCTTCAGGGAGCAAATCCTAACTACGGTGATTTCAAACGCCTTTCTCGATGAAAATTTACATTTTAATTTCATTGCCATTTGTCCCACTAGTAGCCATTATTGGAGTTACAAAAAGCCGCTTTTGACCAAAAGAAAAAGGAGATGGAAATCATGCCACAATGCGACAAGAATGTGGATACCCATAGCTATCAATCACTATACACGTCGGCTAAAATTTGTCAATAAATGATATAATACATTAATAGTGTGTACTTATATGATGCACCTGATAAGATATAATTATCAAATTTTATATATAATAGTGTTGTGGTTATCACTAGCTCTTTCCAGCTCCAATTCTTGAATGTCAGAGTGGCTGCGTGCCTCCAACAAGAAAAGAAAGAGTTATCTAAAGGGACACTGATGTGGTGTTAATTAAAAGAATTTTAATGTTCAATTTAGAGATAATTGATATGATGAAATAAATTTGATAGGAATAAAACAAGTTAAGGAATGGAATGAACTCAAGAATGGAATGGATTTAATAATGAGTATATCATATTTGGTATATTTTAGAAATGATAGTAGGAAAGAGTGCGTTGGTTGTAAGTTTATGTTTAGTAACTAGTATATTAACATGGTATTGAAAATAATCTATATAAAAACCCAATATTATCCCTATACTATTATATTATATACATTATAATGATAAAATTAATTATACAAAATATTTTTAAAAAAATACTAGAAATACTAATTTAAAGTATATTTATATTAATAACCTTAATAAAAATAAAATGATGATAATATATGTGTGTGTACATGAAAATATAATATGGTGAACTTTGTTATTTTTTATTTTCATTTTTTTTTATTTCTTATTTTTATTTTTATTTTCTGTTTTCCATTTTTATTTTTTATTTTTAAAAATTCATTTTTAAAAATTTTATTTTTTAAATATATTTTCTATTTTTTTGTTTTTGATATAAAATGCTAAATGTTAAGTTTTGAATGGTCATTTTAGTCATTTAACAAAAGATCTCATTCCCACGAATATAGGAATGAGTCATTCCTATGGGTTTTGCTATAAATTGCTATTCCCATATTCATGAGAATGGAATTCCCTCGAGAATGAGATTCCTTGACTCATCCATCATACCAATCATAGGATTTAGAAGAAAGAAAGGAGTTCTATTACATTCCTAACCCATTCCTACATACCAATCACCATCTTAGTGATGGATCAAACTACAATTGAGCAAGGAAGAGATTGTATGCTTATGAGTGCGTATCTTTGGTCTATTTTGCTGATACGTACTTAAAGGTTTCTGTTAAAAAGGAGTTTGAATAGAGTTTGACCTCTTTTTTGAGCTTATCTCGATGGGTTTGTTCTAGTAGGACTGGTATAAATGAAACAAGAGCCTAACTCCTTATTTAGCAACAAAAGCCTAACTCTTTGTTTGGCTTAGAACATATCGCGAGATACTTGAGCTTGATCCCAATTGGTCTAAGGGCTTATGGGCAAAGATCTTAGGCCTGAAACAAGTTGAAGAAAGGTCCCTGGACTCGACAAGGCAGGTCAGATTAGGCATGGCCTATATCAAGAGCCCCTTGAGTTTCTAAACATGGAACTGACCTAACGCGCATTAAATGTGCCACTCATACCACCTATGTTGCCTCTTTTCCTGCGTAACAAATGTGAAGTTTTGTATCCCCAAGAGCAGTATGTCTAAAGTGTCACACCTTTCTGAATCAAAGGGTGTTGCCTATAAATAGAAGGGAGTTTTGTGTTTTAAAATCATTTTTAGGCCACTAGAGATTTCTTCTAGATTTTTCAACAAGCTTTTAAACCACTTTCTTTCCCATACCACCTGCTTATTGTAGAAAGTCCACCATATCTAATAAAAATGACTATCAATACTAGGAAGCACATCCCTACAATGGTGAAAAAAGCAGTTGTAGCCCTAATAGATGAGGGCTCTTCACCGTCGCCACTACAACAAACGCAATTCAAGCATAGAGGAAGTGACTGCGGTGGCAGGTGCCTGAGATAAAGCCTCGAGTAGCTCCAAAGTAGCAATGCATATGCTGTCCTTTCCCAGAGAAAAGGTTACTGATGTTTTCCCTGCTAGAGTTAGCATTGACAATGTTGAGAAGAAGGCAGAGGAGAATCAAGTAGGTGCCCTTGATTCAGCTTTTCCCTCGGCCCCTCGGGCTCATGGAAGGGGAAAGCTCGTTCTTGCAACAAGTTCGTGTTACCCTCAAGTACAGGCGAATGCCTTGGAGCTGCTCCACCTTATCACGCCATTCCCAACAAGCTTTTTGACATTTGAGTTTTGTTAGGATGGGAGAGGGGGACAAAGTGTGCTCTCCTTCATACTCATTCCCCAATAAGTTGTCTATATACCTCCTTGCATTTAGCTCGGGCTTGCTTGTCTATTCCTGATTTCTTCGCCAACATCATCCACTACTATGGATTGGCCCCATTACAAGCGATGGTAATAGCTGGGCCAAGACTATCGGCTTTTTCTTGAGAAGCCAATCATTTGGGTTAACCCTTATAGTAATGGTGTTTAGAAGGAAATTTATTGAGGGCCGAGCAAGAGGAAGGTTGGTTTCACTTCTAGTGAACTAGGAAGCTGTTCAAGGACTTAGAGTTCTCATAAAAGGGTTGGCATCACAACTAGGTTTGGGTTAGACCAAGGTCCAGGACCCAGAATCTGCCAACCTAATGGAGACATATGGATGAAGCAGCTGCTGATAGGGATTCTTCCCTCTCTATCAAAGAGAAAACCTCATGGACGAAGATGGTCAACCCTAAATTGACAGGTTTAACTGTCTATTGACCTCTACCTGAGTCTGGGAATCAGGGCTGTATAAGGAATTTACCTCTTAGCCTAATAAGGGTAAGTCAATTCTCTTTCTCCTTTCACCTTATCTCTCTTACTACTTATCCATTGATTTTAAATTTCTAACTCTTCCTCCTTTCCCTCGCAGCTACTTAGAAGACGACCATGAAAGCTACCAAGTAGTTTGGCTAGCAGTTTGTTTTATCTGACCTGATAGCTGGGCGACGTAAAGAAGAGAGAAAGAAGATTCGAGAAAAGGCAACGTCCCCCGACTCTATCAATATGGTTTGGACCTCGGTCTATAAGGGAGAATATGAGGGGTCTACCTGAGAGCTTCTTTAAACCAGGAAAGTCAGGGCAGTCGACAAAGGCCTTGGGGTAGAGAAGATAGCTAAGAGGCACGAGAATGTGCTTGGGCTAAGAATGTGACAAGGAAGAGGAAGGATGTGGAACCTACCGAGTCTGACTTAGAGGACTCATGTCCTCGTCGCCTTAAGGTTCCCCTAGTCATCAATCTGGGCGGCTCTCTGGTTAACCAGGTCATCGTATTGACGAGGCGTCTAAGCGGTGGCAGAGGCGTTTACTTGGCAAAGGGGTGTGTTTAGAGCCTGGAAGCTAAATCGGAGTAGCTGTGTGAGCAACTTTGTTCTTGCAAAGAGCAAGTAGTAGCCAATTTCAAGGAGTAAATGAGTACCGAGATGTAGCCATGCTTGAAGGCCATATTATATACAAGTCAAGCTTGGTCGATGCTTGTTGAAAGGCTTACAACCTTACCTCGGCTCGGTTTGTAGGCTGAAATTTTAGCTTCCTCCTGCTACTGCCATGGCCAGCTACTGAGGGAGAAAGGCAAAGCTAGCCTTAGCAGTTCAACGAAGGAGCTTGGGCCAACCACCCATACAAAGGAGATTTTTTATGGCGAAGGTCTAGATTCTACCGTTACTTGCCCCAAAGCTTACTGACTCTTATATTTTTCTCCTTTTTGACTATGTATTGATATAACTATCTGAACCATAAATGGAGAATGACTTTTTGTTCTAGTCTTTGCAGTGTACACTAATATTTGTTCTTTTATTTTTAACTGATCATGTGAGTAGTATATTGCCCTTAAAAGGTGCTTGTTCATGCCAATTTGATCCAAGTAATAAGCATTCTCAAAAAAGCTTGTCGAATTAGTTTGATTAAGTAATCTTTCTCAAATTAGGATTATCTGAGTTAATTTGATTAAGTAATTGTTCTTGGGAGAGGCACGCCGAGTTAATTTGATTTAAGTAATAATTGTATCCGAGAAAGGCTCGACTGAATTAATTTGTTCAAGTAACCTTTCTTATAAGCGACTCAACTGAGTTAATTTGATTTAAGTGATAAATGTGTTAGGTAGAGGCTAGACCAAAATAATTTGATTAAATGATCTTTCTCGAAAGAGGCTCAGTCAAGTTCATTTGATTTAAGTGATAAATGTGTCGAACAAAGGCTCGACTGAATTAATTTGTTTAAGTAATCTTATCGAGAAAGGCTTAGGCGAGTTAATTTGATTTAAGTGATAAATATGTCTAGGGAGGCTCTACCGAATTAATTTATTAAAGAAATCATTCTTAGGAGAAGCTCGACGAAGTTAATTTGATTCAGTAATCATTCTCGAGAAAGGCTCAACTGAGTTAATTTGTTTGAGTAATCATTCTTGAGAGAGGCTTGACCGAGTTGATTTGATCATTATTGAGTATAACCTTTTGCATATTAAAAAAATTTAGAAAAGAAGGTAAGACACCATAATTTACGTGGTTTGGCCCTTAGGCTTACACCCACGGGGGCATGAATACGAACAATTAAATGATTGTAAAACTTACAGTATTTGGGCTGACTTTACTTGTGGTAGACACTTACATACTTTTCTTTGTATTGTCTCTTTCAGACGTAGTACTTATTCAGATGTTCGGCATGCCATGCATTCTTAAGTTCTTGGCCTCTAACTTCTGCTAGCTTCCCAGCTATATGGTCGGGCATAAATTGGGTCTTTCGAAGGACTAAGTCTCATTCTTATATGTCTTTCAATTGAACTTGCTTAGCAAAATGTTTTACCATGGCTGCCTTTGTCGCATCCGATTGGAGTGAGGCATCTTACTGAACTTCATCTATTAAATCAAGATAACATCTTCATTATATTCCTCCATTCTCAAGTTGGTGGAGCCAACTTCAGAAGGCACGACTGTTTCTATTCTAAATGTGAGTCTAAAGGAAGTCTCGCTTGTTACCAAACTAGGAGTTGTTCTATGCATAGAAGTAAGTCGGCCACAACCCCTTAGCTTTGTCTAACTTAGTTTCCTTTAATCATTGCTTTGTTGGTCTTTAGCCCTTTAATTATTGATTTTCATCTCTTTGCATTATTTTCGAAAGTAATTGAAGTCAAACTATTTGCATTGGTTCGTTAATGATAACTCAAGGAATGCCTAATCGAGTTATCATGTTCTTTTATATAAAGTTCCAGATGACCTTCTCGGTAATCTTTACTAATGCTTCAATTTCCACTCATTTTGAGAAATAGTCTACTGCAATAAAGACAAACTTCCTTTGGGTCGAGCTAGGTAATAGCAGCCCCATTATAACTAGTCCCTACTTGTCGAGTAGGCACGGGCTTGATATTGCGTAATCTCGGTTGTAGGCAGTCTCCAGATTTAGGCATGCTTCTGGCATAAATAACACATTTTTACATGTTACTCAACATCTTTCCACAAGCTTGGCCAATAATACCTTTGCTGCAATACTTCGATGGCGAGTGCTCGAGCTGCGATATGGGTCCCGCATATTCTTTATGGACTTTTATCAATACGTATCTTCCTTCCTTCGTAATTACGCATTTTAATAGTGGTCTGAGATACGATTTTCAATACAAGTAGCTAGGATACATTGTGAACCTTCATGTTCTACTTATGATATATTTCTGCTCTAGAGCTAGCAAACGGGTACTCGCGGTTAACCTAACACGTTTATAGCGGGTTAGGCTGGTCAAGTCTGGTCAACCAGTTTATCAAACGAGTCAGGGATATTAAAACCCTAAACCAACCCTAGTGGGTTGTGGGTTAGATGGGTTGTTTTGACAGGTTAAACGAGTTGTTTTGGTGGGTTCGTAGGTCATTTTTTGTAGGTTAGGCAGGTTCTACGGGTCATTTTAACGGGCTAAGCGGTTCACAGGTCATTTTGGTGAGTGAGGCGGGTTCATGGGTCATTTGGTGGGTTAGACGGGTCATTTTTACCAGTACACGAGTCATCCCATGGGTTGATCCAACTTGACTCACCTATTTCACGGGTTGGGTCTGGTTGAACTGTTGGTCTAGCGGGTCATTGAATTTTTAACCCTAACCCTCTTTTTTGGTAGGTTACACGGGTCGACCCACGGGTTTCAACCTATTTTTCCACCTCTAGTCGTGTCCAAAAAGAGGTGAAAATGGGGAATGACTCTAAGCTATGTGGCCTAAGAAGCTACTAAAAAGAAATCTAATTTAACACTTTTTTAGTTTTCTTTGGATTGAGTGAAGCTCAAAATATAAATCTAAACTAGTGGAAAGAAACTAAAGTGGGTGTATGTGTGTAAAGGTGGTAGAAACATGCTATCTAAGGGAAACAAACAATGGAAATAGGAATTAGGGTGATCTACACTTGCTTATGGGTACTTACTACACTCTTGATTAGGGTTTTTTCGATGGATTTTCTAGATTGCTCTTGTCTAGAGTCCTAAATAACCACCTTATTATCCTCTAGGCCTTAGTGCGAGTCTATCCCTAGGTGAATCCTCCTAGAGTATAGCGTGATTTTTATGACCTAGGGTTTTTGGCTAACTACTTAAGGTTCTAAGTGATGTAGATTGAGTCTACACTAGTGTTTAAACCGTTGGTTGAGTTTAAAGCCAAGACCTAGACCATCTAAGGTCGATTAAACTAAGACAGAAGCCTATTAGCTGGATTTAAAGAAACTAAGTCCAATCATAGCAGGTTAAGCTTTAAAGCACACATCTATACATGTTCTCGATCATGGCATTTGTTGAACATATAGACATGTTCAACTACTAAATACACAGACATACTTAGATTACACCATACAAACAATTAAGAGCCAACATGTATGTAAATTGAGCATGTTATTTCAGCAGCATCCTAACCAAAATCCAGAACAAACTATCAAGATAGAAGGCTAAAATTCTTTCTCTAGGTGCCAAAATCATCTTGTTACAGCCAGTTCTTTCCTCTATCCCTTTGCACTTGTTGTAAGTTCAAACCCCCACTAAATGGATCATTAATAGAATTAAAACTACATTCAATAAATTCTTATGAGGAGACAAAGGAGAATCTAAAACTCTACATAGGTGCAAATAGAGTAAAACTTGCTTTCCAGTACATAAAGAAGACTTGGGCTTCAAAAATATCTCAAATCTTATAAAAGCTTTTTCGATGACTCTGTGGTGGAGGTTTAGATCAGGTAAAAGTCTTTAGGCAAAATTTCTTAATCAAAGAAATTATGAAGGTTTTTCCCCTGTACTGGTTCCTATCAAACCTAAGGTTGCTCACAAACTAGAAGAGAATGAAAAAGATGGCCAATGCCTGTGAAGATAACATAAGATGGCAAGTAGCACATGATTTTTGCTCTCTTTAGTTCGATAACTGGCTAAAATATGAATACTTGGCACAATTTGCTCTAGATAACTTCTCAAACAATTATAGGTTAGAGATATTATCAGTAATAGAGTTTAGGAGTTATCTAAAATTGAAGAGCTTATTCCTCTAAGGATCCTCTTGAAAATTAAACAAATCATCATTAATGGAGAATAGGATATCTGCTGGTGGTTGGATTCTAAGGATGGGAGCTGCAAACTTAGACAAGCATGGGAACAATGTAGAGTGACTAGTACTCATCAACTAATTTTTTTCTAGAATCTGGCACTCATCTATTCCAACCAAATCTCCTATATTTACTAAAGACTAATTAAAGTATAGACCCCAGATGACAATGAGCTTAAAACAAAAAACTTTCTACTTTCCATCAAAATGTCAATGTTGCCAAGATATTGAGTCCATTGATCACTATTTTCTAAATGGAAAAAAGGCTAAAGAAATTTGAGAGTTCTTTGCAGGCAGTTTTCAAGTCAAATTACCAAAGGATGGAGGCATAAGGAGTTGGTTATCAACCTGGTTCTTTTCGGGAGACTTTGTTGCTCATGGTCACATAAGAACACTTATCCTTTATTTATCTTGTGGTTCATTTGGCTTGAAAGCAATGATGCAAAATATAGAGACTTGGGGTTCTTTTCTGACTAAATCATGTGGAAAGTTAAAGAATGGTGTTACAGTTGTTTCAAGCTAAACTTATCAAAGTAAACCAGTGGGAAGGGGATTTATGGATTGTAGAGCTCTGGGACTGGCAACCCCAATCTTTCTTTGTTAGAACTTTCTCTCCTATATGGTGGGTTAAACCTAAAGATGATTGGGTTAAGCTCAATTTGGGTGGAAGTTACCATATGCAGTGATAAAGAGCAGGTGTATGAGGTAAAAATGATTTGGGTTTTTTCAAAAAAACTTGCAAGTTCCTTCTGTAGTCTTAGTAGAGTTATTTGCTCTTTGGAAAGGCCTTTCTCTTGCTAGGAAAGAGGTCATTATAAGGTTTGCATTGAAATGGATGCAAATGTTGTGGTTCAATGGATATAAAACAAAGCTAAAAGGCCCTGGATCATTTAAGAAAAAAAGCAGAAAATCCTTAGAATCATGGAGCAGATTGAATGGAAGATATCTCATATTTGTAGAGAAGAAAACTGTACCACAGACCTCCTCACTAACATGGGTACTAAATCAGGAAGTCTCAAAATCCTCCACCAGGAAAATCAAGTTTCTTTACTGAGAAGAATTGCCAAAATGGATAGAATACAGTTACCATACTTCAGATTCAGGAGATCAGGTATTGCCTAATAGCCTTTTGTAGAGGATATTCTTTTTGTATACTTAATATTTTTGTAAGGGTAGGAGTCCTACCTTGTTTGCATTTCCTTAAATTCTTTTTGTACATGCCACTTTGCATATAAGTGGACTTATGTTGCATTTGTATGTAGATGTTAGAACTTGCATGTTGTAAATGGTTAGGGACTGTCTAACCACATCTTAGGTTTAGAAAAGAGAAAGGCCTCATGTCTCCCCTCTTTTTTTGTAACCGTTTTTTTCAATTAATGAAATCCCGGGGAGGTCGAGAAAGACCTCCCCTTCCACCTAAAAAAAAAGCAAGCAAGCATCAAGATTATATATGCTATCTCATTGTGACATATCATCAAACACTTAGACATGTCTAGAAGATAATCATTGGAACCCTAAGTACAAAGCATATATATACAAATCCATCAAAAGACCATTATAAGAATGTAATAAATCTACCCATAATACAAGTGTTAGTCACTCGTTAAATATGTAGTCAATCATAAAAGAGATTAAGAAGAAAGAGAATCTTCCCTTCCATCCTTAGCTCCTTTTTTGCAAATCTTGCTTCAATCTTCAAATCCAAGTGTTTGATTCCCAGAGCTTGATTCTAGATATAGATATGTGTGGATAAGTGTGTGTATGAGGGTGAGAGTGATGGATGGTTAGGGTTTTAATGGGATTAGGATATCTCTTAAGAAAAATGGCCTAAAACCTCTTTACATAGGCTCTTGAAATTTTCGCTCAAGCACTTCATGGGCTGCTCATGGAATTTCTGCATGATCGTGACCTAGTCATGAAGGTCTCTATCTGTATTTCATAAGCTGCTTATGGAAATTTTCTGAATTCAGGGGCTGGCTATAGAATTCCCTATTTGTTTCCTTTCAAGCTCGGTTTCGTCCGATTACATCAATCCTCATCCAGGACCAAAGGCCTTTTTCTTTGCATTTTCTCCTTCAAATCAACCTTAGCTTTGCTTTATCATCCAAGCATCATCAATTCAAGCCCCAAACATTGCTTCAAACCTCACCTAAAACTCAAGAATCAAGCACTTAATGTGGTATTTTACCTATAAACTCAACTATGAACATCTAGAGCCGAATATGCACAAGTATGATATATATACACCACACTAAAGCTATCTAATAAGCATAAACAAGCTCAAATAACATAGAATAATGCAAGAACAAACACACACAAACCAAGACACATCAATAGCCCCAAACCTTCTCTTGCTTGTCCCCAAGCAAAACCAAACCTGAGTTTATCTCCAAGTTGCCAAAAACGATTACCAAAAGTGTTGACTTGCTATCTTTTTGGATCTAAATAGTAAGAAAGGGTCATTTTTTTCATAAAAAGAGATCTCCAAGCCTTTTTTGGATCCTCCTCTTAAGCACAAGGATTCTCAAACTTCTTAGGAACTTACCAAGTAGCTAAAACTGCCACAAACCTAGGATTCCGACTCATACACCCGGGATATTGATACTTTGTGCCCCCATTAACTAATATGGCCTCCGAATATGCACTTAGCTTTAAAGATACAATGGAAAGAGAAAATACATCATGATGGCTCACATTTGATGTAAGAGTCTTATTTGTATTACATAAAACAAAAGAGATACTTGCGTCAAATTGACATTATGTCACTTTACACTTATTCGACATACTTCACTTTTTCATATTTTTGTTTCCTTTTTGGCCTTTTCTCATTTTTCACTTTTTTCCATTTTTTCACCTTTTTTCTTTTTTTTCGCTTTTTTCAATACATAACATAAAAGAAAAAGAAAAAGAAAGAGCTAAGGCATACTAAAAGAACCAATTAAGGAAAAGGCACTCATATCAACAACTCTCAAAAACACTTTTTCCAACCAAGTTGTAGGATAATTACAAGGTGCATTTTTAAAGGCATATACTTTCTACAGTTTTCAAAAGGATTCTCTTCAAAGTCCCAGTTCTCCCTCTACTCTATTCACTCCCTACAATACAACCTCATCTACTCCAATCAATTAAGTCAATATATAAGAGCCAACGCTCCAATCAATAAAGAGATAAATGACTCTATATGCATAAATATAGAAAATTTTCACCATTTTTAAGAAAATAATATAAGTCTACCCTAAATGAAGCATAAAACAAGAAAACTAAACTCCCACACCCCCCAAACCTAAACTTTGCTTGTCTTTATATAAATTAAACAAAACCACACAATAAGCAAGTAAACATCACAAAGCATGTAAGAGAGATGGGGAAGGGGATAGATAAGAGGGGACAATTAGAGAAAGGATAGATACAACCTTGTGTTCTTTAAAGTTCTTCGATGTCAATAATCAATCAATCATCTACTAACCCTGTTTCTCAACAAACCACAAACACTCACAAAGCACAAGATTGATAGCATTGCCATGCAAGCTTGCATTAGCATCAACATATGATAAACAGGGTATATGAATTAGAATGTAGCAAATATGGGAATCAACACTCTTAAAGCCTAAAAAGAAAGCAAATAAAAAGCAAAATGAAAGTCAAAGAACAAAATTACCAAAAGTAATCTAGGTTGCTTCCTAGTAGTGCTAACAAAGATGCCATTAGCCAGGCACTCTTATCTCAACAAAATTTCTAGGGTGTCTTCTAGCAGCACTAGGTTTATGCCCCTAGTCGGGTGGTAATGTTGGGGCCAATAGTGCTTGAATTCTTTAGGCGCAGATCGCTAGATAAACCTGTCAATGTACAAGTCAAAGGAAAAAGGATCATGTAGTATGTAATCAACCAAATCATGCACTTCATAATCCTTTTCAAGCTTATAACTAGTATGCCATCAATGTAAACCTTTATGTCGTACCCAGTTTGGTGCTCGAAGACCTTGATGACCATCATTTAGTAAGTTGGCCTAGCATTTTTCAGGCTGAATGATATGACTTTATAGTAATACAGGCCTTGCTCCATAATGAAGGAAGTCTTCTTTGGTCTTCCAGGGCCATGGTAATTTGATTGAAATCCTTAATTACATTTATAAAGTCAGTATTTCGAAGCCTGAGGTGGAATTCACCAATTAATCAATCCAGGATAATAGGAAACTATCCTTAGGACAAGCTCGATTTAAATCAATGAAATAAATGCAAAGTCTAGGACTACACTGGCAATCCATTCGGGGTAGTCCATCTCTCTGACATGTCCCGTGGATAAGAGCTTACTGACTTCTTGTTATAGCCTTCGACGTTATTGCTCCAAAGGCTCTTCTCTTTTGCTTGATCCGTCAGAAGCTTGGGTCTATGTCGAGGTGGCGACATATTGAGCAGACCATGCCAAGTGTCATACATGGTTAGCCAAGAATTTCTTAAGGTCAACTTGGAACTCCTTAGATAACTCTGTTATGACTTTAACTTGGTCAGTGGGCATGGAAAGACTCACCTCTTCTAACCTTTCTGTAGGTTTCCCTTTTCAAGAAGATGGATCATGTTAACTTTATATTGTTTTTTATGATGTTTTGGTTATAAAAATTATATGATTGATAATATTTATAAGTTGTGGACACTCTGAAAGGTTTGTGTCAACACATTGCTTGAGAAGTTATGAAAAAGTTACTGTGTATAAGTTTGTAAACTATTAACACAAGAATCATGCTTTGTTAACTTCTTGAATGACAATTGTGAACACAACACTTAAGAATTATAAGCTTATCACTTGGAATGTGCAAACAAAATGGCTAGGAATTGTGAACATAACATTTACATCTTGAGAAAGTTTGATGGTAAACAATATGTTATCTTGTATAATGCATGCTTGTGTTAATCTATTATAACAGCTAAGGAAGCTTTGCACATGATATGCTCATCATCATATGAAGAGTTTAGAAATACTCACGATGAAGAAAAGTATGGGTTCGAGTTTAGTTCTTTATCTTTTTTCGGTCTATGACTAAAACTAATGGAGTTGATGAAGATAAAATAGTCATTTTTCAGCATTAACATTTAAGTAGAGTTGCGAAGTGTCATGGGTTTAAGTTTAGTCCCTTATATTTTTCAGATGATTTGTTAACAAATTTGTTAAAAGAGTTAATGGGTGCGCAGACCGGCTAGCTATAGGCGGGCCTCTTAAACAAGTTAGGTTAGGGGTCCCTTGAATGTTTGGCCTGCCCAAGATCTAGGCCTGATCTGGCCCAGCCCATTAAATACAGACTTCACGGGCCAGGCCTGGGGCCCGTTTGCCATGTCGAAATTGGGCTGAAAGAAATGTGTGCCAGTACCATACATGCAGGTATATCAGATACACACCGTGACAATCCCTTCCCCTCAAATTCGAAACAAGAAAAAAGAGGGAAAATCCAGTTTTCAAAACCACACCAAAAACACACACACACCTAACCACATTTTTCACCTTTCAAGTTTCAATCCTCATCCCCCTCTTGGACTTCACGAAAACCCACTCACACACACGCATATACATTTGTTAGTCACATTGTTTTCAAAATCGTAGAAGCCTCAAAATTTGCGTAAGAAGTGACAAAATCAGTATAATCGAAATGGCTGAAGCGCTAAGCCCGAAGCCCAACCTGAAACAGAGAGCTCCTTTCGCTTCTCCGACGAGCCCTTTCTTCTTGGGTTCAAACGACGACAAGCTCGAACGCGCTCAGGCACGGGCAGCACGCGCCGCCTTAATCCGCCGCAAGTCCGTCGTGCCCACAGCTTCTTATCCTGCTTCCACCGCTTCCGCTGCCAATTCCGTCCTAGACAAACAGCAGATCCTCGAATTGTTCCACAATTGTATCAAACTCGCCAGTGAAAACGTCTCTCTCTCTCTCCCCCTCTCGACATATATATATATATATATATATATATTTGTATGTGTGTGTGTGTTAGTAACTTATGATGTGATTATTTATTAAAGATTTGATTTTTGTAATGTAAAAATCTTTTTGATTGATACGGTGATTGAGTAGATGATTTTCGTTTGCAGAAAATTAATCAAAAGAATACGTGGGAGCTGAATTTAATCGATCATCTGAACGACATTATTAAAGTTGAGGAAGAAAATGACACCGAGACTAATTTCCAGAAGGTATGTTACTCTTTCAATCTGTGGTATTACATGTGTTAATCTGTTTAAAGGTCGTGTTTGGTACGATGGTTCAGTGGTTAATTGTTGCATACTGTTAATTGATTACTTTAAGTTGTTAGAGAGGGCGTTTATTGTTGTCTTGAATGCTCGCTTTTCGTGCAAGTGAGATCCTTTCGATTGATCGTTGCATCTGTGAATATTCTGTTAAGGGTATACAAGACTTGGAAAAGACCTTTGATGTTTAGATCCTTATATCTTGTAATTGACCACTTCATCTAAAAGCTACGTGAGGGTTCAAATAGTAGAAATAATTTCTCCAGCAACAAGGGTAAGATTGTGTACCTACCTTCATTAGACCTTGCTATTAGTGGGAGATTTGAGAATTAGGTATAACTTATGTTATTGATTTTTGAGGAATATGATCTCAATTTATCTTGAAAGATATTTTGTAGAGTATTATTTATCCATAAATTGTTTGGATGATGTATTATAGTGATTCATTAAGGCTCCCCGTATTGAATGATTAATGAGAAGAAAGTAAGTCTATGGACCTTAGCAAGTTTAACAATAGAGATTTTCTATTTCAATCGTCTAGACTGAGAGAAAAAACTTGAGAAGTCATCGGGTTCAGCTAGTACTTCCATCGCATTTGATTGTTTGTTTTCCATCAAGGTGAAATAAACTTACTTGGGTCAAAAGCGGTGTACTTTGCAAACAATAATAATCTCTGATGTAATTACTTTTGTAGTTTTGTGTTTTGAAATTCCTCTGCTTGAACTTGGAATTCAAATCCACAATTTATTTTGGGATGACTAGTATGTATTTAAAATCAGTATGAATATTTAATAAGATAAAATGGGCGAAAATAGTAGCTTCTAGGAGTTGGCATTATTATAGACCATAGAGTGTCTCTATATAAATGATAGCAATATGATATAGAAATAAAATCCCATCCATAAAGTAATAAACATGAAATTATCTAACTGAAGTTTGTCTGCTGCAAAGTTCATTTGCTCAACGTAGCAACATGAACTTTCCCAATTGAAATGCAATGCAAGATTTAAGACAGTACATGGAAGTATTACATTCTAAAATTCTACTTGAGAGGATGTTTACTTTGATAGATTATTACTGTTGTTTGTGAAAAGTAGTTATGATGTCCAGGGAAATAGTGAGGAAGACTGTGAAATGGCCAGAAAGACTATGCAATTTTGCCCATGAGAATGAGATCCTACTCTTAATTATATTCTATTTGCAGAAATGAATCGATGCTGTTATGATCACAAAAAATTAAGAGAGAGAGAAGAAAAGCTTGTTATTTGGACTATGATACAAGTTTTAACTTTAATCAACACTATGGATAAAGTTAAGATTGATAAATAAAAGAGAACTTTTTATTAGTCATAAATGGATTACATGGCATTATTAGGTTTTCTGCATTTTCATATGTTTATCTTTGACTTCAATTCTCCTGACATCACAGCACCTGAGAGAAATGACATGGATGCTGAATGCTCTCTTTCTCTAAATATTGTTCTTGTATAGAAACTTGGAGCTTGCTTAATACCCAAGCGATAAAGAATATTAAAGATAAACAAGTGTTTTGTGTAGGTTTCTTCTGATGTGAATCTCCAAATTGCATTAAGAAAAACCATTTCTGCTTTGTTGTACACTGATGTCTAAGTACTTAGAAGTTTCTTGATTGTAGGCAAGTTGCACCCTTGAAGCAGGAGTTAAGATTTACTCAATGAGGGTGGATTCAGTGCATTCAGAGGCATATAAGGTTCTTGGAGGAATCAACAGAGTTGGACAAGAAAACGAACAAGGTTCTCTATTCTTGCATCACTATATATTGAACTTTCAGAATAAGCTTCTTTGTCCGTTCTTCAGTGTGTGAATCGTCTTGTTATTAGATTCATCTCCAGGAACATGAAAAGCAAAGTTCCGACAGTGAGATTGCTATTAGTTTTAGTAAACAATGTTGACCTTTTTGAATATTTTTGCAGTGTGTACTTTACCCTGGTAACTTCCATTAGTTCAATTATGCCTATTAATGGGTACTTGTCAATATAGCTGTATCTTCATATACTATGGAGTAGCATCCTACCTGTTGAGACCATCGGATGGAATACTATTAGAAGGTTTCATGTAGATCAGAGTATGCCCTTAGTAATTAATAAATTTACCAAGTCAAGAAAATTGAAAAGAGTATCCTGTTTCTGTTATACTCAAATGTCCACAAGTCCAAAAGGTTTCTTTATGTGCATCTCTTGTCACGTAGCTCTTCAAATTACCCACTTTGTATCTGACTTTGCCACTGCTAAAGGCTTATGCCCAAGGAAGTTTGCTCAGCTAGTTCAAAACAGTAAATAAAGGTTAAAGTGTTATTGGCCAGATATTTGAAACTGTTTTTGGTTATAGTTCTGGGAATTATTCCTTTTTATCATCTTGCTTTTCGTTCTTACTTATTTGTTTCATATTCCCTGATGTTGGACTATGTTGATCTTTTACTTATATTTTGTCTTGGATGTCAATTATCGTCTGTAATATGTGAAGTCCTCTAAATTGGCACCGCCAGTAGGGGCCATCAGTCCTTTGTTTGGTAGATTAGATCATAAGCATCTTTTCAGTGTTTCCTTTTGGTCAGTCACTTCTTATTGTTCTTTTCCATTTCTTCTTTCTGTTACCATAACCTCTGCCAATATACATGTCAAAAATGGGGCATATTGATTAGTAGTTGCATTTATTGAATTTTTTATGTGGGAGGAAATTCTAACATTCCTCATGTGTGACCGGACTAAGAATATGGGTCACTTGTGGATGATGGATGAATATGAAAACTGGATTAGGAATACAGGTTACACGTGGATGATGGATGAAATATGAAGATGACTTGCATGTGGATAGATACTCGCATGTGGTTAAATATGATTGAATGAGTCACATGTGGATCAGTGCTATCGATATTGTACGATTCGCGATACGAATCGTACGATTCGGTTCGATACGTTACAAAAATGATACGAATCGTTGCGTGAATCATAACGTGCGCTAAATCGCAAAATGAATCGTGAAGAATCGAAGTGAATCGTACGATTCAGTGAATCGTACGATTCAGTGAATCGCTTCGATTCGTTATGGACCGAAAATCAAGCCCAAAACACAAAATTATATATTTTCTAAAACCAAATTAAAAGGCCAATCCAAACACACAAAAAAAAATCCCATAAAAGCCCAATCCAAACACAAAAAAAATTCCCATTTTTAAATTTAAAAAAAGCCAAATTAAACATTAAAAAACAAATTAAAAAATGCATGTGCTGATTTGCAAGTGAAAATATCATCTTTTAACTAATAGATAAAATTTGAAAAATTAAAAAAACATAAGAAATAAAAAGAGAGAGACAGAGACGTAGCTGAACTCAGAAGAAAAGAAAGCTTGAAGCAATCGACAAACCCATTTGCTGATTTACACGACATTGCCGAGTTACTGTTCGACGGCGTCGCTATTTGCTGACGTTGTTGGTCGCTACTTCCTTACTCGCTGATGGTTGTGTCTCGTGAATGTAAGGGTTTCGATTTTTTTTTGGTTTGGTTTTGTCTTTCATGAATTTTCTGGAGAGCAGAGAACAAGAAAGGACTTTGCTACGTTTGTTTCTCTTTTTGTTGTTGGTTTGAGAGCTTTGTCAAAAAAAAAAGCATGAAGGCATTTATAAAGAGGTTGCTAGTGGCCTCGGTCACTGATGCTTTTTTTTTTTTTTGGCATTTCAAAGTCACTTTACAAGTGTAAAGGTACACTTGTGTAAATGCTCACATGGGCTGTCGGTTTCTGTTTTGTAGTGGCTGATGACTCTTTTTTTTTTTTTCCTCCTCAAGGGTTCTTGTGACTTGTTTGGCCAAACTTTAGAGAAGAACAACAAAGGTAGAAACAAATATTGTGGTCCCAACTTGTTTATTTGTTGGACTTTGGAGTTTGATTGGTATTTAATATTTATTACAAAGTGATGGGAAACAAGAAAAAGAAGGAAAAGAAAGGAGAAGACCCTACATGGAATCATTGTTCTAGGGTTGTTGATAATAATAGAATGCATTTAAGATGTAACTATTGTGGAAAATCTTTTTGGGGTGGTGTTATAAGGATGAAACACCATTTAGCTTGTACTCATAAAGATGTTAGTTCTTGTGCTCAAGTTAGTGAAGAATTTAAATCATTGTTTGTGAACATGTTAAAAGAGCCCAATTAAGATTGATAAAGTGGAATGCTTTGATGAGGATGATGGTTGTTAAAGAAAAAGAAACATGGATTCATTTGTCATAAAAGAAAAAGGAAGGGCTCAACAAACATTAAATCAAATGGTGAAGAAGAGAGATCCCGTGATTCGAGACATATGTCGATTTTTATATGGTTGTGCATTGTCTTTTAATCTAGTAAAGAGTCCTTTGTTTACTCAAATGATTAAATCAATTGGAGAATATGGGAAGGAACTAAAACCTCCAACATATCATGAAGCAAGGGTTTCATACTTGAAAAAAGAGGTTGAACATGTGTATCAAAATTTAGAGGAGTTTAGAAAAGAATAGAAAAAAAACAGGTTGCACATTAATGTCTGATGGTTGGACTAATGGGAAGCATAGATCTATAACTAATTTTTTTGTTAATAGTCCAAGAGGCACAGTTTTTATTAAATCCATTGATACCTCTTCAATGATTAAAAGCTCGGAAAAAATGTTTGAATTGCTCAATGGAATGGTGGAAGAAATTGGAGAAGAAAATATTGTGCAAGTCATAACGGATAGTGCATCGAGTTATGTAGGTGCCGGTGAGCTTTTGATGAATGAAAGGAAAATTTTGTTTTGGTCTCCATGTGCAGCACATTTGATAGATCTTATGTTTTCAAATATAGGTGAAATGCCAGTTTTCAAAGATACTATTGAGAAAGCAAAGAAAGTGAGTACATTTATTTATAGACATGGTTGGGTACTTGATTTGTTTAGGAAGCATAGCAAACAAAAAGAGTTAACAAGGCCTAGGGTCACTAGATTTGCCACATGCTTCCTAACTTTAAAGAGTTTTCAAGAGCGAAAAATTCCACTTAGGAGTATGTTTGCTTCGAAGGAATGGGCAACAAGCACACATTTAAGTAGTGCAATGGGAAAAGTGGCACAAGAGATAATTTTAGAAGATGCAAGATTTTGGAAGTCAATCAAATTTTGCCTTCAAAGTGTGTTGCCTTTGGTTAAAGTTTTAAGACTTGTTGATGATAATTCAAAACCGGCAATGGGATACATTTATGAAGCATTAGATAGAGCAAAAGAAGAGATTGCTAAAAACTTCAACAATGTTGAGATTAGATACAAGAAGATTTGGGAGATTATTGATGAAAGGTGGGATTTGCAAGTTCATAGGCTTGTCATGCAGCAGGCTATTATCTCAACCCGAGGTATATTTTCTTTTATTTTTGTATATCTTAAAATCTTAATATTTAACTTGATAGCTTTTTAACATCACGATTCATTTTTATAAATCTTATAAGTTTCATTATGATAATAAGTTCAATTCGGATGTGGAAGTTAAGCTTGGTTTATACAAAACCATTGAAAGAATGCATTCGGACATAGCGACAAAGTTAAAAATAGATGAACAATTAGAAAAGTTCAAGAAGGCAGAAGGAATGTTTGGAATGAGTATGGCAATCTTAACAAGGGACAAGAAACAACCAGGTATATGACATACCTTAAATAACTTCACAATGTTTTTAAACACATGACACATCTCTTTTATAAATTATTTGTGATATTACCTTCTTTTTCTATAGCTTTGTGGTGGGAGAGCTCTGGAGAAGAGTGTCCAGAACTTCAAAGGCTAGCTATAAGAGTGCTAAGCTCGACTTGTAGTGCCACCGGATGTGAAAGAAATTGGAGTACTTTTGAACAAGTGCACTCAAAGAGAAAAAATCGTTTGGAGCAACAAAGATTGAATTCTCGTCTTTGTGAAGTATAATATTCAACTTCAAATGAGACATTTCAAAAGACAAGAGCAAGGTGACACTTATGATCCTATTTGTTTATCGGATATGGAGTTCGATGATGAATGGATTACAGAGAAAGAAGATGCTTGTCTCCCTGAAGATTGTTCATGGATGGATATTCAAGAATGCTTCCAAGATGAAGTTGTTAGTGGTAGCAAAAAAGAGAGGTATAAATTTTATTTGGTGGGTAATGCCTAATAATTCTAAGTTACTTTTGAGTTTTGAGTATGTTGTTTACTAATTATGTTATAATTATAATAGGTCCAAGAATTTTAAATCTAGACAAGAAGGCAAAGAAAAAAGGAAAATTTGTGCTACAAGATGAAGAAGAAGAAGAACCATTTGAAGATGATGCTTGTGATGGTGGAAAAGATGACATAAATGAAGATTTTATAGTGGATGAAGTTGATAATGATTGCGACGATGATGATGGTGATCTAGATCTAGTGCTTGGAGATTATGAATGAAAGGAATTAGGAAACATACATTTTGGGATTTTGGGACTTAGGAGTTAGGAAATATACTTTTTGGAATTTTAAAACTTATCTATCACATGATATTTCACTTTTGCTATGTTACATAAAAATTTAACATAGCAAAAGGGAAATACATAATATATGTATAAATTACAAAGTACAAAGTAATATAAAATTATGCATGAAGCCTTTATCATATATTTGTCTATTCCAATAATTTACAAATTACAATTATATTTTCATACAAACTAAATACTAAATATGTTTGCTTGTATCTTCTACCACTATGAATAACCTAAAAACAACAAAAAACATGTATTAATATCCATTCAAATAAAGAATTTTAATGCAAAATAACTAATAGAAATAGAATATATTTATTTTATTTATATTTAAATTTTTAACTGAATCGTTACGATTCACGATTCAGAAAATTGGCATTTCGATTCACGATACGATTCACGATTTGACAACACTGATGTTGTGGATGAATATGACTGGACCAAGGACCTAGTTTTGTTAACATGTTAAGCAATTTGAGGTTCCATCCTAAAATCAATTGGTGTTAGGTGAAGTAACCAAGGATCATATAAGTGGTTTTGGATTGATTGATTTTTGTCTGGGAGGTACTAGTATCCTAACACCTATAAAGAGGTTTAGAGGTTGTATGGCAGTCTTATTTGGGTGCTTATAAGCATCCAAAATGGAAAGCTCCTCTGATTAGCTTTCTAAAAATAAGCTCTACCAAACACCCTACTAATGTTATTTTTTCCTTGTAGTCTTTATCTTTCCAAATTCCAATCATTCTGGCAATTATGAGACAGCTTTTCTGATCCAACTTGGCCTTATTCTGGTGCAAATACTTTTATCTGCAATTTTATTCGCTCACATTTATTGGGATTATTTTCTCTTCTAACATGTGATAGTACAATTTTCTTTTATTGCCAGATCATGTTGCAGATGATACCAATGACAATGGAGGACAAGAGGAACACGTTCCTAAGAATGTCTATGAGAAAAAGGTAATAGTTTTCTTAGCTGTAAAATTGAGTATTAACTTAAAAATGTGTTAGGTGATTTTTTTTTTTTTTTTGATACGTAGACCTTAAATTCATGAAAATTAATGGCTGCAGTTATCGCCTTTATCAACACTGGAATCATCTTTTGAATCCCTTAATGTGAAGAAGTTTGATGGTGAGTTGCAATCCCCATTACTTGGCTAGAAACATCCTGTGCTTGTAATGACAAATTGTCTTTTCTTCTTCAGTTGCCTTTGCAGTAGACCCTCTTTATCATCAGACTTCTGCACAGTTTGATGAAGGTGGGGCCAAAGGTCTTTTATTGAACAACCTTGGAGTATATGATAGATGCAGGGTCCTGTTTGATTCAATGGAAGTGCCTGGAAAATGTACACTATCTTCAAGTCAACAGGATAAGGCAGAGACAATAGATCTATCTTTTGCAAGAGGTCTGGAGCTTTTGCAACATATGACAGTTTTTTTGTTCTCTATTATGTTGCTTGCTAAGGAAAAAGTTAAATATTATAACAAGATGTAACTTTGTTTACTTTTTATAGAGTGCGTTGAACAGATGGTGGTCAATATGCCCAAGAAGGATCACATCTCACCCAGTCTTAGTAATATTGTTAATCAGTTTGATGAAGATTCTAAAAGACCTGAAACATATTGTTACGACCAAAAATCCTCAGAGCAAGTTTATGAAACTTTTGACAACAACTTTGGATTTGATGGTAATGAGTATGAGGATTTTGGAACTTGTGCCATAGATCAGGACGACCAAACTAGTATGGTTGACGAGGGCACCAATGGGGGAGATCCAATTTTCCAAGACCAACATGAGGTGCATTTTCTACTTGTATTTGGTGATTTGATACAGATTTAATGGAAATGTAATTTTATAACAAGCACACAGTAAAATTTGCTAATGTTTTCTGGTCATTTTCAGGAAGATGAGCCTTATAGTTACCATGATCCTGACATGAATGACAGATTTGAGAAAGTTGAGGGCTATTTGTTCTTAAGTTTAGGATTTTCTTCAAAACAAAATGCCTGGGCTGGTCCGGACCATTGGAAGTACCGGAAAGTCAAAGGTAAGCATTGATTGCATTTGCAAGCAATGACTTTGATTTTCTTTTCTGGTTTTGACCCTCCTTTCTGACCTTACGGGTGTTCATCAATGCTTTCTTTTTAGGTACAGAGGATCCAACCGGTGAAAATGGATCACCAACTAAGGCCAAGAAGGCAAGAAATAGAAAGTCCGAATCTGATATTGATTTTATAAAAGACTTGGAGAGTGACATGTCACATATTTTTGCCCCTCCGAAGAATCCCAAGTCTATCTTCCTGCCTGCCAATAAAGCACCTTGTAACACAAAACTTCCAGAAGATTGCCACTACCAACAAGAGGATCTTGTGAAGCTATTTTTATTACCTAATGTTATGGTAACCTTACATCATTTATATTTACATTTTTGTTCAGCTTCCTCTTCTGTGGCACAACTTTTCTGATAATTTATCTTTTCATGCAGTGCCTTGGGAGGAGAGGAAGGAAGTTCATTGGTGAGTATTTTTTTGATTGATGGAACTTGGCAATACACAAGCAATAACATAAGACATATAAATATAATTTTTATGATTAATATTGACTAGAAGTGATAGAATTTAGTCATGTTGCAAATTGATACATTTTATTTTAGTTTGTCATTTGATTGGTAAAATAACATGTTGACTTTGTAGTTGGAGATCATGAGAAATAGTGATGCATCTAGAGTTCTGTTTCATACTTTGAAAGATTTGGCCCGTATATCATCATTTCTTGCAAAAATATAGCAAAAATAGGAAGCTGCAAATTTTGCATAATCATTCTAATAAGGTGAAAGTTGCAACTCTCATGGTCACCAGGCAGGTGAAGGTTGTAGTAGATATAGAAAAAAGCTGCACCTAGACAAAGTTATAGGTAATGATTTATTCCCTTTTCTTCTTTTTGTTTAATTATCAAACAGATATCTGGTTTTGAGTATATTTCTGTTTTAGAACTTGTTTGCATTAGCTTTTCTTACTTTAACTTGGAAAAAGTGTTCTTTTGAGATGTTAAAATTTGTGGCTTCTGGAAAAGCTGAATTTGGGCTTTTTGAGAGTTTTAGTTTTATTTGAAACCAAACAGATTACCTATTGAAAAAAGGATTTATTTTTTTAAGGAAATAAGTGTTTTTTCTTGAAAAGAGCTAATCCAAACAGGCCTTTAGCACCTTGACTACTGGATGAAAATCTTAGATCATCTTTTGCACTTCTGAACTGTATAAGTGAAATATGTCATTGGAGACTTGAGCAATCAAGAGCAAAAGATATATAGAAGTCTATTTATAATATGCAGCTCATTTTTCTTTATCAGGATGTGTAAACCTTTATAGTTTATACGGACCATTCATATGTCTTCTAGTCCACCATCCCGCAAAACCCATCAGTTCCTTTTGAGTTTTAGCTGCATTGTCCTTTCTATTTCTTTTTCCCAAGGACTGATGCTACATTGATTGAGGCATCTTAAAAGAGATGCTTCTTCGCACTTAATTGTGGGCTCTGATTTTGTAGATTTCCTTGTGCATAATTGTCAGTATCTAACGCTTTTACTCATCCCACCCCATTGTCTTCTCCATCTTTTGAATTCCGAACATGTTAGGGGATATCATTATCTGGATTGACATCCAAGTGAGTGTGAATTTTCTTTTTCAAAATTCCATATTGAATTTCAATTTTAACTTGTCAAAGAGATTTCTCTCTGCAATTGAATGAATGCTATGGAGGGGGTGCAAGTATTTGTCATTCATAAATTGCCAAAAGTGGATGATGATTAGGTTAGCCTTGAAAAGAAATGGTGGACAAGAAAATTGAGAGAGAGAGATGGCAGGATAATTACTTTATGAAAGTGGTTGCTTAATTTTGATCTGATGCATAACTTTTGGTTTGATGAAAAATGGAAACATAATTTATTGTAATTTACTTCACTATGTTGTTACTTATGTAATGCACACATAAACACTTACTCATATTTGTGTATCTGCATGTTTCTTTTAAAATTTTCCCATTGGTCTATATATGTAGGTATTTTCTATCTTGTGTTAAATATTGTCTAAGTATTTATATAGATGGCCATTACAAGAGCAGAATCATATAAAATTTTCTTATAAAGATTGAATCTGTAGACTGGTATAACATGTTCATTTATCACCATCAACATTGTGTTAATTATCATCTCTGGTTGTCTGGTCAGATGATCCAAGCCAAGAAGAAGATGGTTATGGAGCAATACCATCTTGGGATGAGGAAGATGGGTATTATGGCACATTTGATGATGGAAATGCTCACAGTGATGTGGAAGATTCAGACATACTTGTCTCTCAACCTCGCCAGGTTGGTCAAGTACATATTGGATGGGTATATAGGAATTTAGGTTTATCAAACTATGTCTTTGATAATGAAAAGAGTTTTAATTTATGCCTTGACACACGTCATAAGTAATCAATGCATGGAGATGCTGTTTGATTATTTTTTACACTTTTGGATAAGCAGAATTTTTGAACAACAAAAAGAAGATGCAACATTAAGATAGCTGCAGCGAATTTCTGGCATATAGTTTACACTGGTTTGGTTGAATGTGTTAGCTTTTGGATTCTTAAGTAAAGTTTGTAATGACTTTCCAACCTTGGTAAATTTAATAGGGCATATCAGCTATAATACTTGCTATTGACATTGTGGAAGTAAAACAGTTGTCCAATTTGATTCTCAGACGAATATTAAGCTTCTAAGGTTGGTTCTGGAAATTGACCTTGAAGAAGTTTTTAGCTATATTACTTGCTAGAGACATTATGGATGTAAAAACAATCTTCAAATTGATTTACAAACAAATATTGAGCTTCTAAAGTTGACTGTGAAAATAGATTTTGAAGTAGCTTTCAGGAGGCTCAAATATTTTGACATTTAAAATTTACTTTACAATTTCTCTTTCTTGCGTGAACAAGCAGGTAAACAAGATTGAGGTACAATATGACAAAGCATCCAAGCAAGTTGATGTTCAGGTGCTCAAGGCAACTCTTTGGGACCATATGCAAGAACTAAATCAATCATCTATTGAGGTACTGACATATTATTTTCTGTAATTGTGTCTATGCTTCTGATGTGAATTATGTGTCTTAATATGACTTTTAAAAGTTTTATTTGGCTTGATAACATTAAAAACTTAACCGCAAGATGTTCAACTTTGTAACAAGCGGGAGGTTTTCTGTGTGATATGCTCTTGCACTTGTTGGATATTTTGTTAGTTTCTAGAAGAAAACTGGAAATTGGTTTCATGTATTTGTAATTTGTCGTTTCATGGTTCTCCAAGGTAGCATTACACTATCAGCAACTGATTTACATTGTTGCCATTTCTAACGGAGATTAGTGTTACGCATGAAAATATTGTTGCTATTTGGTATGTTATATATATGGAGGTACTGCTCTCATGTTCGTATCCTTTCATTATGTTATATAATTCTATAATAGTAAAGTGATACTTCAGTTACTTGATCTTCACCCTAGTGGTTATTTATTGATCTTTCGAGTATCTTGCTCTATGCATATGCCTGTTCCTTTTCTAAGTCATGTTGCTGAGCTGATTCTAAATTTGACAGGAAGAGAAAGTATCCTTTAGGCAAGTGTTGTCCGGTTTTCCCAGTGAGTGCAGGGCTGCACCATCACTTAAAGACATCTCTCCTCATTTGTGCTTCATATGTCTGTTGCACCTGGCTAATGAACACGGATTGTGGATTCAAGGTTCCGCAAACTTGGATGACCTAAGCATACACCTTCAAACTTGAATTGAACTTGAATCTGTGATGTGATAAACACAACCTTGTCTTTTTCATCCTTAGGTATGAAGCGGAAAAGGTGTAGAATACTGCTAAATGGTGTATGACATCCTGTGAATTGAAGTTCATGGGACTTGAGTTACTAATGTATATTATTGTTGCAATATGTTGTATAAATCACAAAATAGTACAATAACTCATTTATCTGCTGTCTTGACAGAAATTACAATTTGATCGAAGTTCATGGGACTTGAGTTACTAATATATATCATTGTTGCAATATGCTGTATAAATAACGAAATAGTACAATAACTTACATATCTATCGCCTTGGCAGTAATTTCAATTTGATTTTGGTTTGGTAGTTGAATATCAATTTCACAAATTTTCTTTTTGGAGTTCAAACAGATAATGATTTTAATTTTAGAATCTCTCTAGCCCATCGATCCACCATTGTATAAGTAATAAAGGTCTCGTGACAAGTTGAGGATCTTGTTGTGGGGAGCAACTTGCAACAATGTTTTGTAGAAATGGACTTTTCATTGGTTCTCCAAGCCTTCAACGGCTGCAAGAGTGCATTGGACTTTAAAATTCTAAATGTATCATATCTTTCAATATTGGCTATCATATTCATCATGTCTCGTGACTTGCTAACCGTGTGGTGAATTGGGTTATTTATGCAATTATGATAAGATGGAGTTATCTTGACTTGGTTTTAATGCATCTTTATTTTATTGAGAGGTTATGAGCATTGTGTATTTACTATGCGTGAACAGTATATACAGTAAATTAAAATAAAAAAATATTTTTATGTTCATTGCTTTTCACACAAAATATTTGTTTATCACTCTCACTCACACAAATACAAAATTTTTATTTTTTGGTTAAATTCCGATCCTCATGGGATGGGTACCTCACGGCTAGGGAATATAGTCTTAACTATTTGAGCCATTCCTTAATCCCGTACAAATACAAACTCTATATATAGTTATTCACTACTTTCATACACAAACAAAAATAAATATATTTGTTCACCACTCTTTTATATTTGTTCACAACTCCACATATATTTGTTCATGCAAACCCCTCCACACACAAACACAATCACATGCACAACGACAAAACACACACAGGCATACCTGCATAAACACATAGACACTAGCAAACACACACACTCGAAGGTAAAAGCGAGCTTTAATGGTGGATGGAAGTTGGAGCATCCAAACGCCGCGCGGGAGATTGGTTAAAATCACTACTAGATGAAAAGATTAGTGGTTACGGCGCTGCGAGAGGACGTTGAAATCTTCACTGGCACGAGGAAGAAGATAACAATATTGCGTTAAAGATGGATCGACGTCGGGGCATCCTCAGAGAACGTGAAGCACACAATTGAAAGCCCAACGGCATAAGGAAGCTATTGGTGCTCTTTGCACAGCAAAGGTTATCGGATTTGGTGTTGGAGATTGCTTGAACGTTGCAGCATAGGAAGATGGTGGTGGATGGTGGTTGTCAGAAACAGTGATCAAAGAGGATGGCAATGGTCAACGTATGATGAGGGTCATGTTAGTAGTGACCGATTAACGATCGAGTGGTCAGATCATCGGCTAGGAACAGGTCAAGTTGCATGGATATACGAGAGTGCGCGCGTCTCAGTGGGTGTGGGTGTGTGATTGAGTGTCAGAGCATGATGAGCCGCGAGTGCACCCCAATGCAGGTGCAAGGTATATTTTTCGTATTTTATTCTCACATATGATTTATATATGGACACAAACTAGTTCTTATGTGTTTTTAACTATTAGTTTCAAGTCTTATTGTACTTCATTTGTATGTAATATTAAAAGGAATTCTTTAAAGTATTTTCATAAATTGACAATATTTATCAACTAAATTTTATTAATAAATCATAAATTAAAAAAGATGACAACTTGTATTAGAATTCAAAATTTACATTTATAAACTAATATGAAACTCACAACTCCACAAGTTAAATTTGACAATAACTCATAACTATTTCAAGATCTAATAACATTCAAACAAGCATAAAAATATATTCATAAATAATATCACATGTAATTCTTGCATAGGTGTCCTTTTCAACTTTAACGGTCATATAAATAATACTATAGAAATAATATTTGCCAGTAAATTAAAGTCAATATCTTGTTTTTCGGCTTAGCTTAAAAACAAGTCAATATCTTGTTTATAGTATTTGATATTAATACATATGACAAATGTATTTTACTCGTCAATTAAAAGCATGATGTACATTGTATTTAATTTCATTTTTTAATCAGAAAATAGGAACTTCCATTAAAGAGCAAAACATTTCAAAACCAACCAACTTTTCGGTGGCTTTAAAGACATTACATTAAACAACTCCATAAGAGGGAAAGCCATCCAATTATTATGAGCGAAAAAAAACCTAATCTAACATTCTTTGCAAGCCAATCTGCCATTCCATTAGAACTCTTAAACACGTGTACAACCTTCTAGACCCCAATCCCATCAATCAAAAGTTTGAAATCATTCACGAGATGGCCGACCATCTAGCATAATGTGACTTCGAATGCAAGTCATTGACGAGCTCAAGGCAATCAGATTCCACAATTCCTGATGTAGTATGTTGTGCTTTTGCTACTATCCAAGCTTCTATAAGGGCCAAAGCTTCTGCTTGAATTACCGAGTCACAACGAACTCTTTTAGCATTACCATCAATGATTCTAACATAGGGATCCCGGCAGAGAGCAGCAATACCAGCAAATTCCTCTCCTTCCACCTAAGAAGCATCACAGTTAATTTTAATTTCATGAACCTGAGGAGTCCAGAGAGATGGCTGCTGACTTGATCTGAAATTTGCTGATCCTCAAAACAAGTAGTGTGCATGTTCGCATCTTCACCAAAAAGCTCAGCTAGTAAACCTTCAGCTTCACATTTGATTGAAAGAGGATCAATCCTGGACCTCTCAAATTTAATCATGTTACGCCCCTTCCAAATGCACCACCACATTGTAAATATAAAAGCTTCAGCACATCTTTTCTGGTATCCAGCATTGTGCAACTCCTTAACTACTTCCAACAACCAATCCTCAAAACGACCAAATCCAACATTAGTGCTAAGCAAATTAATTTGATATGTGAGCCATACCTGGGCACTCCATTCACACTGTAAAGACAGATGATTTATGTCCTTAACAATCTGATTACATATCTTGCATATTGTTGAGTCGATATATTTTTCTTCGAAACAAGTTCTCCTCAGTCGATAAAGCACTTATACAAATTTTCCAAATGAAGCATCTGAGTTTTGTTGGACCTCTTGCTTGCGATACCAACTTCCAGAGACTTCTACGATGTGCCAGCTGGGTCGATGGCAATTCTTCTATCCCTGCTACAGCTCTTCCGTATCCTGACTTCACAGAATACGTACCCTCTTTTGAATAAGGCAAGACCATTTGGTCTTCAATGTTGTTTCTGGGTAAAGGAATTGGAGAATATGTTGGGCAATTTCTCTCTCAAAGAGACTATAAATGAGATCATGGTTCAATTCTTTGGTTATAGAAGAAATCAACTCCAACACTTGGCAAAGTATCATCAGGTTTAACAAATGTGAATGTTCTCGTCATTACCCAACTCTCCAAAAGGCATCGTTCTTGATAAGTTCTCTCCATTTTAGCGGACTACACCACAGCCATGATGAATTCCTAGCCTTTTTTGCATGCAACAGATCGTTGAACAGTACCCCATTCAAGATATTTCTTTCAACAATTGTAGCCCGTGGAACTCTTGAACTTAATGCCATGGCGATGAAGATTCCCAAAGGACCACCACAAACTACAATACCAAATGTAATAACTATTCATTTTCCAAACTTTGGAATCACTTGAACCAGGAAAACTTGAAAATACTTGTTCAGATTCTTCGATGACTGAAAATGCAGAGTTGATATCACTTTAGAGTTTAGCCCCCTCATTTTCTTTCAGCTTTATGACTTTGTACATTTAGAAGAGAAGAATACATAAAAAGAAAATGCATACAAGTACGTGATGGAGTAGGCAACTGCTTGACAACAATTGGTTCAATCTTTTCGTAGGTTCCTACGAGTATGCACCACCAGCAACTCAAACTTCCCCACTGACCAATGTACTCTGCTTTAAACCCTGCAAGATTATTCAAACTACTCTATCTAGAGCGAACATAGATAATCAGCTGAAACAACCCGCTGATAATGCACATAATGGAATAATTTCTCTTGCACATTCATAAATCCTTTGTACCAACTTGTGCATAGTTATTAAACATACACTTACATAGACAATTATACATGTTCATACCATATATTGAGAACTGTAATCTATTACTTTGTAAAAGAAACAATATAGATGAATCAAAGAAAGTAAATAGTTTACCTGGATTCTTGAAAATTGTCTTGTGCGAGCAAGGATATTTTCCTTCTTCTCTGAATGGAGCAGCAAATGGATGTTTGCAGGTTGCATCTCTTATGAGGTGTATCTGAAGCTGAACTACAATAACAAGAACCAATAGAAAATTTGATGAATGAATCTTTTTTTTTTCTTAATGGTGCGTACACCATTTCCAGGGTAAAATATATTCTACCCCCTTCTTTGAAGCTTAAATGTTTTAGTTACCTTGTGTTCCAACAATGATCAAGTTAGCATGGTTGTATATATATATATGATGTGCAAACTTTTCTTCTGTGCTAAAAGCTCAACAAATATGTCAAGTGTCTTACTATTTTCTAATATTTCCCTACAATTTCCTTGAAGGAACAAAGAATGAAATTTTAGTTGAGGTCCTGATGAAAAGAGCTGACAACAGGAATCCTTGACCTCTTTTTCTAACACGAAGCTACTCTAGAAAAAGTTCTTCCTCCAAAGCAGAGTCCCAATTTGCAACATAACCAGCATCTTTCATTTGCTTTGTCAATCCCCTTAACAGGACATAAATTTCATCTGCTTGGCCGCCTGAAGTATCCCCAACCAAAAACGGTGAGAATCCAGCACCAATATCAACCCAAGCACAGCCTGGAGCCTTTGTCACACCCAAGTCCCGCATGAAAGTCCTGACTCTTGCCAGTTTGCCCCAGCAACCAGCAGCAGCATACATATTAGCAATTAATACATAGTATCCTGAATTTTCAGGCTTCATCTCTAGCAGTTTCTCTGCTGCCCATTCTCCAATCTCTGTATTCCCATGAATTCTGCAAGCTCCAAGCAGGGTGGCCCACATTTCAGCGGTTGGATTGTATGGCATCCTTGTGATAATTTCTTGTGCATTGTTTAGTAATCCAGCCCTCCCAAAAAGATCAACCATGCAAGCAAAGTGCTCCAAACAAGGAGTTATTCCATACATGCTTTGCATCTGTTCAAATAGCAACTGACCTTGGAACACAAGACCTGAATGACTACAGGCAGACAAAACAGCAATCATGGTTACATGGTCTGGATTTATCTGGCATCTGATCATCTCTTCAAACAATTTGATGGCAGCTTTTCCTTCTCCTTGTATTCCATAACCAGCTATCAATGAAGTGTAAGTTACTGCATCCCTTTTTCTCATGACATCAAAAAGTTTCTTAGCTAGTAAAAGTTTTCCTGATCTTGCATACATATCAACAAGAGCATTCCAGAGTAATAAATAATCCTGGAATTCTTCACGCCTTGTAATATGACAATGAAACTCTCTTCCATGTTGTAAATTGGCTACTCGGGCACAAAGGGGAAGAGTGCTTGCTATTGTCACATAATTTGGTTCAACTCCAGAAAACAACATCTCTCTAAAAAGAAAGTTAGCTTCCTCAGACCTATTCCAATGTGTATAACCAGATATAATGGTATTCCAGGTGATTATGCTTTTAGCATTTACTGATCTAAATAACATATGTGCACACATAAGGTTCTTACATTTAGCATACATATTAATTAGCGCATTTTTCACGTTATGAAATTCATCATAACAGTGACGAATTGCCAAACCATGAATCTCTTTCCCTCCTTTCAACAAACCAATGTGGGAACATGCACTCAAACCAATAATTACCGCCACAGGGTCCAACTCAATGCCAGAAGATTTCATTTGAGCGAGTAATTCAAGGGTACTCTTAAAGTTACCCGTCCTCAAGCAACCTCCAGCAATAGTATTCCATGTAATAATGTTCAGTTCTACAGCATCTGCACGCATCCTCTCAAAAAGCTGAAAAGCTTCAGCCCAGATACTTTTGGAGGCATATCCAGCAATCATCGAGTTCCACGAAACTGCATCTTTAACTGGCATCTTTTCAAAAATCTGACGAGCAATGTCTACATTTCCACACTTTGCATACATGGAGATCAATGCATTCTGCACAAACAAGTTCCGAGCTGAAGGGCTGCCATCAGTGGACTCATGAACCTCTATCCCAGACTTCAAATCTAATTGCTTGCCACAAGCCTTGAGCACTGATGGGTAAGTAAAATTATCAGGTCTAATTCCTTTGCTCATCATGTGCTTATAGGCAAGAATAGCCTCCTCATAATGCCCCTTTCTGACATAAGCAGAGATTAGAATATTCCATGGCAAAGGGTGAAATATATTTGAAGTTTCACTGATGATATGAGCTCTAGAAAGGAGATCATGAAAGGCTGTATAAAAGGTGACAAGCTTAGGAACCAACAAATGATTTTGTCCAAGACCCAAAGTAATAGCATGGGCATGAATTTGTTTACCTTCTGCAAGTGACTTAAGGTTTGTACAACACAACAATAAAGAAGATAAGGACTGTACAAGAAGATCACAAGAGCTTGGAGGCACATGACTGCGTATATGACCAAAAGTTCTAACCGCTTTCAATAAATCACCTTGACTGACAAAATTCTTCAAGGTAGTAAGCAGACAATCCACCATCAATTCATCACCGGTTTTTTCAACTCTTTGTTTCCACTTTTTAGGAAGAAACTTTTGAACTTGGGACAAAAGAATACCTCTTGGTAACAAACAACATGAAGAAGGCATAAAATATAGACAATGAAATTATCATGCCTAGTAACACAATTTCCAAAACAGAAATTCTTCTAAGAATCATTGCCTCAACTCTATTCCCTTATTTCTCCTGCAAACGTTAAGACAATGCACATTACAAATAAATAAATGACTCAAATATCACAATAATGTAACCAAAGAAAGATTTTTTGAACAATAAATCAAAAATTGCCAGCCATATAATGTATTTAACAGTAACTACCTCTGGATAACAAATAACATGAAAAACAGTATAAAAGGATCAATCACTAATGCAGTCCACACAAAGTAATGATATGAGATGCAAATAAAGTAGATAAAGGATCATTAACCTATTTTTTTCAATATGAAAAAGAGAATTTATTATTATGCTAGATGATAACAATGACATTATCGTGGAAGATAGAGATACAAATAAAGTAGATAAAGGATCTTTAACTTTTGTTTTCAATATGACAAAGAGAATCATTATTCAAATGCTAGATGATGACAATGACATTATAGTGGCAGAAGAGAGTTACACTTTGTTGATCATCATGACTGGATAATTCAAGCTAAAATAACAGATCAAGGATACCTCAGCAAAATAACCAATGATTACACTAGAAGCATTAATGGTAAGCGATGAGTTAATTTGGTACAATTCACTATCATTCAATAATATCAATATAATAAGAGGCACTAGGAATAGGGGAGAAGAAACAATCAAAAGATTGTCGTTGCTAGGTGCAACAATATAACACTTTCAACTTTTCGACAGTGAGTGGCATAGTGTCCAGTTTACAGTAGTGGACAACCTATTGTCCAGTTTACCATAGTAGACAGCCTATTGTCCAATTTATGGCAGTGGGCAGCCTGATGTCAAGTTCACGGCAATGGATAGCCTATTATCCAATTTACTGTAGTGGACAGCCCTAGTATTCATTTTTTGGAAATTGATGGCCTATTTGTTCACCTTTTAAAGCTTAAGGAATGAGTCAATAGACATTATGAAAACAAGAAAGAGATCAACCAATAACTGTGATAGACACCAAGATGCATGGGTATTCAGTAATCAATTAATAAGGCAAAGAATGGTAAAATAATATTTAAGAATGGGAATACGTAATCAGTGGATTTTCACTTGTACATGATTTCAATATAAAAAGAATCAAGGTTTTTCTAGATAGCTATATGCCATAAACAATTTAGAGGTAATCAAAAGTTCATGAGATAAGAGATGCAAGTAATTAGTTATAGGTATAAGGAGAGAGGAACGATGCTCAACAAAGGAGAAATGCGAGGAGACAACTCAAATATTAAAAGAGAATGGTAAAGCAAAACTTACTCGTTTGATGAGGAAGGGAAAAGATCTCTGGGAATAAATTTAGGGATGGCAAACGAAGGAATCCCATTCCCGCTACCCGGATAGCATCTCGATTCCCATTCCCCTCCCAAACCCGAATAAAAATTAAATGGGAATCCCACTTCTGGAACGTTCCAAACCCACGGGTACCAAGAATGTCCCAAACCCGTTAAAAAATTAAAATTTAAATAAAAATTTTAACCCAGAATGTCCCCAACCCGTGAAACCCTGAATGTCCCGAACACAAACTAAAGATATTTTCTCAACCTCCCAAAACCTAGGACCCGAACTAAATCACTAAATTTTAAAAAAAACTAACCATTTAACTAAATTTCTTGTTTTTGCCCCAAAAAATTAAATAATATCCCTAAAACGCATTAAAATGATAAATTTAATCGATGAAGAACAAATTAACATACTTTACTACAAAAAATACAAATCTAAATTCTAAAACACATATAATCCATAGCTCAAAGCATCAAACTATAATTGAAAACAATTAAACAAGTCTAAATTAATATAAACTTAAAACAAAATCATCTACATAAGAAAGTAACCAAAATTTTTACATAACAAAACCATACACATTAGAAAGTAATCCACAAATCCAAACAGACACAAATATAGAAACCGGGTTCCGAAATGCGGGTATCCAAAGGTCAATCCCAGTTCCATACGAAACCCTAATGAGTATTTTTAATCATTTTGGATTCTTAGTTGGACAAATTTTTTATCGGATCTTAATCGGGCTAGTTGATGCCGGGCACCCTAGGTCACTCGTCTTATTGCCATCCATGTGTAGGATCTTGTTTCAAGGTATAAGGAAAGAAAAAAGAAATGCAATATAAACTTGATATGAAAGGACAACAAAGCGGGGGCAACAATTTGCAATTAGAAATTATTAGGGATTTTCCGAAATAAAACATTCAAGAAACATGTAAGATCAATAACTTAATCTTGACAAGATGGACCTTTAAGGAATTAAAGAAGTGAAAGTAGTTGAAGCATTAGAACAAACACTTAAAGGGTGAAATGAGAAAGTGGTATACTCGCAAGGCAATATGGAGCCATCCCTGCTATAAACTAGCAATCAATCAACAACAGTACACCATTCAAAAAAATGTATCAAAATAATCACCATTTAATCATAGTTAGAAGCAGCGGTAACTAGCTCAACGAATAAGGAATTTGCAATTGGAATTGAATCTCAATATGAAGATAATCAAAGAGTTCATAAAGCAAGTGCAGCGAAGCATTTGACCAAACACGTCGGGTGCAATTAACTATTTGAATTTTAAAAAACTATATCAAACTCTAACTGTTATCACTTAGAAATTAAAAGAGAAACCATACAAGCATGGGTTGTTTGCTGATTGTATAGGCATGTGGAATCTAACATAAAATTACTAATGCCAAGTGAAGTAAATGAATAAAATTCAAAAAGAATCCAAGTACAAGTAGTACATGCATAAAATATAATGTAATACACGAAGCAACGCAAATATGAAGTGGGTTAATACATTTTCACACAAAAACACGCGCCACACATGAATGAAGTTTTACTCACGAAAAACAGATATATTCACACAAACATGGCGACACACACATAATTAAAATTAATTTTCTGCATTTTCAAACACACCACACATGAAAATGTTCAACAATTCTTTTTTTTTTTTTTTGATTACCTGTACTCTTTGAGTGTCGATCGGCGACTAATCTGCTCGCCGGTGATGAAATATTCAACTGAGCCCCATGTGTGTGTGCGTGTGTGTGCGCGAGTATTTGAAGAAGAAAGAGAAAAAGGCTTAAACCCTTTAAAACCCAAAGGTACAGAGGCAAAGGGTTTAAGGTGTTAAAAAAAAGAAAATGTCAAAAGAAAAGTCCAATTTGAGATTGGGTATAATTGCCAGAAACTCCCTTAGCTTTAGTAAATTGACTACATGACCCCTTCGAAGTTCTAAATCCAACAAATTACTCCTTCGTCTTTTATGATTGACTTACGAACTATTCTGTTCAACTTATTATTTAGTTTACGAGCCTTATTACGTATTGTTTCATTTATCAGTCATTTTTTTAACTTTATCATTATTACTATCATAGCGTGAAAAAAAATTTTAAAAATCTTTAAGAAAATTTTTCGTTTACAATAATCCGTTCATTTTAAGATAAAACAAAATGGATATTCATAAAATCAACTCATTTTCTTATTGCCATAATCCTCCATTTTAGGATGAAAAGGGAATGGATATTCATAATATCAAACTCTATTGTCATACTTTAAATACAATATCTAATTAAGAGTGGTATTTTTTTCTTTTTTTATTTTTGGATTTTTGTGTAGAACACCTTGCAATCCTTTATGAGATAAATAATTGAGCTCATTGTGCAACGTGCCAAGGTTGAGGAACTCTAATTTGGAGCTTATTTGAACCAGGCAAGTTATTTTTGGTAATTTTTATTAAATATTTAATAATAAATACCAAATTTATCACCTTTTGAAAATATTGAAAATTAATTTGAACATCTTAAACTGATCAAGGACTAACTTGAGCAAAAGCAAAACAATGTGGGCTTTCTTGTGCAAATTTCCCAATTTGAAACATGTACATAAAATTTTTGCTTCAAAAGAATTGGTATTTGCTCTCGTATGGAATGGTAGAACAATAATTTTATACCTCCATTCAAATGCGGTCAGACCTCTATGTTCTCTCATTACAAATATTCATTTTTACAGGGAATGTATGTTGATATTTAACAAATCACTTGCTTAACAAATATATCACTTTACCTAAAAGTTGTAATATTACAAGAATTGGCTATAGTTCATTTACAGGTTTGCCATGAAAGAGAACTCCACGTGAATGTTATCGCCCCGATCTCTGATCACTCTCTCAGGCAGTAAACTAGAGAAGGAGTCCAAGATTGATCAATGAAGGAGAAATTCATGCCAAATGGTAGCGCTGAGACTTTTGATTAAGTTCATGCAATTAGGATGCAGAGGAACCACTCTGCATGCTAGGAGCAGGTGTGTTCCTCCGTGAACTGCGTTTTGTGGGAACAAGTGGAGGTTCTTGTTCCAAATCTTCACTAGCTGCATCACTATCACTATCATCACCGCCCTTGAATAATGGGTGAATGTAAGCATTTTGAAGGTAATCTTTCAAATTCAAATTTGGCTCCCGTGTACGTTCCAGTGTATCTTTCATCATTGCTTCCTGGAAAAAATCCATCAAGAGAAGAAAGCGCTGATTAATGATGGATAGTACCCTGAGAGAAGGAAGTAAACGAAGTGAAAATATTCAGCCACAAACCAAACTCTTTTCTTACCATCAGCCTCTTCTTTTCCCCTTTAGTCCGGGGCATGGAAGGGACTGATAGTTAAGGATAAGAATGAAAGGACAAATATGAAACTACATCATCTTTAGTACCTGCAATGGGTATCTAACAAAAGCCGGTTCATATCGGCCTTTGCAGAATCTATGAAACCAAATGGTCAATATTGGGAGTGTAATGAGCAGAGGAGTTGACTGGGCGGCTTCTTTGGTACTCAACAATCCCATCAGCAGCAGCTGGGAGACTACTAGTGCAACTATAATCCGCCCATGAACATCAGGCCAAAATGCTGCAGCACTCTCGTACTCTTGGTTGTAAACATTAATAATCTGCAAGTCCATGGAACATAGTTATATGCCATACTCAACACGATAAGCTAAACTTAACAAAGGCATGCCCTAACAGGTATTGGTCTGTGCCAAATATTACTATGCATCGATAAAACCCATTAAACTTGGTCAATTAGTTGTGTTAATTAAACTGTCCACGTTGGTTCCATGAGTTACCGCATATTGAAAAAGTGAGTGACAGCACCTCAAACACATCCTACAGAGATAAGAGAATGATCTGGACTTGACAACATAAATATATTAATGGGTACATCACGAAAAATATGATACTGGCATGCTGTTATGGGACTAGTATTTCACCAGTCAACAGAAAACAACATAAAGAACTGGCCTATAGAGTATAGTCAACGAAATAAAAATATTTAACTGGCTTCTTGGAGGAGATACAAACATGGAAACAGCAGATGAGAACACCCAGAGCTCTAGCCAAATGAATTAGCGGATAATTTCAAACATTTAAATATTACACGGTCATATGGGAACAGTATGTTATGCTATGAAGTTCAAATATTCAACTGGAAACCACTCAAAGATACTTGCCTATTTGTGTAAACACAGTTACAAATGAATACCAACATCACCTAGCAATTCAAACTGGGAGTGCAAATGCTAGGTTAAAAGTTTGACAACTCAAACTGTCCGCATGAGAACCAAAGTTCTATGCACGAAAGTTCCTTTTTTATAGTTAAAAGAAAAATGTTTACATAATCCTTTGTCTTACCACCAAATGTTAAACAAATGCATGTGCATGTAAATCTTAATCAGGTTCCAACCAAGATAAAGTATAGATGTTGGTATTATATCTGATGTCAACTTAGCAGAGGAAAAATGTTTGGAAAATGGTCAAAAATGATGACTTGATGTAAAGTCAGTGGTGATGAACCATGCCATAACCATGACGAGTGCTTCTCAAAGACTTGATAATATTTATCAAGTCTCTGACTACTTGTCTTTACCTAAATTAGGACTTTTGTATGAAAACTATATATTCAACCACCTCTAATGCAATATATATGTCAGTTTGTAAAACTGGCCCCACAACCCCCATAAGAAGAAGAAAAGGAAATAAAATGGAACAGAAAATCCAATAAAAGGGGAAAAGGAAAGACGAAAGAAGATATAACCTTTTTCCCCAGAGATTGTTGATATGTTATTAACATAATTCTAGAACAAGACATAAAATGAAAACGAGAGAAATAGCAAAAACTTCAATTTAAGCAACATAAATCTGTTTCCCAACAGAAAACATTAATCGGCATTAACTAGTACTATATGTCAAGTGGTATTTTGGACTTTATTAATCTGTATCCTAAATGGAGTACCTGAAGTTATCAGTGCAGTGCCATCAGTGATACCCCACTATAATAAAAATTCTTTGCCCACAGAACTGTAAGTTGGTAGAGCTTTCAGATTTTCCAAAAATAGGAAGATTTTTTTTTTTTTTTTTGCAAGAGAAACTAGGAAGATATTCTTAGTAGTATAGTTTGAAAGTTTAGCCATACAGATGAAACTTTACCTGATGACGATACACTACAAATGCCAAGGCAAAAAATACTATGATGAAAGGAAGTAAAATTGGCGACACAACAGCGTAAACGAGGCCAAGTAAGAAATAAAGCTGAATTTGAGGTTCGCCTGTGTTGAAACCAAGACTCCCTGGATCCATTGCCTCTTCTCTATCCTTCTCAGTCTTCACCAAAAAGAAATTTTTCAAGTGATAGATTACTAATGGCTTCAGTCGCAGAATCTCTCCAGCTACTCCAGCCCATCCATCCACCATTATATAAGTAATAAAGAAAGTTGCCTTCATGGGTATAGACTCACCAATTGTCCTTGGGATACTGCCAAATACGAAATCATCTATTACTCAAGTTTTTGAAATAAAATATAAGAAATGCTAATGCCAGATAGGTAAGTGATAACACTACTCCAAAGGCGAGGTTGTGCATGAAAATCATTTATGAACAGAGACAGGAGGTATACAACATTATGATGTATATATCGGTATTCAGTCAATCTCTTCTCACTTCTAATATATCTGCATGTTTCAATGTGTAATTATGTGAATCACATACAGCAAAATTCATGGTAAAATCCATTAAGGAGTATTTCCTCAAGCCCTATAGTCTGATAAATGGAAGGAACCAGAGTGATAATTGATTTGTACACAAGCAATTAAACTAGTCTTCCTTGGGACAGGATGAGTGGATGAGCATTACATACACAGTAACTAACGAAAGAATAAAGATATTGCAAAAGAATGCAGGAAGATGATTTTGCACATGATTTCTTTCCCCTCACTGTTAGGGTTACAGACAATGAAGTTACCGGCTAATGCAGGAATCATAAGCATATGCCTAGTACTAGAAAATAATAGAAATAAATACTCAGACACAAGCAATATCTCAAACTTCTTGCTGTTTGTGCATCACTTTTTAGTTGATACAATGTGTTTTAGAAAGTGAATGACGTTAATATACTTGACCTTTTCAAGTAGAAAATCATGTCATGCAACTCTCGTGTGTCATAGGAGTGCACTCATCTAAAAGTGTCATACTAATCTATAATAAACAATAAAAGATACACAGCCTAAAAACATTGATGGCACAGTAGAAGAGTTTCACATTATCCGTAACATAATATTAGAAAAAATTAATATCTTAAACAAGGAGAAATTTCGATGACAGATGTCCAAGAACATACTCATTTGCAGACTGGTGGAGAAATTTGTTTAATTGTTGAAATGCAGTTCCAGTGATGATGCTTCCAAGGAATACATTGATAAACTGAAAAATATAGTATCTAGAGGCAGATCTTCTCTCCAGAGCTGATATGGAAGAAAATCCTTCAACTTTTGACATTAGCATCAGCAGAGATGGTAAAAATATCAGAAAAATCTTCAAAGCAATTCCTGGAAGAAAACCTTGAATAAATGATTTGATTGTTTTTCTGCATGAAGAAGAGTATGCTTTAATATATTAAGCAGCAAAGGGGGGATGCACAGTGTAGCAAAACCAGTAGTAAAAGGTGCATGGGCAAGGAAAAGTAAGAGCACGAACAAGTTTACATTAAGCTATTACCACATACGAGACTCAATCAAACCAAAACAGCAATTACCAACAACACCAACAGCATTATCATGCAACGTAACATATCACTAGTTCAAGGGGATCATACTTATTTCCGAACATAACTTGCAGTTTGTTACAAGAATGATCCTGCTTCTAACTAGGCTCTGAGTGTGATAAAGGCACTGAAGACTCATCAACAAACATGAAAATCATGTGCAAATCCTCACCCAAAACAATCAATTATTGTGTTTTACTTCATCTCGTAATGCAAAAAAAAAAAAAAAACTCTTAACTATACCAGAGAAATGGAAACAAAACGCCACAACTACTGACAGATGCATGCTAAGAGATTGTGCATCTAAAGTCATCAACTCTTGAACAACTTACACATTCAGCAAAATCTCAAGTGCGTATGACATACAACCCAAAATGTGACATTTAATCCCCATATCCTGTCCCCATATTCTTCAGTTTAGCTGAAAGCAATTTGTTCTTAGCAACTTATTGCTTACCCACAGAGATTAGAATAAACTACAGCCTATTGCTAAGAGCAAGCTTTGAAGCAAATTGACTGCATTGGCAGTGATTGTGCATTATCCCTTTTAAAACAAGCCTTTGCTTGTTCCAAGTCAAAGATGTACCTAATGCATAAACAGCGAATTGAAGATGACTACACCACATTTTACAGGTCTATTTGTCAGAATGCATGAATTAAATCTGTTCCAAATAGAGTTGCTTATTTTGTTAACTGTCCAAGTGCAACATGCAGACAAGACCCTTTGACCTAAAAGGACAGCGGCAGCACAAAAATAGCAGCAGCCAGTAAATCATCAAGAGTATAAATTGTGGTGCTTCACTGATATTTATGTCATAGAATAGGACACAAGTCATTAACTGTATAACGAGAAAGTGAGTTTCCCCATTCAAATTGGAAGAATTCTCCTAAGTTTGTGTTGTTCTTCTAAGTATCCCTGAGGTATGTCCCTCACACAGTCTACATGCATAAGACTCGTACTGATCAGCAGGGCTATTTCAAGGGAGAATGAAAAAGACCAATGATGCTGTCCTGGAAGAAAACAATTTAATGGTACTTAAAAATCAATGTCCCTATACCATAAAGAACAAATCTGTTTCTATCTGCACACTTAGGACTCCTTTTGCCATTCTCACCATATCAAGCACCTTTTGTAAGACACTTTCCTGTCTCTTCCTATTAACTGTCTAATTCCAAAATTTCAAAGCTGACAGAATCTTTCTTGAACTTCTCTTTTGACAAGGTACGGAAACTCAAGGTCCAATATCAGGTGAACAGGGATTTTAAAAAAAAGGACAGGAAAAGATTCCATAGAAACATAAAAGTGCGTCTTTGTTACAGACTCACATATGAAACCACATTGACACCTTCTTCATTGATAAGAAAAACAGCAATGCTAGAAATTATGTGTCCCTTGTCATATGAAATGATGAGAACTCACAAATTGAAGAACAAAGAGAAGGAAAACTCACAATTCAATGACTGGCTTTAAGAAGGGTAACGCTTTTTCTATTCCCTCTATGTTTGCGAGGGTCTGAACAAATGCAATGGGAATCATGAAGAAAAAGGTAAGAAAGAAGAATGCAACTGCAATGACAAGCCTCCTAATTGTTAGTGAAAAATATGGAATTGCCAAATTATCCCAGTAGACATCACGGGGCTCTGGAGCCCATTCAGTTAACCACAGGGTTGGATTTCTTGATTGTTGAGTTTGAGCACAAACGGCAGCTCCCCATCTTGTTTTGAAGGAAACAAATGCAGCTGGCATGACATATTTAGCACTATTGGCAACCCTCAAACTCTCTGAGGATATCTGTTATCAAGCCAAACCAAAGGAAAGAAACCCAAATCAATTTGCGTGCTGACAATTGAAAGAGAATTAACCATCCAATTCTTCAAAATATGACAACTTGTTAAATATAAATATACTGTAGGCACAAAAAGTAGTGTAGAACTGAAGCCTTACAAGCTATCCACATTAGTCTAATCTTTCAAGCTGGTCAGATAGGGTTAGTGGTAGATGATACCAGCTATCACTAGGAGAGTAATCCCACAAATGATCCCTCTATAGTTCCCTCTCACCTAATCTTTTGACATAGTGCCCTCTCAGTCATTTCCCATTTTAAATCCAGGAGTGGATCCAGAGTTTTGTTTTAGCAGGGGCTCTAACATTGATATTTTCTCCATGGCCAGCTAATTTACTTTTTATACCACAAAAATACACACTGGAGATGGCCACAATATCAATATCCAGAAGGACCACTGGATGCCACAATATCAATATCTGGAATGATGGTAGCTATAAGACAGGATCTGAGATGCTTATCTTGAATCAGTCATTTTATGAATGCAAGATTCAATACAGAAGAGCCTGAAAAATCAGTCATCAGCTTCGGAAAACATGCAGCAGCTGCTGACACATGATCAAATATGGTATAGGCTTGAAGAACAATATCCAGTTGTGAGTTCCGAAGCACGTAATTTTTGTTTCCAAGCCTCAACTGAATCATTTTGTTGAGGTTCAGGAGAATCAGTTTCAAGCCAGTCAACTCCGTAGAATCAGCATAAGGAGGAGTTGAAGAAGTAGCCATGAGTGAGAAGAGGTTGTTGAACAAGAAATTGACGGATTTGACATATTATAACTGACAAAAAGGATTACAAACTGTTGTCCGACTTCTATGAAGGATTTGTCACAAAAGCAATCTCTGAATTAGAACAAAGCTGTTTTGATGGAGAACAATGAGGAAAAACCCTAGGTTAGGGTTTTTAGAGAGAGAAAAAATTGACGAGAATCAGTACATGGCTCTGAATAGCATGGAGAAGAGAGAAAAAAGAACATTGAGAGAGGGATAGAAGAGAGGAAATCAAGTATCTTTAATTCAGTACAGATATTATAAGAAAGTCTAACTAACTTCCCAGAATATAATGCACATGTGCTAATTCTTTGTAACTAAACATCACTTGCCTGCAGATATCATAACTAATTGCACATGTATTAGCTATCCAAACACATTCCAACTAACTAATTTCCTAGAGTCTTCTTATCATCTGACCATTAATCTCTTTATCAAGGCCGTATGTAAATCCGGGCATATTTGCATTTGGAAACCTGACAGACTGAGCATGTGAATTGTTTTTAGCACTGGCATTCCCTTTATGTGCTTTATCCGTTAAAAGATAGATGGAAAAAATAAAGGACAAGCAAGGCAATAAATGAAGGATGTTTTTAAGGCTGTGATTGATTTTATGGTCAATGGTAAACCCATCGATGCTATTAACCAAACGCTTGTCTCCTAATTAAAAGTTTAACGCCCAGAGAATGCATCTCAATTTCACCCTAGCAGTTGTGCAAATTACATCTACAAGATCACATCCAAAGTTCTCACTCTCGGATTGAGGCCTCACATGAATGATTTGATATCCCAGAATCAAAATGCTTTTATTCAGGAAAGATTGATACAATATAACATTATGGTTGCTCAAGAAGTCCCCTACTTTCTAAAGAAAAAGGGAAGATCTAAACAGCATTAACAGCCAACAAAGTAGAGATGAGACGAGCTTATGACCAAGTCGAGCAGGATTTTTCTCATGCATCTCTTGGAAAAACTTGGTCTCCACAATATCTGGGTGACATGAATCATGAAACGAGTAACTTAAGTTTCCTATTGAGTCATGGTCAATAGTGAGCCTATGCCCTATGCCTAGCTTCAAACCTGAGAGATGCATCAGGCAAGGAGATCCCTGTCTCCCTTTTGGCTTATTAACTGAAGCACTTACTAGGATAATCAGAAAAATCAAGGACAAGTACAGAATGGTTCTGCTAAGGGTATAAAGCTTGCCAAACCAAGTCCTATACTGTTATTTTTTTAATTTGCTGATGACTCCTTATTTATTATTAGAGCTAACAGAGATAAAGCTATTGCAATGAATGAAGCTATTTACATGTACTTTCATGCCTCAGGTCAAACTATCAACTTGAATAAATCAGTGATCTGTTCAGCAAAGGCACTCCACCAGAATTTAAAGAAGGGATCTGTGACGTACTCGGGATGAAAAAAGGCAGCTTGGGCTTTGGTGTGAAAATTCAAGGATGAAAAGAAAATTTATTTTGAGAAGGCGGAAAAGAGGTCCTAATAAAGTCAGCATATTGTAGGCGATCCCTACTGTGCAATGATGCTCTTTCTTTCCCCGGAAACCACTTTAAAAAACTTAAGCTCTGAGGTTTCCATCTTTTGGTGGGGTTCTAGATGGAAAACAAAGAATACATTGGGTGATTTGGAAGGTAATCACCGTGCCTAAGAAGAATGATGGGCTCAGGTTCAGAGATTTCAAAGCTAGGTACGAAGCCTTATTTTTAAGCATAGCTTGGTAAACCTTGAATAAACCAAACTTCCTCTCAAGACAAATTCTCAAGAACATTTACTTCCAAACACCATATTTTGGAAGCTAGATGTCCCAAACAAGCTACTTGGTGTTGGAAAAGTTTGCACCAGGGAAAAGAAATTATCAAAGCAAATGCATTTTGGAGAACTGGAGATGGCCACAATATCAATATCCAGAAGGACCACTGGATGCCACAATATCAATATCTGGAAGGACCACTGGATACCAAATCACCACAGCCTCCTGCACCCAGATAGTGTGGATATGAACTCCATTAGCTGTCACTTGGACCCCATTATGAAAATGTGGAATTAGACTCTATTGAGAACAATATTCAGTGAGACATTAATGAGCAAATCCTGAAAGTCCATCCAATCAACAGTAGAGGAGATAAAGGGCTGTGGCCTTATACTGAAACTGGTATTTACTCTGTTAAAAGCGGGTACCAAGTGATCATTGCCAGAAAAATGGATAGCAATGATGACTGAGCCTCTCCCTCTTTCCAAAGACCCAAATTATGTGGAGCAATATTTGGGACTCCAAGCCCCTAAAAAAATCGGGTGCTTCATGTGGAAAGCAAGTACAGACGTCATTGCAACAGAAACAAACTTACTCCAAAGAAAATGCTCAAACAGCCCTCTCTGGCAGTTTGTGGAAATGAATATAAGGATCTTGAGCATCTACTCCTATGCTGTAAGCACATTTGGTTTGCATCAAATCTTAAACATAGAATTGAGCCACACAGAATCCGGAGAATTGATACATAGTATTTGAATACAATCACTCAGGAATGCAGCACCTGTTATAACAAAAACTATGTCAAAGCCCTTGTAAGCATCACTTGCTGGAACATCTGGTGTGGTGGAAACAAATTCAAGTTTGAAGGTCAAACCCATCCCCCAACGCATTGCATTACAACCTTAGAACCTAATATTAGTACCTTACGAAAAGGGATATTCTATACTTAAATGCTTCTGAGTGTTTCAGGTGTTCCATACCTAATATCGCATGGGACTGCCCTTGTATAGGCATATCTGACCAAAAGACACCAAATAGAATACGAGGGACGAAAAAGGCCTTTTTTGTATGGTTAATAGACTATTATAAAGTTTACTGTTATGGGGATCTAAATTTGGATATTGATTCATGGGAGACAAAATGCCATATTTAGTAAAGGAACAGAAATAAGCAACATATATCGTGGCCACAGATGTGGTTGGACAGAATTTGCTTATTGCACTTCCAATAGCTGAAGAGAATTCAGACATGGATCCCCAACACCAAGGTATAAGACAACCATCAGCCGGACTGGCCCTTCCAAGTTTTTGTAAACAATCAGAAAATCAACAAATTACTAAATAGGGTGTGGAAAAAAATTGGTAGAACAGCAAATCCTTCTCAGAAAGCTCCAAACATGGAGTCAACTGTAGCAAAATTCAGAGCCATGAAAGAGACACAAAAGTGGTACTTACTTCTTCCATCAGTCTTTCAATCTCAGACGTATAAAAATCAATAGCATCCAGCTTCTCTCCCCAAAAGCCAAGAAAACCAGTCTGCTTCATGAAACAGAAGTTCCTCACAAAATGTTAGTAATAACATTTGAGAGATGGTGTTTCCCCAATAAAGATAGTACATAGTAGTAGAGATAAAAGTCATAGAGGGGAAAAAGAAGAAAGAAAGAACCACCTTTAATATGGGTCTGTTGGACTCGTTTCTAGCAAACTTCAGCTGGTAGTAGTCAAGCCAATTCTGTTTCTTCTTCTTCTGATTCATTAATTTTGATAGATTGCTAGCGTTGTATACAACCTACATGCAATTAAAGAGCATAAAGGATTATATAGAATCTATTGCACTCAATTAATTCAACAGGCCAACAACAGTATCCAATCAGATCAAGTGTGGAAGCTCCAAAAAATAATTTTCTTGCTTTTTGCTACTACTTTGACCCAAACATTTCGATATTGTGAAGACACTTTCTTCCTTTCTCTTATCTTGACTTTCAGAACTAAGAAGTCGCACATGGCCAGTTGATCAACAGGCAACCATCCGACATGTATCTTACCAACTAATGGCAAGTCATTCATACATGGATACCTCTACTCTACGACAATATACATAGAAATGTCAGTTTGACAGCAAACAGCCACATTGAAATATATACACAAAACCATATATCTAATCTAGAAATATGCAGCCACCTCACTGAAGTTGGACTTTCTATGATTTCAGATGACTCCTGAGTCCTGTGATGCTTAGAAACAATTCCCCTTTATCTAATTATTTTGAAAGTTTAGACCAGTTAAGAATCACTAGGTTCCATTCTAATACTAATTGGAGTGAGGTGGAGTAGCCTAGAATCTTAAGTGGTCTTAGAGAATGAATTTTTATGCGGGCGGAATTGCATATTCTAACACTCCCGCTCACATGTGATATGATTTGAAGGAAGATGAGCAACACATGGATGACTACAAATATAACTCGCACATGGATGGATACCCAGACATGGATAACATATAACTGGACCAAGGGCCCATCTTTGGTACCATGTTAAGAATCATGGGATTCCGTCATAAAATCAATTGGAACCAGTGATGGAAGTTGAATCCATGACACTGAATTCAAAAGATCTTTGCAAATTTTGGTCTGAGTCTCTCACTCGTACATAAATAAAAGAAGCAAAAACACAAAACGTATATGCATCTCCATGCATATACCTTTCTTATATTCTTCATTGTCATTCTTAGATGCCAAACGATATGTCTTCAATGCAAGAGCAGATGCACCGAAACAGAAAATTGAGATCCCACAGAACATAAGGAAGAATTTCACAGAGCATAATGTATGCGTCAATCTAAAAAAGCATCTTCAGAACTGGTGCCTTCAAACATAGTGAAACTTGAGGGCCCTTTATAAGCATTCATGCCCACGGACAGTAAACGAAAGTTATTGATGAGAAAGAAGTAACAAATTCATACACTTCAATTTTGCCTAATGAGCAGATCTTTCAAGTAGAATTATGAATGAAACAAGGGGAAACCTGATGTGTGAGATAGTGATCTGGATGGTTGACCATAAAGAAATGCTCCACCAGCTCACTAATTGATTCATCTGGATCTGGAGGGACGTTTCGAACAAGTACCTGTGCCAGACAAAAACCTTCACTTGTTACAGCAGGACTTCCTATCAGACAATGCTAATATACTTGGACAGTTTACATATAAATTCACCAGCTTCATATTATGGAAATCGGCTCCTACATATTCTATCTTTATGATATATTAGAAGCCTTCTGCATATGTTTTGTCATACCTTAAAAAGCTTTTTATCAATCCAAAAAATCCTAAACACGTGAAAGTCTAACATGAAACCATATTAATTTAAGTTGTCATGCTAAAGTGTGTAAAAGGTAGGCCAGACAATTGCCTCACTGAACTTTACAGAAGTGCAAACTCGATACTGTTAGTGGAAGTTTTTCATGATGAAGAAGAAAACAAATAAATACAAGAGAACTGTCATCAAACAAGGCTGGAACATGTTAAGAGACTCGCATCAAATTACAATATCAGGATATGTAGTCCTTATAGAGACCTTACATTCTAGAATTTTGAGATGACTAACCACTTCCTCTTATACCTGTTTAATGGAAATATTTGTGAACTTCCAAAAATTTCACTTCTTTTTCTCTCTCACTCTCACATGCTAATTCTGTCTTGATTGTATAAAAACCAAATCACAAAGGTAAGACAGTATAAGATTGACCTCCCAAGTCCACAAACTTTTTATAAGAAGTCATTAAGGAGTCCAATTAACAATCATTGAGGTGTTCAATTGCACGTGTAGTGTACCAATAACAATCTCCACAGTTCTGAACTGACACACTCAACAAATAGTAGAAAGATGGATCTATAATCCCTACTGTCTATAGACTAGAACAATTTCCTTAAAGCTTAAGCACCAATAGCGTATTATTCAACCCACATGATCATTTGATAAGGTAAGAATGCTAGTATCAGATTCAAACATCCATCCTCATTCATATGTGTATTGAGCAAAAATGATGGCTACAAATCATTGTCATGTGGTTATCTTTTGTCAAAAAGGAGATAGCGAGCTCTTCTTACTGTAAACTGATCAGGGCGTCGATGTTCTGAAGCTAGAAAATGCAATCTCATTGATGCAATTATCTCATACTCTCTTTTCAGCACATAGCATGTCCAAAAGGAAAAGGCATAAGCCATTACCAGATGTGTCCAGAATCTGCAAGCAACAGGAATATAAAAAGGTGAACAATAAACTGTGTGCTTATCATAAAGTAAAATAAAGAAAAACAAACCAATTTTATCCACCAGTCAGACAGACTGCTAAGCAAACCATTCGTTGAGTTGCAGAAGATGTAAAATTGCCTGCTTCTGTAATGTACTTAAGCAAAGATTAAAATAATATTGGAGTACTTCTCAAAGATGTATTCTGATCTAATTAGACTAATACATGTTACAAGTTTATAAGATGTCATATGTTCTAATGAGCATCACAATTTGATCCATGATAAGTTTATAAGATATTTTTTTAATTTACTTTCAGATTCTCAAGGTACGCATGCTTTTTACTTATATAACTATCCTGGGATAACTTCTAAAAATCAAATCTTTATGTCTCTTCCAGGACAAATAAGTTGGCTAAACTCATTTCCATGAAATTTAATATGTGATAAGAGAGATTTTCATTGAGACTCTGGAAGTCCACCATTTTTTAATAGAATAGAAATTAGATGAAATGTGCATCTGAAATAGCACCAAGGAAATATTTGAAAATAGGCCCTGGACTTGGGACAGAACATAAGAAAAAGTGGAAAGTATTGGATCATTATATTAGAAAACAGAAACAATATAGAGAAAATCAGAATAAAGAAAAGTCAACCATAGCATTTTCATAGCAAATAAAATGTTAAGTACCTCTGAGATCTCAAAGGGATGTTTGAAATAGAGAGCTTGTCTATATCACTGTAAGTCAAGTTCGAACGGTCCAGAGTGTGATTCGTCCAATTCACAGGAACCATAACAGTGAAAGCAATTAATGCAATAGGGACAAATATTTTCAGCCTGCTTGAGGTCAGAGAAGACAATAAAAGAAGAGGAAATGATATAAATCAGTCCTGTATAAAAAAAAATTTAACAACAATGACAGCTAATAATAATCATTTCCTAGCAAACAAGATTAGATGAACAGAAGATTGTAACATTAGACTTAAATTATATACAACTTTTAAGGTAACTTGGTTTGGATAAAATTTCAATATGTTAGCAAATACTTCAATCTCTGTTCTCTACCAAAATCTAGAATGAGTAATCCAAAAAAGTTTAAGCAATAAACCATCTCTACCCAGTACCTGTTCCCAATTGACATTGCAAAAATTGTCATCTTACAAAGACATATCCAAAGGAAAAGCCTTAATGAGGGGGGAAAAAATTATTGATACTCATCACCTAGGGTAGCAGATTTAATAGAGTAGTTATATCAGTTAGAATAGCAACTGACAGCTGTAACACTGCTTAGTCTGTTAGACAGTTAGCTATGCTTTGACATGTGCTCCAGTAGTTAGTTAGTTATGACTTGTATCCTGGAGCACACTATAAATACTAGCAGTAACTACTCTGTCAATTAATGAAAATCATTTCCTTCTCAATTTCATCAAGATTATCTTTGAACAAAGAAATTCATTGGTGAAAGAACACAAACAGAAGAATAAAGATAAAATTATAAACGTACATCTATTAGTACCTTAGCAAATACATATGGCTTAGTGTATTGATATGCACGAATAACAGCCCATATTAAGCATCAATACTGATAAAAAAGATTCTCATTGCTAATCGTTAACTCACGAATACCTTTTCCAAAAGCTACTATCCTTAACTTCTTACACCAATGATATGGTCATGGTCATAAGAAACCATATCTTTTTTGAAAAGTAATAAAAAACCATATCTAGTAGTTCCCATAACAAATAGTTATAAATGACACCTCCAAGTGATCAGGACTCAGGAAGAAGAGCCATAACTAGAAAAGGTCTACTAGCATCAAAAGGTAACCATATCTCTACACATGCCACTTTGTGGAGAAAAGTAGTAAGAAACCATATCTAATAGTTTCCACAACAAATTGGTATAAATGACACCATGAAGTGATCAATACACAAGGAAAAAGGACACATAACTAGAAAAGGTCTAATAGCATCCAAAGGTAAACCATATCTCTATACGTGCCACTGTGTGGAGAAAGGAAGCCCAAATTGAGCTCAACTAGGGAATGCTGATCAAACTGAAACCATTTGTGCTAAGCACATTTTAAAGAAGTGGATATAGAACTGCATAAGCTGCCACTTATTGTATTTGTCCGCATCCAGATGGGAAATAGTGATTGGAACTGTTCTATTAATTAACTGTCACATTTCAAAAAATATGATGAAATTATTACTCAATATAGAAAATCTAACCCAAAACTTTTCAAGCACAAGACTTATTTGAAACGAAAGGAAAAAAAGCATACCCTGTCAAGTAAATTCTCAAATAAACTGCAGAATCCAATCCTGCATGATCAATAAGCTCAACTTCCGGCATTTTCAATGCAGCAGGTATCCAGTTCAGGAACCTCAGATATGATCGAATATCCAAATTAACAAACTTGTGGACAAAAGCACCAGAGTGCAATGGACTGCTTCTCAAACCCTTTAGATACCACTTCGGAAAGTAAACCCTGTCATTGATAGGCTGGAGGCGAAGCACAGCAAATGCCAGGAAGAAACCAAATGCAGTAAGTATATTAATAGCTGCTGCAAGACCTATATCACCAAGAGTAGCCATATATTTGCTTCAAATAATATGCATTTGCCTGCAGCATGGAAACCAATAACTGGACATATCAGTTATTCAGCAACTTTGTCTCTGACATGAATTTAGTTCACTGGAAGATGACAACTTTCAAAGTCACTCTATTGAAAAAAGCAGACACTAATGATAGCTCCCGCAGCCTGATCTCTTAGAGTTTGACAAAGTGGGCATATTTTGAGTAAATGCACCAAGAAACTATCAATTTCTATGCCCTATCTCTTCTTCAGAGATCAGAAGACTATAATAGTAAATAGTTCCCAATTAGAGCAAAACAAAGATGCTTTCAATTCAGTTCTGGGATCAAGTTCAAAAAGCATTTAGCTGGTTCTGAATTGTTCAAGTTTCAAAAGGTATGGATCACTTCAAAAGGATTAAAAGAACATGGATGACTCGCCAACCACCACAAAGAAGTTAGTAAAGTTATTTCCTCTAAGGAAAACTATCTTTTGTGGTTAAATATTATAGGAAAGGCAGTGAAAAATCAAGAATTAGGATTTGCTAGATGAATTATCACAACTCATGAAGGGACCTTGGTGCAATGGTAAAGTTATCTCCATTGGATTTGGGGATCAGAGGTTCGAGTCATGGAGATAGGCTCTTGCAAAATGCCAGCTGAGGCTACATATAATAGGTTCCCAAAGTGGGTCTGACAATTCTCCACATGAGCACATAGGAGGAGCTTCTTGCATTAGACTTACTTTAGATTATCACATGTGCAGGAAACGAGATCATAATAGTAATCAAGAGATCTACCTGCGGATTAGTCCAAACAGAATCCCAAAAGGAAGAGCAAACAAGTGGTAACAGGATGGAAACTGTAAATTAAAAAGAAGTATTTGAATAATCTACCCAGCTATAACACAAATCAGAAAGATATGTTACTAATTACCGGTTCTAGGTAAAGGAGATAAGTTTTTGCATTGCTGATCTCATCAGTTGCAGAAAAAGATTTCAAATACAAGCAGAAATAGTTGCAATATTTATGAAACCAGTTTTTACTCATTCCAGGCCCAGACACAATTGGTGGAATAGGAAAATGTTTGTGAAAATTAACCAACTGGATCATATTTACTTTCCAAAATTCACAAACTAAAACTCCGTCCATATGAATTCATGAATGCTATGATAAACTGGAAAATAGTGCTGGATCATCTTCCAGATTAGTATTGACAGCCAAATTCAAATTCAAGTCAAATCAGAAATAGGCATTATAATTTATTTTGTTAGTTTCTGTTACACGATGGTCTTCAAGTTCTTTCTTTAACCAAGTATGGTGTAACCAACAACTCTCCCTTGAGCTAACCACACAAAATCACATACTTCTTTGGGATACCTCATTTTCTACTTCAACTGTTTCCTCTCTCTGTATGTTCTTGGTTCTTAACCAATTAGTTTCTGGGGTGGAACTCAGTGATTCTTAACATTCTCCAGAGCATGTGCATCATAATAACGGGTGAGAAATGCTAAGGTCCTAGGCTAGTCTACTAAACCTAATTAGTTTTTGGGATGAAACCTCGGAGATCCATAGCATGTCCACCATAATAACAGGAAAGAAATGCTTAATGTAACCGCATTTGCATGCACTCGCTCCATCAAACATAGCATGTAATGCACGTGTGCATCATAGCGGGGCCCAACCACGCATCATGCATGCAATGCTTGTTATCCTTGGACAAGCCAAGCATATGCACCCACTGGTCCAGTTAAGCATTCCATAGTTACAAAATTAACCTATCCAGGATCTGCTCATCAATGAGAAACTTCAGAACCACATTCAGAATTTTCCCCAATAAAATAAAATAAAATAAAGTTCTAGAAAAATATCTAATACGTAAAAATCAGACAAAACTAGCACCAAAAATGGTCTGCTACCTCTGATCAACATCTAAATCAACTCTCTACGCCCCATTAGCTCAGCTAGTTTTTTTAATGATGGATTTAACAAACAAAACTCACATAATAATAACAAAAACAATAATAATTATACTAACAATAATATTTAAATGCTTTAGACTTGCTTATACAATCTGATACTGACAAAATCTGTCATAATTTTGACAAATTACGTCACTGATCACTAACATTCTATGAAATTTTGATCGCTCGTTCAACATTTTTTAGTTTCAAATTGCACATTAAACTTCGGATTTGTTTCAAACAAATCATTCTTTCCAATTCTACGACAAAAACTAACAATCTGAAGACTAAAATGACATCTTTAATTCTACAACAATTTAAGTTCAATAGAAAACTAAACAAAAATACAAACAAATGCAACATTTTACAAAATTGTAGCGAGTTAAATTATGATAAATTCTGTCATCATTTTGATAATTTACGTCATTGATCACTAACAATCTACAAAATTTTGAGTCGCTCATCCAATATTTTTTAGTTTCAAATTGCACACTGAACTTCGGATTTGTTTCGAACAAATCATTTTTCTACTTCTACGACTAAAACTAACAATCTTAAGACTAAAATGACATCTTAAATTCTACAACAATTTAAGTTTAACGTAAACTTAAGAAAACTACAAACAAATGCAAGAATGCAACACTTAATCTAACTTAATATAAATATGAAAAGAAAAAACAAATGCAAAACTTGTAGCGAGTTAAATTACATATAAACTAAACGCATTAAAAGTAAGACTGTAAGAGACACTCATGGAGTACGTACTGAGTGAAGGCAACGGGGACTTGGAAGCCGAAACGGCGGCGTTTGAAGTTGTGAAAGCAGAGAGTTAAAGAGATCACCACAACTACAACGGTTTCAAGTGTGTGTAGAAGAAGATGTGTGTAGTGAAACGGTTGAAAAGAATAGAGAAGTGTTTTGGCAGAGAACAGTAAACGACAGCGTTTTATATAAGAAGGTTCCGCTTCCTTGACGGTTTCGTGGACTTTTTTATTGTAAAAGATACGGCTCTTTGAAAAGGAAAATAGAAGAAATGGACAAGCGAAGCATGCTGGGTGGGTCCCGCGTGTTGGGCACAGTTGTCCGAATTCACTTCGTCTAAACTCTAATAAGGTTGGTTTGAATTGTTTTTTCCATGAAAAAGTTTTTTTTAAAATAAAAAAATAAATACACCCTCTTTTTAATAATTATATAGCTTAGTTTCAGAAAGAAAAAAAAAGAAGAAGTTAAAAATTTTTAAGATGTCCATATTTAACTTTTCTCAAAAGCAAAAAATTTTATCTTCTCACACAAATATTTTTTTAAAAAGCTATAGTAAAGACACCTTTAAAAAAAGTCAATATAAGTGGGGACTTGATCTCAAATTTTGATTTGTATCTTCTTATTTTAAATATTCATTTTTATTATATTAAGAAGTACAATATATTAAATCCTTTTTAACCTCTTGCGTTGTTAAAATTTCTCATAATTCCATCTACTTTCTAAAATTTTTTCATAATTTCTTTTTACTTTTTAAAATATAGTATAGATTCTTCTTGCAAAGGAGTCAACAGTGTTTTTTTATTTTATAAAGTTGAGGGATGAGAAGGTTATGAAACATTGTGAGTTCGGCACATTTCAATTAAGCTGCACAATAGCTAATGTGTTTTACTATTATACTAATTTAAAGCATGCATTAAATCACGTTGTTATGACGTTGAATTGATTGAATGTGAATAACATTAAATACCAAATGGGTCATTGATGATGGATAAGGGGTTCATACTGAATTTTTACATTTATTTTTCTTACTATGGTAACAGAATTAGGGATAAGGTGATATTATGGTCCGATTATAAATAATATTAAAATATAACTTATGTGATATATAGAAAGAATTAAGTATTTTATATAAATTTTTTATAAGTTTTTTATGGGAAATATGGAATAATTGAATAGATATTTAAATAAATAAAATAAAAAGAAAATCTGATTTAAATTAAAAATAATAATTTTTGGGAGGAAAAAAAGTTATAAAATGATAGCATATTACAGAGATAAAAAAGGTATATGTTCTCTTTTATATAATAGTAGTACTAGTATATTACAACTGTGCGTTGTACGTAAAGACAATTAATAATAATATACGTATATACAAAATAATTTATGTGAATAAGAGTAAATTTTTAAATTATAAATTTGAAGAAAATAAATTATTACGAAAAATTAGAATATTTATGTATAATTACATTGTTCTATCAGTAGTACTGTAAGATAGATGAACTGCATTAAAATTTGTTTTGTAGGAAGATCAATTTTTATATTTGAGTAATATTTGTTTGTACTAGTTTAATATAAAAAAATGCATAACAAAACGAAATGCACACAAATATGAACATATAGATATATTTTAGTAAAGATAAATATTTTTGTTAGATAAATAGAAAGATATGAAACATAAGATAATAGATGGGGCCAAATATACGCACAGATTTTAGGAGGAGATTCGGTAATGTAGATAATATAAAAGGTAGTAAATCGGGATTGAAATAATTTAATTTGTTGATTGAGAAAAAATAGGGTTCAGCAAAAATAAATAAATAAATAAAATGAATAAGCCTATATGAAAGCAACATGTGGCAACAAATTAAAAAACGACACTTGACAACTGTATAGTGCAACGGTTCAGCTTTAGTATATAGTATATGTCTATATATATAGATATCTATACTATATAATAAAGTAAAATAAGCTGTAATTTCATGCTGTAAAGTGGCGCTTTGTATGACAAGTTTTTCATAATTATTTATTAATTAAATATGCTCATTTTTAGGGCTTTTTTTTTTCATTTCCATCATTTATTCAGTTTCATTCATATTTTAAATATTTTAATTTAATTAATATTATATTCTTTTATATATATATATATATATCAATCATTATTTTATTAATTCCATAGTATATAATTGTTTCAGTAACTATTTAGTAAAATGTAAAAACTCTATAATTTTAATATATCCAATCACATATGTCACTCCCAATGTATCACACAGGTGTTACACTAGTGTATATATATATATATATATATATATATATATGAGTAATTACATAAAAATAATTTTTAAGTAAATTCGACTTGATTTATTAGAGTTCCAAGTCAAAATGCATGTATAGATTAGAGTGGGGCCAACGTGATATAAGGAGATATGTATATGAGTAATTACATAAAAATAGTTTTTAAGTAAATTCGACTTGGTTTATTTGAGTTTCAAGTCAAAATGCATGTATAGATTAGAGTGGGGCCAACGTGATATAAGGAGATAGTGATTTATGGTTATTTTGGATTTCTTATGGTAATAATAATAACAATAATAATAATAATAATTCAATAATTTGGCTGTGGTTGAGGTGTGAATGTGATGATGTGTGACTGCTGCTTCGTGTGGAGGCTGGCGTCGTAGCCGTTGAGGTTTTTAAATTCGTTGAAAGTAATTGGTCGGCATGTGGGGGCCACGTGGTAACGGATACTTTTGAATCTCTGTAATCTTTTACTTTTGTATCTGTAACAATATAGACACGTCTAGCCTTGCCTAAAAAAAAAACACGTGTAAATCGATCTCTTATTGTTGGAGTAAACGGCTGGTCAGGCGGTGACAAGTGTGTATGGGGATAGTCAAAGATCAAGAAGGTGTTTGAATTTGCTTATTTGTTATTTATAAGCACTTAAATAGTAAAAAATATATAAAAAAATATTTTTTTCTAAGTACTTAAAATAAGCAAAGCCAAACACTAACAAGTTCTTCAAGATGTTCTAACATTGAGAGCTAGAAACAAATACAGCTCATGACCTAAGTTTGAATCAAAATTTCTATCTTGAATGAGTGCCATTGACTAAATTGATGCTTAGTGTTAAGGGTGAAAATTTGGATTGGGTATCCGAACCTGTACATGTATTCGAACGTGATCGAATGAAAAATTTTCAAAATTTTTGGGTTCGGATCCAATAAAATTATCGGATATTGGGTAATAGTTTGGATAGTTTTTTCTTATTCGAACCCAATTGAAAAACTCAAAAAAACACACACATTACACACCACTCTGTAGTGAATCATTTATCATAACATTATAATATAACACATATAAACACACGTGTTATATGATACATTAATATTAAAATATACAAATAAAAGGAGGGGAAAAAAAAGCATTCTACAAAAATAATGAGAAGTTAAATACATAACTAAACTATTTGTGAATAAGTTAGATAATTGAATTTAGTAATATAACTAGAATTAACAAAATGTAACATTTAATTTAGCATAAATAATTGTTATGTTTAAGTTATAAATGTGGAAATATATTTGTATAGTTAATATCTATTAATTTTTCCTTTTTGTTTGATTATTAGTTATGATGGAAATGTCTTTGTATTTTAAAAAGATTTGATTTGTCTATCATCATTCTGAACAATCTCTTTTCTTTTAGTGGTAGTTAATTAATAATTTGATAATTTGGAATTCCAATTTACACATAAAAATTAATGTTTTAATTTTGTGTATTTTTAGTTACTATAATTTATTGTTGTTATAATGATTTTCAATTAATATTATTGAATTGATCAATAATTATAAATAACTCAACATTTTCTAACTCAACAAAATATCCAAAAATTCAAACCCAAAAAACCTGACGTCCGAAAATCTGATATCTAGTTGGATAGTTACTTTTATACTACCTGATCGAATTTTAATTTTCCTCATCTAAATCCGAAAACCCATTTCAATTTCCACCCCTACTAAGTATAAAAGATGTCCCTACCTTTGGTGAGTGCCATCAACTTAATTAATGCTCAATATAAAGAATGTGCTACGAACTTGAGGTTTATCGATCGGTGTAGAGTTTCGCCAGTTGTTTCTGTGGTTAGGCCCCGCCAGCTAAATTTTTCTTGTCATATAAAAAAAATCCAAGTCTAACAAATTGGAAGAAATAATTCTTAAAAAATTTTATCGACTTCATTTAGAAATTTAACTTCCGTTGTTTAGAAGTATTATTTTAAAAATATAAAACTATTTTAAAAATTCAGAATTTACAAATTATTTATTTGTTTAAAATTTTCCCATATTCTAATTTAAGAGATAAAAATTGTATTTTCACGACAATTAAGTCTAGAACAAATTATCGTGTGACAAAAATATCCTCTTTCTTTATATAATTTTTCCCCTACCAACAAAGACGAAAAAGGCAATGCAACCCTAGCTGAAATCACTGGCACCACTGTAAAATAGGTTTTTAATACGATTTTTCCTTTGCTATTTTACAAAATATATATTCACCCATGTACAATTTTTTCCCACAATCATCTAGAGGCAAGTATAATAATAATAATTGAGATGAAGCTTTTCTCATGCAGTATTGATAAGAATTCTTTAATACAAACATCACGGTGGAATTAGAGTATAATTCAAATGGTTGACTATTTTTTCTTAAAATTAAAACGTGATTGTAATTTTTGTACTGTAAAACAAAATTGCAAAAGAGTATTTAAATAAAATATATTCATTGATTCTAACTTTACATGTTTCTAGATACAATTAGAATTTACAAAATATAAAATTGACTTGAAGCTATTTTATATTTTTAAGCAAGAAAATTCATTTTAAAATAAAACTATTACATTTATCTGTAAATAAAAAAAAAACTAAAAAGAAAAACCCCATAAGGTCGGTGCTTCGAAACACTGTGTAAATGATAGCAACCCTCAATGGGCCAGACCCACGATTTACGCGAGATCAAAACGGGCTCGTGCACTTGGGGGTGATCCCATCATCGTACGTTCTTGTCGCTTGGTGATAAGGATGATATATACTAGAGCTTATCGGTGATAAGGATGATGTATGACAGAGTTTAAATAAATTGATAGTGGGTATTCAATTGATAACGAGCATGATAACAAAGTAGATAAAAGTCAAAAATCAATAAAACTATTACTCAATAAACTAATATCTAAAATTACATGTTTAAGGCTATTAATAACTAAAATAATAAAATTTGAGATAAATTGGGATAGATTTAGAGGGTGTTTGGTTTGACTTTTGTTTTTTATCAAACCTGCTTAAAGCCTAATTTAAACTAGTGGAAGTGTTTGTTTTAATTAAAAATGTGTTTTTTTTAAGTGACTTTAAGTAGAAAATAAAAAGCTCTCCAGCCCCAACTTTTGCTTTTTATGGCTTTAAGCACGTTAAAAAAAAGCAAATTTGACTAAATCATTTACTATCTTATCCTTACCTTTTTATTACTAAAATATCTTTACGCTTTTATCTTATACTTACCTTTTTAGATTCTATTTTAATGTCCTTAATAGTTATTTTGACTATATAACTTATTTTTCAACCCACTTTAATCAAACATGTAAATACTTATTTTTACAACTACAACTTTTATTCAAACACGTAACTACTTAAAGTTGACAATAAAAAAAAGTCACTTAAAGTCAGAAGTGCTTTAAGTAGCTTTTTTATAAGCCAATTCAAACACCCTCTTAATAAAAAGTGTACGGATTGGCCTAAGTTCAAATACTATTCCTCTTGGCCTAAGTTCAAATACTATTCCTCTTGAATTTTATTGTTTTTAGGATTATTGGTATGAGTTTCATTTATTGATGAATGAATATTGCAATAATTATGTAACTTAATTTATTTATTTTTTCATCCAATTTCTTATGAACTTTGATTTAATTTATTTTGGACTTTCTTTTTGACATTTTGGTAGATTTTTTACATTTTTTAATGTTCATCTTTCTAACTTTTCTAAATACAAAGTTACTAATTAGTTTTTATAATCAATCTATTCTTAACATATCTTAAATTGATATTATAACCAATCAATTTAATCTTCGTTAGTCTTAGGGCCTATTTGGATTTTTTTTTTTCACAGAAAAGAAAATTCTTTTCTCAAAAATGCATATCTTTTTGCAATATGTATTTAGATTAGATTTTTTTCCCTAAAAATTGTAAAACTCAAAAAAAAAAAAAAAAATTTCAGTTTTCTCCAAAACCCATAACATTTAGCTTCTCAAAAGAGCACCTTTTTCAAAAGTTTTAGAAAAAAACGTTGTTGAGAAAAGCCAATCCAAATGAGTCCTTACTAAGATTTTATTAGTTTTAGTTTTCAAAAACCTTTTTCCGCTAAAGCAACGACTACTAAAATTATTAACATTAATCATTCTATAGGTAATATAAGCATTTGTGAAAATAATTAACTAATGATAGGAGTAATGTTGACTAAGTAGAAGAGAGAATGAAATTTACTACGGATTGTGGGCCTTTTTCTTTAATTTTTGAATTTCTGTTGAAAATAAAACTAAATATATTAACTATTCTTTTGTAATTATATAAACTATAATAGTAAAATTTTAAAATTTGGGGTCTAAAATTTTTGAGAACCTAAAACAATTGCTGTGTTTGCTTTTATCTTTGAACCACCCTTGAATTCGATAGAATTCTGCAGACATTAAAGATAGACTTTACTTGTCTTAAAAAAAAAGAAAAAGAAAAAAGGAACACGAGTCTTGTGTGAGATAGAAAGATTTGGTCTGGAAGATTGTTTTCGTACTTCATCCTTGCTGGCCTGAACACTTTTGTTGCATGTAAGGGGTGGATTTGGGTAGATATGGATTTGGGCAGATAGACTGATATTAATTCATGAAAAAAAATTGTATGTCTAGAATGAAAAATTATAGTCTTATAAATTTTGTTTTAGACTTACAAAATTTTTTATAGATGTTTTAGACTTACAATTTTTTTTTATAAACTGATGTTACAAATTTTTCTAGTCTTACAAATTTTTGTTCTAAAATTACAATTTTTTTTTTTATAGACTGATGTTATTCTAGATAGATGGAAGAGTTTCCGGTGAATAATTAACACATAACTGTGAGTGAATGCATAGTCTGGACGAAGTGAATTATGCTCTTAAATATGTCAAAATAAATCTCAAATAGGGATCAAATTGTTGTGATTAATTAATGCAACAAAAACAAGTCCTGACACTGTTTCGTGATTTTGTAAAAAATTTGGTGGAGTTGAGTTGTAACGTGATCCTCGAGCATCACTGGCCATAGAAAAATGAGTCTTATTAATCAATAAGGTGAAATTCAAATTTTTGTTTAATGTGATTTAAATATTTAATTTAATAATATCTAATCTGTGAGGACTACCCTAATTGACATATCCAGCCTTGCATGATTCAGCAGGTAGCATGATTTGTTTTCATACATAAACTTCTGGGTATATGCTAAATAATAGGGGGCCTGATTAAATTGGTTTTTCTTTTTGTCTATTAAAAAGTATATTTTCTTAGAAACACATTTTTTTTTTTGGCAATAAGTATTTTGCAGAGTTCAAAAAAATTTGAACTTTTGAAGAAAGACTCAATTTCAGCTTTTTAAAGGAGCTAGAATTTTTAACTTCTAAAAAATACTTTTTTTTGGTCAAATATTTTTAAAAAAATATTTTTAAAAAAATATTTTTAAAAAAAGTTAATCCAAATGAGTCTTAACATTGTGGCATGTGTATGAGAAAACAGAGTTTTTTACTTAAGATCGTGGCATGTGCTTGATAAAACAGAGTTTTTTTTTTCCCCGTCTTTCTTTTCTCGTCAAAGAGAAACAAGAGTTTTTTTTTTCCTCCTCCTTTGTGTTTGAGACAGGATATCCCTGATTATATTAAAATTGGGAGTAATCCCTATAAGGCAAGAAGTAATAAAGAAAAACTTTTTCAACAAGTTTCCCAAAACGAACTTGTTAGATCTGAAGGGAAATTAGAGTTGAATGTATGTATCCATAATAAGTCCAAATTAGATCGACACAATGTGAATATTTGGAAAAAGGAAAAAGATAAAAACAATTCCGAAATTTAATTCGATGAATCTATCTTGTTATCAAGAATTCGTTTGTACTTTATTAGAAAAAAAAAAAAAAAGAAAACACATCACAATGTCAATTCTATTTATTATCAAAGTATTTGCCACGACAAAATTGTAATTTGACATCTCCTTTACTTTACTTTTTTCCCCTTTTCTTTTGAAACAAAATAATGTACTTTCTGCTTTTCTAGCCTATTAACCTCACTTTTTAGCTTTCACCTACGGGGAAAAATTATTTTAGATTTTTGAAAATTTGGATTCCGTATAGAATTATTTAATGGTGCCTCACCCCCAACTAGGGTGTTGTACGTATATTCGTCAAAACGAACGGTGACAAGGGTGGTGATGTTTAAATTATTTAGGGCGCTTTTCAATTGATTTTTTTAAAAGTATTTTTTTAAAAATCTTTTGAAAAATAGTTTTTTTTATAAGTTAAAAATTCTAGTTTCTAAGCAAAGTTGTATTTGAATTTTTTTTTAAATTTTAATTTTTTAAAAATTAAATCAAATAATTATTGCAAAATTTATTGTAATATTTTCAAGAAAAAAATATTTTTTTTTGAAAAAAAATCAATTCAAACAGCCCTTAGCATAGGGAGTTGCAGGGAAGGAGTAGTTGCAACAAGAAGGAACGCTAATGCAGTGGATGGTGGAGTAGTGACTGCAATGGTGGTTAACGGTGGTGGGAGCGACATAGTTGGAAGATCACCATGAGGGGAGGCAGAGGTCATGGGTGCCGAGCTCATGTTGGCATAATGAAATACTGACAGGGACAAAGAGAGATAGTCATTGGCATAATGAAAAATTAAAGAGGATATTTTTGTCCAAACAACCTCAAAATACCATTGCAAACGAAGAAGTTAAAATTGTTAATTTTTTCATTTAATCCCAAAACTTAGCTGATTTTTAACCAAAATTAACTTTTAAAACGTAAGACTAAACATCTTCCCCACCCCCCCCCCCTTCCTCCCAAAACGGACTTTGAAGTTTAAAAATTAGTTTGACTCTCTAAAACGAAAAACCAAACTATCTTTTAAGCTTCAAATGTCTAGAAAAAGATATGCAACCATAGGTACAAATAGTGTGACTCATTGCAAAATTACTATTTTTTAAAATATTTATAATAAATATTATACCACAATGACATTGAGTAATATTAGACGACATACTTGCGCCTTTCACACTTTTACCTAACTAGTATGAAGGGAAAAAAACTAACCAGATTGTAATAGTCTAATATATGGAAAACTCTTCAATAGGTCCCACCACCCAACTGCCCCTCTCACACGCTGTCAAAAACACATGCGGACCTCATCTTTTTATCACTGGGTCATGTTTTGGGTGGTTAGGATGGAAGAATTTTCTCTAACATTAAAGATTTTATAGTTTTCCGCCACTATCTACAAAAGATTGTGAAGAAACTTGTCAAGCCCCCATATGACCACTTTGCTTGGATTAAGTCAATATTTTGACTCAATAACCTACTGCCCATTAGTGCTTGTGACTTGTGAGCTGATCCCCAAAAGTCAAGGCGAGTGTCAAGAAACAGACCTGAAAGAATAGTGGCATTAGAAAATACAAGAAAATCAATCGATCTATTTGTTAGTGTTGGTGTTCGAGATGAGTGTGTAAGTGTAAAACACCTCAATCTCTTAAGCATCGTTGTGGAGAATGATGCTAAAGTCGTCCTCAAAGTAATTACCTCGAATGGCAAATTTGGGGCATGAATTATAGACCATATTATCGAGGATATTAAGATGGTTGCAGCTGAAATCAATTCCATTTGATTTCAATTTGTTAGGAGGTCAGCAAATAAACCTATTAATTGGGTTGCAAAAAAAGCTCTTTCGGGTAGCTTAGACTGTAATTGGACTGCATGTATTGGTCCACCCCTTACTGACTTATTGTGCTCTGACTAACAGCCCATGGCGGCTGGTTGAACTTGCTATACTCTTTTTTGTTTACGAAACATCTGGACCAAAGTAATAATGTGTCAATGTGTAACTTTTTGTTTCTTTCTTTCTTTTCTGTTTTTTTTTTTCCCTTCTTCTGATACTTTGTTTAATAGATTATATGATGACTTTTTAAACATAATTGTTTTGAGTAGAGGTGTAAAGTTTTGCCTTAAAAGAGACAAAATTGATAATCATACTTTGTTTAGATAAATATGTTATTATGGTATTAATGTATGTATATATCATGACAAAGAAACTAAAGAATATGTCGAATACTAAGGGCTTGTTTGGATTGGTTTTTTTCTCTCCAAGAAGAAATATTTTTTTTTCTAAAAAAGTTACATTATTTTTATAATAACTATTTAATTTGGTTTTTAAAAAGCTAAAACTCTGAAAAAGTACAAACATAACTTTTTTTAGAAAATAAAATTTTCAGCTTCCTAAAAACACAATTTTTCAAAAACTGTTAAAAAAAATATTTTTAAAAAAGTCCATCCAACACAGACCCTAATTCCATACATCTTTTAAAATTTTAATAGCTACAATATTACATCACTAATTATATTAAAATAAATATAAAATCTTGATAAGACTAGTATAATGTGAAATATATTAATCTAAAAAATATTAAAAATGAATTTAAGCAACATAAAATTTACACTGCGTCCTGTACATCGACTAGTGGTGTACTATTTTGAAAAGGAAAAAGAAATCAAAGTCGCTAGCAGTATAAAATTGAAAAACGAAAAAGAAAGAGAAATTTGATAGATGGTGTGGCTGCCAAGACCAGTTAAATACTGGGCCCACTGATTCATTAAAATCGCCCCATAACGGAAAGGCCCAGATCATTCTCGACTTATGAATGGAACGGAATCATCTTAAAACCAAACACAGAAAAGAAAAAAACAGAGTCCACTTTTTCTTACCTTTTCCAACACGAAATCGGAAATGTTAAGCTGGTCTTAGATACCCATACAGATCGATCGATAGCTATATATATATATATATATATACATATATTTCTAGAGAGAGGGAGACGAATAGTTGTAGAGAAAGAGAGAGAGAGAGATGGATTTTGAGCTGAGAAGAGCGAGAGAGAAGCTGGAGAGAGAGCAGAAGGAGAGAAAAGAGAGAGCCAAGCTCAAATTGGAGAAGGAGAGGCGAGCTAAACAAGAAGCCGCCCGCCAGCGCCAAGCCATCCAGGCTGCTCAGGCTGCTCGCCGCATCGATGCCGCCGAAGCTCAAGCCAAGGTACCTTCTCTCTCTCTCTCTCTCTCTCTCTCTCTCTCTCTCTATATATATATATATATATAAAATTAGGGTCTAAATATTGAATCTAAAGACTTTTGCTTTTGTGCAATTTGATCATTGTTTTAATCGATTGAGATGATTATAGATTGTGGCTTTAGATTTTTGATAAATTTCTAGCTGACACACTAAAAGGAAAATAATTGGGCAAAAGGAAGAGGAATTAGCTTCTAAGTGTTGTTTTGGGGAAATTGCTTTACATTTGTTTAGACATGTAATTATTAGACTTTTGATGGTTTGACAGTTTGAAGATTGCTCCTTTGCAATTATGTACAAATTTTTTTTTTTTGGGGGGGGGGGGGGTTGTAGGCTATTTATAGTCATATGGTTTAAGTGTACGAAAATTGGAGTGATGTTGTTTGCTTTTTCAAAGTGTGCAGCTTGTTTCTATAGGGCAGCTCGATGCGCGAGTTGCGGGACCTAGCGTTGTTTCAGGGAAGGGTAGGAAATGAGGTCTATATGCACCTCTTTAAAAGTTTCTATTAGCTGAATATATTTATGGGAGTGTCTGCATTTTAAAAGCTTAAGCTATTAGATAAGAGATGGGTGTCACCGGTTTTATTAAATGCCTTTTGCGTCATCTCTTGCATTTAGAATGGTTTTTTTTTTTTTTGGTTGAGATTAGCACATCTGAAATATTTTTTCTAGATAGATGTGGGGTAGAGAAGCTGTGTGGCTTAACTGATCAACCTAGTTTTCTGTGCTTTGGGGTGGAGCTGGGACTTTGATCTATAAGACTTGAGATTTTCTATTTCTGATAGTATTAGAATTTTGAAAATCATTAACTCTAACCACTCTGGTAAAAGAATAAGAAATGGAACTATAAGGTACTTTTCGAAATGTACCGCCTGATAGACGATCTATCTAGACCTCTTCAAGGTACCGCGAAAAAAAAATAGTTACGGTAACTGATCATAATATAGTATAGAAGGGCAAGGCACCATGCAACTTGAGTAAAGCAGAAGCAACAAGCCAAATCTATTATCATTATCTTCTTGTCTCAAGTTTTCATTGAAAAAAGTGAATTCTATTATGCAAATAAACCTGAGCGGTGATTCCCATTTTCTTTTCCTTTTTCAATTTCAAGATGCCCTTCTTTCCTCAGTCGAGCAGCAGCAATTTTAAAGAGGGACATGTTGAGATCCATATATTTTGTACTTTGAATAACAGAAGAATTCCTAACTACTTTTACACTGAGGGGTTGTTAGGAGAGGGACTTTCCCCGTTGATGTGTGAATCTCAATACGTTCAATAATTTGTTAGTTTAGTATGTAATCTATGCTCCTCCCTTGTGGCTTCTTTATTGCAGCTGGTCCAACTTGACTTCTTCAATAATACATTTGTTAATGAGGATTTACGATCTCCCTGTTAATGTCTGAATCTCGATATGTTTGTGCTAGTGGTGATTGATTATTTGTTATTTCAGTATGAAATCTGTGCTCCTCCCTTGTGCCCGCTTTCTTGCAGCTGGTCCAACTTGACTTCTACGGTAATAAATCATGCTAATTAGGATTTGTGTTCTTCTTCTTAGGCAAATCAGCAAATGGAAGAAAGCTTACTTGTTGGGCGTGGAGTAATGTTTTCTCGTGTTTTAGAGGCTGTTAATTATCAGGGTAGTGGAGATAAGATCAAATTGCCGCCATCGTGCTTCACAGAGTTGTCTGAACAAGGTGCTTTTGATAAAGGTCCTTTACACTTCTGTTTGTCTGTAATTCATCAAGACACTCCAATTGACCAGCTGGTTGCTGGAAAACCGAGTCCGAGGAGCACGCATGCTGGTGTCCTTGAGTTCACTGCAGAAGATGGTTCTGTTGGGCTGCCTCCTCATATATGGAATAACCTATTTCCTGTAGAGGTTCCAGAGTCTTCCATGGTCGAAGTGCGTTATGTTTGGCTGCCCAAAGGAACTTATGCCAAACTGCAACCAGAGGAACTTGGCTTCTCTGACATCCCCAATCACAAAGCAGTACTTGAAACAAGCCTTCGCCAACATGCAACCCTTTCTGAAGGTGATGTTCTTACTGTCAGTTATGGTGCACTGAGATACCACTTGCGTGTTCTAGAGTTGAAGCCCTCTTCCAGTATATCTGTGCTAGAAACAGATATTGAGGTCGATATCATCGGCGCTGATAGAGATGCAGCAATGACAGAGCAGCATGTGCTCAGGCCTATCGAGTTTGGGAAGCCAGACTCCGGGGTGGTTGTAGAAGGAAATTACGTGTATTATAAGTTCTCAATAGATGAAGATGTTTGGAAGACTATAGCATCTGGAGATATGAAAGTAGAAGTGAAGTTAGAATCACTGACACAAGATGGGGATACTGATCTATACATCTCGAAGCATCCATTGTTGTTCCCAACCAGGCATCAGCATGGATGGTCTTCTCATGATGTGGGTACAAAGACATTGGTATTGAACTCAAAGGACCAGAGCCTGGGCCCAGCTTCTTACAGTGTTGCTGTATATGGTTTCAAGGGAACATCAAAGTACCAATTGTCGATTATTGTTCAAGAAAACATTAAACCTAAGACAGGTCAACAAGCCACATCTTCCTCGTTATCCTTGGAGCCAGATACTGTAGAGTGCAGAAATTGCAGGCATTACATACCTTCCAGAAGCATAGCACTACATGAGGCTTATTGTAGCAGACACAATATTGTCTGTCAGCATTCTGGTTGTGGGATTGTTCTTCGAATTGAGGAAGCCAAGAACCATGTTCACTGTGAAAAATGTGGAAAAGCCTTTCAGAAGTGGGACATCGGCAAGCATATGATAGTATTCCACGAGCCACTTCATTGTCCATGTGGAGTTGTCCTTGAGAAAGAACAGATGGTAAGAACAATTGTATCATTGTTTGAATTTTTTTGGTTATTTTATCCTTCAGGTCATGTCGATGACTGCTTGTCTTGGCATGAATTTCCTATGGGCTTGCGTTTTTCGCTAGCTCCATTACATGGCTACCACATTATAAGTTGTCTGCTATATTTCTTTTTAACCGTTTTTCTCATTTCTGACAAACTTACGTATTCTTTTCTTGTTGCATAAATTCATTGACAGGTGGAACATCAGTCTTCCGAGTGTCCCTTGCGGTTAATCACATGTCGATTTTGTGGAGACATGGTTCAAGCTGGCAATTCTGCAGCTGATGCACGAGACCGGTTAAGGGGGCTTTCAGAGCACGAAAGTGTTTGTGGATCTAGGACTGCCCCCTGCGATTCATGTGGGCGTGCGGTTATGTTGAAAGATATGGACATACACCAGATTGCCGTTCATCAGAAGTCCTAATCCTCATGTTTCTATGGGACGGTCATTTTAGTTTCAAGGGGTCTCTGCATCCATCTTCAAGGCTGCATGATGCGTGTATGTGGGTGATATTACTTGTGTTATGGTAATTGTAATGATTTATGTATTCTGTTATAAATTTGTGAGCTGCTGAAATGCAAATAGGGAAATTGGTATTACCAATTTGTTTGCCTTAGTTCACAAGCGTTCCTTGCTTTTATCCATCAGATTTTTTCTGTTTCTTTTAGTCTCGATTTGGTTTCGTGCAACTTTACCTATCACCAGTTCTCTGCTCTAGGAGCTGACAGGGAGGTTACCATTCGTATGGTCTCTTTGAATTTTAATAAGATGGTTGCGATAAGATGTTATTTTTATAATTGTAAAAAATAAAATAAAGATATAATTATATAAAATAAAAAATATAGTTTGTTTTGGGTTTTTCATAAAATGCTTTGTGATAAGATATTTTATACAGTATAAAATAAAAAGAGGTCATGAACATTTTTTTATTTACTTAATAAAATAAGTACGTTATGACAAGCTTATGTTGTGTTTGGCTAAATTTATAGGCTGGTCAACGAAGTCAAAAGAGAAAAATCATGCAAAGTCGAAAGAGAAAAATCATGTGATTCGGTCCAAACGCTTATGAACAACTTATATTTAATCATGGATAAAGTCTTTTTACTCTTTAAATTCAACGTTTATTAATTTTCAACTTCCATTGATTTTTTTTTGGGGTCAAATTCAACTCCCTTTAAGTCAAGTTGGCAATTTTGAATATCCAAGTTATCTTAAATACTCCAATTGTGAGATCTACAAGTCAAAAGATACATCAAAATTTCTAATGAGAATAATATTTGAAGTAAGTGTAATGAAAAGATTGTGAAACTATAGAGCTATAACAAATACAATGCCACATCTAATTTTTGACTTTATATTAGAAAGATAATTTATAACTGAGCCTGCATTGTTCGGTAATTAACCATGATTAATTGAACAAAACCAAATCTGAACATTAATTACAAAACGAGCTTATTAAGCGCGATCCTTTTATCTTCCTCATCCCATTTCATTGTATATGGCAATAACTTAAAACAGTTCTCAAGAAATTGTTTTGATATGTCTTCCGATTTCAAAAGAGAAAGAACAAACCTACCCATTTTAATACATAAAACCATGATATGATCTGCTCAAAAACAAAATGTTCCAAATGTTCTTGGAAATTCTTGCTCCCATGGGACCATTTATATCTATACGTATCAAGGTCTCGATTCATAAATCTCTTGATTTGAGAAATCAAAAAATAAGAGAATCAAACCATTTGTTTTGACTCTTTTTCCTAGTTGATTGCGAAGCCACATTGTATTAAGAAAATAACAAACTAGATTTGTCTTCCTTGTCTTCCTTATCGATATATTATACTAGCAACCATTACCATGATTAATGGCAGATTCCATTAAGGTAAGAGTACATAGTAGAGTGTTTGGCTCAGCATCAACATCTTCACCAACCAATACTCCAACTACTTCCCTCATATTAGGCCGGTGGCCCGGGTCAGGGTGACAACAAGCCAACCCAAGTTTCAGAATTGCCTCCAATTCGTCCACCTCGTACTCGCCCTCAATCCTCTTGTCCACAGCCTCTAGCAATTTTCCTTCTACATACTTTTTCCGAAGCCAATCAATTAAGACCTCTTCTTCCTCATCCACCAATGATGGCTCAATTGGCCTTCGACCACAAGCCACCTCCAACACGACTACCCCAAAGCTATAAACATCACTAGCAGGCGTTGGAGTGGCCGATGTTATGATCTCAGGTGCCAAATACCCCAAAGTACCCACTACCCGAGTGGGGGTATTAGGCATCTCCCCATGAGGATACAACTTGGCGAGACCAAAATCTCCTAATCTTCCCCTCATATCATTATCCAACAAGACATTGCTAGACTTGATATCCCTATGCACAACCAACTTATCCCAACCATGATGCAAATAGTCCAATCCCTCAGCAACATCGGCTAAAACTCTTCTCCTTCCTTCCCAATTCAAAAGCTTCTCTGGCTTATCGAAAATCCATCTATTCAAACTACAATTAGGCATATAATCATACACCAACATCAATTCATTCCCTTTCCTACACCACCCTCTCATTTGCACCAGATTCTTATGCTGAAGCCTTCCCATACTCGATATCTCGGCCATGAATTCCTTAAGCCCTTGTTTTGAATCATGATTCACACATTTCACTGCAACCTCAGTATCATTACCTAGCACACCTTTATAAACTTTACCAAATCCACCAGAACCAAGAAGCCTATCTTTTGAAAAACCATCAGTAGCTTTTCTAAGCTCTTCATATGAAATTCTGTGAGGCCAATACTCTAGCTCCCAATCTTCAACAACATCGTCATCCCCCTGTTTCCATTTCCTCCACCAAAACCAAAAGCCAAATAACAAAATTCCCAGAACTAAAACAACACAACCAACTACAATCCCTGCAATTGCGCCCCCGGGCAACGAAGATGATGAGCTTTCCAGCCTAAAAACCGGCAAATTTGTGGTGTTGATCTCCCTAGCAGGTCCAGTATCACTAAAACTCCAAGCTAACACTCTTTGTGCTTCAACCCAAGTAGTTCTGGAAGCCGAAAAACCAACATACATCTCAGAAGAAACATAATTAGCCATCACTGGATTTGTAAAACTAAGCAATGGTCTATCAGGCCGGGCCATACCAGCCGGGACTAAAGTGACATTTATTTGGTTATTCGGCCCGTCAAAGTCGATCCAGGCGTGGATATTCTGCCCACTTCGCAAATCAACAGGCACCCAAGTCCCGTTTCCATTTGAACCATTGGCGTTCGTATAATATTCAGCTGTTCGTGTAACCTCGGATTCTACGTTGTTGAGGTCAATACCAACATGGTTACCATCAGGGTCGTTGAATTCAGGGTTGCGACCAGTATCAAATTCGATGGCAAGGAGAGGGGCGACGGGGGGAACGTTGGCGCTGGAGAAGAGGCCAAAGTACTGGCCGGAGAGGGCGTTAGGAGGGCGTGTAGAAGCGGAGAGGACGAATGTGAGGCCGAATCCAGGACTGGTGGAGATCTCCGGGAGGATGGAGAAGACGAACTGGGTAGAAAAAGTGGTGGTGATGTTGGTGGAGGTGTTGGCGGGTTTGAATTGGATTGGAGTTGGGTAAAAAACACGGCCGAGAGAGAACTGGTTGGAGTCATTCGTGAGGCGTATCAATGGTGTCTCAACCCGAGCGTCGTCGGTCAGGTTGAGCGAAGGGGTAGTTGTCAGCCGCATCACTGGTGGCTCAACCGCGGCGTCGTCGTCGGCCAGGTGGTGGCGCGTGAAAGAGTTATAACAAAAGTCAATGGCGGAGACGGATGAGAAGCCCGCTTGGTCGATGAGGAAGACGATACTGAATAATATTGGTGGCATTTTTTTTTCTTCTTCTGTGCTGATCTACGATTGCAGCATACCAAATTATCTATGAGAAGTGATGTGGTTTTGGACTTTTCTTCTTTCTTTTTTTTTTTTTTGGGGTTGTGGTTTTGGACTTCTTCATTTTTGGCCTTGATGAAATATTAAAAGTTGCCAAAAGTTCAGCACAGGAGGGAAAATTCTTCAATCCCCCACCTCCCAGAAGGCCAGAACCACCCAAGAAAGTGACTGGAAAATTTTTTTTCTTAACCTTATTTTTTTAATTACTTCTAAAATTAATCCATATTTAAAAAGATTTGCAAAAATAAACTTTTCAAAATTTTAAAATTCGAGATCGAAATTCTGAAGTTCGGTCGAACCTCGTCGAACTCAGAAGTTCGATTATTATTATTTTTTTTGGCCATCATTCAAAAAAAATTAGCATTTATGTTTTCGAACTTTAGAAGTTCGAAACAAACTAGATCAAGAAAACACATTAGTTGCTTTGCCACCAACTTGTTCTATTATGTAGCTCATAGGCGCACACTCATACAACACCCTCAAGTTCCCATTCTTGCTGTTCTTGTTCTTGGGGTTCCCAGTAGATTTGCTTCCTGGCTGCCATACACTGACTATGCACTTCTGCTTTGCATCGAGCTTATAAGCCTTCTTTACAGTTTTTGCTTATTTGAGTCTCCGAACTTTCAAAGTTTAATTTACAGGATTCTTCGAACTTTTAAACTTCGAGTTTGAACTTTGAAAATTCAAAAACATATTTTTGAACGACGACAAAAGAAACATAATCAAACTTTCAAAGTTCGGATTCGAACTTTAGAAGTTTGATATCGAATTTTAGGAGTTCGAAAAGTCTATTTTTACAAATTTATTTAAAAGTGAGTTAATTTTGAAAGCAATTAAAAAAAAAGCTAAGAAAAAAAATTTTCCGACAGTGACCCAAAACTAACAAATTCAGCCAACTCGGTCATGCGAGTCCACGTGTATTACTTATAATTTTTTATGATTTAAGAATACAATTATGCATACCCCTGCTTAAATTTAAATGATGCAAATGAGTATGTGGTCCCAGTAAGTAAAAAAATTAGAAAAAACCAAATAAGCAATCTGGTCCCACATTTAAGTAATATAAAATACGTAATGAAGAAAATACCCTTATTTATTCTAGAAAGTAAAGATTTTGTAAATGCCCATATGTCATATCAGCATTTAATAGGCTTTTGTCATATTCCCACAAAAAAATTTTGTTCAAGAATTTGCGCAGATCGCTTAAAAATTTGTCGTAAAGTGATTATTATTTGTGTTGGTGGATTAAAATTATTGTCCGAAATGGCTTCATTATTATTTGTACTGGTGTGTGAAAATTTGTAGTTGTCAACACAATATTATGTAGAAATGGCTTCAAAGTTTGTAGTAAAGTCATTATTATTTGTACCACTGTGTGACAATTGTAGTAGTCAATGCAATATTATGTAGAAATAGCTTCAAAATTTGTAGTAAACACAATATTATTTGTAGAAATCATTATTCCCACCAAAATATTCAATCAAGTCAAAAGCTGTCATTTGCAATATTCCTAGTAAAATTTTCATCTGCATTATTCTCGCCAAAATTTTTGTTCAAAAGAAATTTGTTGTCAAATATTAGTTTGCATTTATTCCCACCAAAATTTTTGTTCAAAATCTTCATATCGAGAAACCACGTAAAGAAATATGAAGAAAAAAATATACAATATGTATATAATATAATATAATATAAAAATTGATATTTTAATTATTTATATATTTATTTTTTCAAGTTCTAAGTACGCTCCGCCTAGGGGATAAGAGCCTTTAGCCAAGGCGAATGTACTGTGATGGTGCCCAAGTAAAGCTTTAGCCAGTCTAGTTAATCACTGTCTAGGTGTTAGAGAAGTCCCGCCAGACGAATGTCATATAAAAACTTGAAACAATTTAATAAAATAATTAATTTATAGATATTTTCTCACTTTGAAAATGTTGTAAAGAAATAATTTGAAATAAAATTTAAACTCAATGATTTCACATAATCTAAACTTATTATTCCCACCCAAATTTTTGTAAAGACATAATATGAAAATTTTTTTGTAAAGAAATAATTTGTTCCACCCAAATTTTTATAGAGAAGCAATTTGAATGTTTTATTCCTTGCCATATTTGAATGTTTTATTCCCTGCCAATTTCAATGTAGTTTTAGTATTATTATTTATAGCATATAATATATTAATTTTATCATATTTAAAAGGCATGACAATAAGGAATAATTAATTAATAAAGTGTTTTGTGAAAAAGTTATATTTATTGAAAGTGTTAGTAATATTTTTGTGTAAAGGGTTTTATTTACTTGTAGCATAATATTTGTTTTATACAACATAATTATTGAGTATATTTAAATGGCATTATAATAAAAAAATAATTACTAAATATTTTTTTTGTATAATAAGCTATTTAGATTTGTAGTTTTAGTATTATCAATCTGTAATATTACTGGCAAACAAATAAAATCTAAACATATTCTACAAGCTAAATTTTCATACAACATAAACTCATTATTCCCACGTGAAGCTTCTTAAAGAAATAATTTGAACTCCCTATTCCCACCCAAATTTGACAAAAAAAAATTGAAATTATTATTCTCACCAATAAAATGACATTGTCTATTTATTGTTTTTTTTTTATTTGTGATGATGATGATAGTAATAATAGTAATAATAATAATGATAATGATAAGAATAATAGTAGTAGTAGTTTTAGTAATAGTAATAATTTGAATAATAGTGATAATTAAATAAAAATAATATTTAAAAAAATTGAATTGTGGGCTTGAGAATATAAGTTAAAGATTAAAAAATAAATTTATAACAACCAATCAAATAAGATAGTAGTATTAGAGTAAATATTATAAAACTAATAATATAATTGGAATGAACTAAATTAAGAGTAGTATGTTATAGATTGATCAATTAACTAAATAATTAAATAATATGAGATTAGGAGGTGGCTTCAGTGATTGAGATTATCTCTAAGAGTAAAGTCTTGGGTTCAAATTCCGTAGGAGACCGGGAAGGGGCAGGTTAGGTTGAGGGTGGTGGTAAAAAGAATCTCTTATGTATATTTGGTTTGTTAGTTCATTAATTATAAAATTTACAAGTAGTATTACATTAGCTCATTAATTTAATCTTTTTAAAATAATTTTATAGATATATTAATATATATTTGTATATCTATCTACATATTTATAAATATCTATATCTATATATCTATATCTATATCTATATATATATATATATATAAAGCTATATATATGTAAACTTATATATGTATATGGATATCTTGATAGATCTATACGTCTATATATTTATAAATATAAGTTGTATTTATCTATATCTATATATGTATCTAGATCTTTATAAATATCTATATAAATCTATATATCTTATACATGGTAAAGATATATTAATCTATATCTATATATCTATAAATATCTATATAAATCTATATATCTATATGGATATCTATATAGATCTATATGTCTATATATTTATAAATATAAATTATATTTATCTATATCTATTTCTTTATAAATATCTATATAAATCTATATATCTTATACATTGTAAAGATATATTAATCTATATCTATATATTTATAAATACCTATATATCTATATAGATGTAAATCTGTATACCTATATGAATATCTATATAGATCTGTATATCTATATAAGTTATAGTCTTATATATTTATAAATATAAGTTATAAAATTATCTATGTGAATATATCTTATAGATATATTTATCTATATCTATCTATGTTGTGAATAATTTTATGTATATCTTATATATGGATATGTGTGCATGTGTATATATATATATACACGCACGCACGCATACATACATACATACATCAATCTATATCTAGCCTTTATATAGTTGTTTGAGGGCTAAAATAGAAATAAAAGAAGAAAATTGATTAAAAAAAACAAGTGAATTAGGCATTAGGCCCATGCGGGCCAGCCATTAAGCCATTGCAGGTTGCGAGCTAGGCTGGGCTGGGTTATGGTTTTGAGCTAGGTTGGGCTAGGTTGGGCCAATAGGCCTAAACATGCTTAACCCAACGCATTTATATACTAAACCCAACCCAGCCTAGGCCCACCTACTGTAGCATGTGTGCGGGGCCGGGCTTGGACAGTCCTTGCCCAACTGCCATCTTCAATCACTGCTACTGCTGTACTATTATTATTATTATTATACTGGAGATCATGGAACAACAACAACAACAACAACAATAACAATAATAATAAGTAACAAATGATTAATGGATAGTTTTATTATTTATTCTTTTTATATTATTTTTATTAAGAGAATTATAGTTGCTATTTTGGTCGTTGTTATTGTTAGTAGTAGTAGCACATAGTAATAGTTTTAGTAGTGGTGATGGTGATAATGGTAGTGGTAGTAATAGTAGTGATAATGATAATAGTGCTAGTAGTACTAGTAATAATGGTCATTGTAATAGTAGTATAGTTAGTGATTATTATTTGTGCCACTATTATTATTGCGCACTTTGTTAAATCTAGTTATTAATAACTTTATTTATGTAGATTACCTTTCTAATGGTTGATATAACATTTTCTACATTAATTTATTATAAATAATAGGAGTAATAAAGATAGTAGAATAACAAATAATTTAAAAAAAATAGAATTGTGGGTTTGAGAACATAAGTTAAAGATTTGGAAATAAAGTTAAGCAAATTAACCAAATAAGTTTAAGATTAGAGCAAGTATTGCAATTAATAATATGACTAGAATCGATTAAAGTTAACGTGGTGTGGTATAGATTAATCAATTAACTAAGTGATTAAGTAATGTGATTAGAGTCAATTAATCAAAGTATACTTAGGTTAGAGAATATGGAATTAAATTAGCATTAAGATTGAAATCAAATAAGTTGATGTAATTGTTAGAGATTAGAGAATTAAGTTACCCTCGACTAATGAAGTTTTATTAAAATGAAAATTATAAAGTTAAATTAATAATGAAATTAGAATAATAATAACATTAATAATATGATAATTATATTATTATTTTAGTAAAGATAATAAAAATAGTTGTAGTAATCGTAAACTATACTCTTATTACTAATAATAATGTTAATAAAGTAGTACATAATATAAAATTAATAAATATTTATAGTTATTATTTATTATTTCTTTTTCCCAATATTAATTTTTTTATATATTGAAAATTGTAAAAAAAATTAATTGTGCATTTTAAGTAGTAAACTAAAAAATTTAAACAATTTACAATAAACTAACAATTTGTTTTAAATAAATTTTTTAAAGTTTAAACCAATAAATTTAAATGCATAGTTAATTTAAATTATTCAATAAATACTTAAATTAATACAATAATATTTTGTTTATTAATTTTTATTTAATAAACAAAATATAGTAAATTAATTATTGTGCATTAATTTAATAATTAAAATGCACAATAGTTCTTTTCCCAAAAAATATATTATTGTGCAAGCATGAGACTTCGAAGCGTAAATTTTTTATTTATTAATTTTCTTTTATAATAAAAAATATATTAAATTTATGTTTTTACTAATTTAAACCAATTAATTTAAATACATAATCATTGTTAGTTTATTATAAATCATTTAAAATTTTATTTGAATACTTAAAATTCACAATTAATTTAATTTTTTAATTTTTAATATATAAAAATTTTAGATTAAGCAAAAGAAAAATATAAATTAATTTATATTCTCATAGTCAACGAGAAAGATTTTCAAAATTTATGTGTATATGTACGTAATAGCTTGAAATTTATAAATTTGTGTGCGTGTATGCCATGGAGGATATAGATTGCTCTATAGAGAAATACAACTAAAAAGAAAAATAAAATACCACATAAGTGAAAATTAACACCGTTACTTATACCATAGGCTAGGTTTTACAATCCTTGACTCCCTTTAATTGTCATTTTTTGATTTTTATTTGAATTTTTAGTATTAATTTCGTAATTAATTAGTTTACTATTTATTTGATTTCTGTTGACGTGACCCTTGTGACCTCGTCTAAGGAGACTGTTGTTCTTTCTTTTCAAGATTTATATATATATATATATATATATATATATATATATATATATATATATATATGATTTCTGTTGACGTGACCCTTGTGACCTCGTCTAAGGAGACTGTTGTTCTTTCTTTTCAAGATTTATTTATATATATATATATATATATATATATATATATATTGTTTCATTGCATTAAAACCCTCCCCCTGAACCTTTGTAATTCACTTGTTCGACAGATTTGGCATAATTTTATAATTGTTACATGATTTCTGTGGGTTCGACTTGACTCATCACTTGCATAAATAACAAGGTACAAGTTGGAATTTATTTTTGGTGGTTTCGACGCTCATCAAAATTTTGGTGTCGTTTCTGGGGACCGGTGCTAACTTTTCTTTTTATGACCACGTCTAAACACATAGATGAATTGGTATTTGATCCAGAAATTGAAAAGACTGTGAAAAACTTGAGAAAAGAAGCAAAAGTGTGGAAAAAGCAAAAACAACAAGTTGGTACATCACAACTTCAATCGAGCGAGACCGAAAGCAAAAAAGAGATGGCCAGTATTCGACAACTGTTTATCCAGTATTTCACAACTGTTTATTTAGCGATACACTTTATACTGTGTACCTACAGATACATGATATAAGTTCTTGCCTTTTTGTATTTGATAAAAGGGGAAAAAATTTACTTAGCATGGGTTGTTTTTATGATTGTCTTAAAAAACTGTTTTTAGAAACAAGTTTTTTAAACAATAAGATGAGACCAAATTTAATTGTGTTATATATCTTTGATATGGATACATTGTAGTTTACCTTTTGTGTTTTCTCAAAGTTGTGTAAAATTCACTTACTACAACTCTTGCATACAAGGCGTAGGGGAAATTTCATGGCCTTTTCCTTTCTATTTGTCTGGTGACGAGAAACTATTCCCCTTGCATACAAGAAGTTGGGGCAGAAATCTGACGACATGCCAAAAAAATCCAAACTAAAACCTAAACCACTGCTAATACATCATCAAATGACACAAAATTGAAATTTTAGAGTTGGAGTGATTTATGTTATTATGTATAAATTTTAACCGTCTTTTTAACAAGTACATTGCACAAATTAATATTAGATTAATATTACTTTTATTGAGATTTACCATTTTCAATCACTCTTACATCAAATTTACTATTTCTAATGGTTCATTCTTTTAGGAGTTGGGTTATACTAAACGTGAAAACTAGAGTAAACCCCGTAAAATGCACGGGAGAAATAAGTATTTCAAAGTCTTTATTATTATTGATGACCATTTTTTTTTATTTTTTATGTGAGGATGGAATGTAAATATATGTTCAAAATTTAATTCTTGGTAAGTTTTTAGTACTAATTACGTTTTTATAAAAATCTTTAGTAATTAAATAAAATATTGAATTTTTTTATGAGAAATCTTCAGTAATTAAATAAAACATTTAAATTTAGAAAGTAAAATTAAAAGATGATTTAATATGAGAAAAAGAAATAAAAGATTTTTTAATGTTATTATTAGATGAAAAATATTATCGTTAATTGGGTGATTAAATTGATTTAAGTTAGGTAATAATTCTATATATATAGAAAGATAGAATAAAAGGACATAGAATGATATATGTATGTAGCATGTACTAAAAAGATGTGAACATTTTTTGTATAATATATAAATGATTGAAAATAATAAATTTTATATATACATACATATAATTATTTAATGTGCGACACCCATTAAAAAAATCGAAACTTTGATAGACCCCTATGCATCCCAACAATAAACAAATCAAATAAAACACTAAAGAACGATAAACCAATCGAGGGAACCCAACATTAGATATCGATGTACCTACGTCTGAATACACGTGTGTATATATATATATATATATATATATATATATATAGAGAGAGAGAGAGAGAGAGAGAGAGAGAGAGAGAGAGAAGGGCTTCTTTTAAATTTTAAATTTGTGACTGAAAATGATTACATTAACATAATCAAACGAATAAAGACAATTGAATACGACGGTTCCGATGTCTCCAAAATGATCCTATGGTTGAAATCTTTTACGTCCCATTTGCGCCTAAGATTACCGGAATTGTTTCTATCTGTACCACAGTGCAATTGATTTGAATGGAATTTCTTTGATGCAAATTTTTCTTGCACACTTAGTTAGAATATTGACAGGATAGCGAGCTCTTGTCTTCTCCTTCCTGGACGTGAATAATACTTTAATGCATGACTAAGAATGAGTCGATTTATTAAAGTTTTTGTGAAAATCTGTATGAAAGAGTCTAAGAACTTGCATGACTTTTTGATTCTTGATAAGTCTTCTAGACACAATCAATGATAGATGCTACTCAGCTAATGTAAATCACTAAAATAAATTGATATCACTTTAGCTCACAAAAGGATAAAAAAAAGCAATTAAAAGACCAAGAGCCCTTTGGCTAAGCTTATAACCCAAATAGAAAAATATAGATGTTTGGTAAGTTGCTTTTAAGTTACTTTGAGGAGCTTATAAGCTGATGTATATATAAAAGCTCTCTCGTGCTAACTTATTTTTCTATAGCTTATAAGTTAGTGGATATGACCATTTGCAAAGACTTTTTCCGCCTTTAAAAGTTTACATTTGACGATTCATAATTAATGGAATATCATTTTTAGTCATTATAATACTACTGTTACTTATAAGCACTTAATTACCAAACATGTTAATAGTTTACAAACATATATTATTCAAATACATCTCTACTTATTTATCATTTACTTTTAAGCAGCTTTTTGCTCATAAACACAAGTTACTTATAAGCACTTAAAAATAAGCTTAGGCAAACGAGCTTTAAAAGAAAGGAGGACAAGAAACAAGAAAATTACTGCATGGATTAACTTTTAGTAATGGAGTGTAGAATGTGAAATTGAGACTTGATTTTTAGTTTGGACAAGTTAAAAGGTTCTTGTTTAAATTTTAGAGAGAGGGGGAGGGAGGGGAAGAAAGAGCATTTCTAAATTTTAATTTATTGTTTGACAACCCTAATTGATAACCAAATTCACTTGTCCAACCTTAACGCAAAAAGTCCATGCACATAACACTTTATCCATTTTAAGAAAAATTAGATCTCTTAAAATATACTCAAACCAAACCTTAAAATATACAAAGATTTTAAGAAAAGTTAAATCTCTTAAAATATATTCAGAACGATGTATTAAAAAATACAATAACTTTTAAAAATAGATTTTTAGATTTGATGTTTTTCAGATAATTTCATGAAAACATTGAAACCATAGGGTGGGAGCTTGCATATAGTAGATCCTTGTCTTACTTTTCAATAACATCACCTGTTAACTTAATTTGTTTATAAGAACTAGTATTTGAAGGCCATTTTTTTTTTTTTTTTGTGTAAAATCACGCACACACACATACAGATGTACGAGCCAAGTTTTCTTTTTCTTTTAATTAAAAAATCCTATTTGAGAAAATAACACAAATAAACTATAAAGATCATATCTATGTATTTTTTTTAAACCCCCACCCCCATGGGGTTCGAACCCGGAACCTCACTCCTGTGTTGAGATAGTCTCAATCACTTAAGATATCTTTCGATTCACGATCATATGTATGTGTGTTTGTATGTATACATTCAGTTATTTTTTATGAGATTAAAATATGTAAATTATGCATCCAAAAAAAAAAATGCTTCTTATTTCCATATACATTTAAGTACATATAAAAAAAATATTTTGCATTTATTAACCCCCTCCAAAAATTATATATTGCATATCTATACTTCTTTTTGACATCTTAAGTTACATTTATTGCACCTTTATGGCATAAAATTATAAAGAACTAATGTATAAATTATTGACTATCTCTATTTATATTAAAAATATTATTATCAGAAACAAAAATCAATGAAGATGCCAAACTTTGAATCTTACGGACTAAAGTTCTAATGAAGAGTTAGACAATCCTCTATGTTTAAGATGTTAGATAACCCACTAAGTTATATTTTAAATAAACTATTGACTTTAATAATTTTAAAATTTTAAATGTTAGTATAAAAAATTGATAGACCGATTCAAGGACAAGTGACTTGTTAAATACAAAAAACAAATATTCTAAATTTAAAAAATATTTTTTGCGCTAGGGGGCCACGGCCCCCTACTTGCCTCCTTGAATCCATCATTGGTTGTTTATTGTATTAACAAAAACAGACCAAAGAAAATATTAAAAGATATTAACTAATAAATTAAGAAAACATGATTAGATATATACATAAATTGTATGGGCTAGGTTTCCTTTTCTCCCTTTTCTATGGAACGCTTGAAAATCATCCCAATGATATAATTAAATTAGCGAAAATAATTGAATCTAGTGATTCTAATATCTTAAAGCAAAATGATCCTGTGAGCGTTTTATTTATGCATGCGTGAGATACTTTGGAAGTCTTGCGTACTGTTTGTTTCAGATAGCGATTGAATTGGTAGAATTTCTTTTATGCAAATTTTCCAAGCAACTTTTTCTAGGATGTTAACAGGAAAATGACCTTTTTCTTTTTTCCATATTGTTGATAGCAATGTGTATGAAAGAGTTCAAAAATTGCATGACTTTTGGAGTCATGAGATTAAGTCCTCCAATCATAATCACTATGATATATTACTCAGTTAAGATAGATGTTGAAGTTATAAATTGACGATCACTTTGGCTTAGGAAAGCAAAACAACCAAACACAAAAAACTGCTTCAACTAGAGTTTGCTATATACATCTTTCATAATGAATGACAATAGATTTTATCCACTATTTCTATTGATTTCTCTGGGTCTCTTTTTTATCCTTAAAATATGTGTCTGGATCCACTTCTGGGTTCGATAATGGTGGTGTTAAGTGCATCGAGAGAGAAAAACAAGCTCTTCTGAAATTTAAGCATGGCCTTGTAGATGACTCTGGTCTTCTCTCTTCATGGGATAACAAAGATTGCTGCAAATGGTGGGGTGTCAAGTGTAACAATACAACCGGTCATGTTACCGTTCTCGATGTTCATGGAGATCCTTTATATTGGCCTGATTTGAGAGGAGAGGTTAGTCTTTCTGTACTAATTGCATTGCAACATCTTCGTGATTTAGACCTCGGCTTCAATAATTTCGCTGGAAGCCAATTGGGAGAAGCCATCGGTTCCTTCCACAGATTGAAATACTTGAATCTGTCATATTCTTTTTTTGGTGGTGCAGTTCCTCATCAACTTGGGAACCTTTCCAACCCACAGAGTCTTGATCTTAGTTGGAATGGTTTTACTGGTGCAGTTCCTCATCAACTTGGGAACCTTACCAACTTGCAGAGTCTTGATCTCAGGGGGAACGATGGTCTTACAGCAAACAACCTGGTTTGGCTCTCTCAGCTCCGTTTGTTAAGACAACTTGATCTGTCAGGGATTAACCTAAACATCACCAACTGGGTGCATGTAATTTTTAATCTCCCTTTCCTTGAGGAATTGCACTTACAGGGATGTGAACTTGGTGGTCATGCCACTCCTTCCTTGCCTCTTTTACTCAATTCCTCTTCTAAGTCTCTATCCATCCTTGATCTGTCTCGCAATTATCTCACTTCTTCCTCAACATACTATTGGTTGTTTAACATCAGTGAGAACCTTGTTAGCATAGATCTCTATGATAATGATTTGGAAGGTCCTATTCCTGACGCCTTTGGGGAAATGATATCTCTAGAAGATATCAATATGGGTGACAATCATCTTACCAGTGGGGTTCCAAAATCTTTTCAAAATTTAAGTCATTTGCGCTCACTAGCTTTACAGTCTAACAATTTAAGTGAGCCATTTCCTGAGTTACTACAAAAATTATCCAAGGGTGCAGAGAGTTCATTGGAAGAGTTAGATTTAACGGGAAATCAATTTTATGGTCCATTAACTGGTATAACAAGATTTGTGTCTTTGAGGGAGTTGGACCTTGGGTATAATCGATTTAACGGGTCTTTGATGAGAACAATAGGAAACCTCCCAGTATCATCATCCTTGAATGAGCTATTCCTCAACAACAATAGCTTTACTGGAAGTCTTCCTGTAAATGTTGGACAGTTTTCCAAATTAGAATATTTAGGTATCTCTTCAAATTTATTGGAAGGTACAATCCCAGAAGTTCACTTTTCTAACCTTTTCAACTTAAAATATTTAGACTTTTCCTTTAACTCGCTCACTTTTAACATAAGCCCAAAGTGGGTGCCCCCTTTTCAACTCGATACCATAAAACTAACAAATTGTAGTTTGGGACCTCATTTTCCACAGTGGCTTAGAACTCAAACTAATTTATCTTGGCTTGACCTTTCAGTTAATGGTATTTCAGAGGTAATACCTAATTGGTTTTGGAATTATTCTCTTAAATTAGGATACTTAAACTTGTCTCATAACCAAATCAGTGGCAGCCTGCCTGAATTGTCACCAAAGTTTGATGGTTTATTTGCAATAGATTTAAGTTGTAATAATTTTTCAGGTCCAATTTTATCCATTCCTCATAATTTGTCAGTATTGGATCTCCACAAAAATACGTTCACGGGGCTAGTTTCTTTTCTGTGTGTAATTAGTGGTAGGGACTTCTTCTTTCTTGATCTCTCAGACAACCTATTTTCAGGAGACCTTCCTAATTGTTGGATGAATATGACAGAACTGAGGATACTCAATCTGGCAAACAATCGTTTTTCGGGACCAATTCCAGAGTCCCTAGGCTTTTTACGTGAGGTTGAGACCCTGCACTTGCGTAATAATCATTTTGTTGGTGAATTCCCTTCCTCGATGAAAAATTGTCGGCAGCTACAACTCATTGCTGTTGGAGTGAATAATCTGACAGGTAGTATTCCATCTTGGATAGGAATGCGTTGAATGTGGCCCGTATTCTTGGGTAACAAGAATAGCAGATTTCTTTGTTAGCATATTACCTTATTCGCTTGTTACCTTTTGTAGCATATAATTAATTAGTTGCCTTTTCTTCTTAATAGGTTTAAAAAACCTTTGCACTATAAATATGTGGCAATACTTATTATGTTATGTGTGAGAGAGAAATCAGAGTGAGAGCCTTGTAGCATTCGTGATCAATAATAGAATTATTCTTTGCTGCCCGTGGACGTAAACTTTAAAGCCGAACCACGTAATTCTTGTGTTCGTTATTTCTTCTCGTATTCTTCGTGTTTGCATGTTTTTCCCCAACAAACTGGTATCAGAGCTTAGGTATTAATCCGCTGCTTGAGGGAAAAAGGAAAAATCAAAACTCACTGTGAAACCAAAATTTCTCAAACCAAACGGCGCTTGACCTAACAAAGGTCTTTGTTCGGCGAGGAGTGCTCCGGTGCTGTCTATGTTGAGCGTTGGTGGCTGGAGTGGAAGCTTGCGTCGGCGGGTCGTGGTTCGTGTTTGGGTTTGAAGAACAAGCGAAGAAGATAGAGTTCGCGTGTTCTTGAGGTTGCTTTTGGATATTCAGGTATTTTTTATTTTTTATTTTGGGAATTGGTTCAAGTTTGTAAAGCAGGTCTAGGGTTAGTAGGCTTTGGGTCTTTGGGTTTATTTGGATTGGACCTGGGTAGTGGCCTTATCCAATTTTAGCTAGGTCTTAGGTCTTGGGTCAATTAATTTTTTGTTGGGCTTGGGTTCTAGGCCAGAAAAATAATAAAATTTTTTTTTGGGTTTGGACTTAGTTTAGGCCAAAAGAATAAATTTTTTTTTTATTTGGGTTTAGATTTAGTCCTAAAAAAAAAATTTGACTAGTTGACCTGTTTGACCGCGTTGACTGGGGTTGACCGAGATTTGACTTTGATGTTGACCATTGACCAAGGGTTGACCGGGTTTGACCAGAGCCTTACCCCACGTTTTTCGACGTGCTGAGTCCGTTTTTGGGCTCCGTTTTTCCAGATTCTGCTCCAAAGTACGTGTTTAGGGACGGTGTTGACTTTGACCAACAGGTTTGACTTTGACTAGTGTTGACCAAAGTTGACCAGGGGTGTTCCTAAGGCTTTTCGATGTGCTGAATCTGATTTTGCAATCCATTGAGCCAAATTCCATCCCGAAGTGTGAGTTTTGTGCAAACAAAGATGTTTTCCACAGGTGGAAAGTTTGAAATCGAGAAGTTTGACGGGAGAATGAGTTTCAGTCTTTGGAGGATCAGATTCAAGGCATTTATAACAATGCAAGGACTTTGGAAAGTAATTGAAGAAGTGATCCCGCAAAAGACGGAACCAGCAGTGAGAGAAGAACTCGAAGCGAAAGCCTTGAGTGCAATACATATGTCTGTGACAAATGAAGTATTGCTGGAAATTGCTGAGAAGACGATAGCAGTTGAGGCTTGGAATACTTTGGTGGAATTGTATACATCTAAATCTCTCACCAATCGCCTCTACTTGAAGAAGCGATTGTATCATCTTAGAATGAAAGAAGGTACATCACTAAAACAACACCTTGATGAGTTTACCTCTTGTTTTATTGCTTTGAAGGATGTGGGTGTTAAAATTGATGACGAAGATCAAGCTATGATCGTATTATGCTCCTTACCGCCTTCATATATGAACTTTGTGGACAGTATGTTGTACGGGAGGGATAAAATTACCTTTGACGATGTGATTACTTCATTAAAATCGAAGGATCTTCAAACACATATTCTAGGACATAGGGAAGAAGTTCATGGGGAAGGTTTAGTGAGTAGAGAGAGATCGGAGATTAGAGGGGGATCTTCGAATAGAAAGAAAAGCAAGTCAAGGTCAAAATCAAGAGCAAGGAAGCTACGCTGTTTCGAGTGTGGTGAAAAGGGTCACATTAAGAAAGAATGTCCAAAACTGAAAAAGGGAAAGAAAAAGGTGGAGAATTCAGCTAATGTAGTGGAGAGTGCTGACAGTGATGGAGATAACTCGAGTAGTACCGGAGAAGTTTTGATTGTGAGTGGATCACAGTGGCATAATCAATGGATTCTTGATACTGGTGCAATGTTCCATATGTGTCCTAGGCGCGATTGGTTCTTTTCTTATTCCAAAAGAGAAGGGAAAGTCTTTCTAGGCAATGATCTTTCGTTGAAGGTAGAGGGAATGGGCATAGTAAATATCAAGATGTTTGATGATATTACAAGATCTCTCGAGTGTTGGCATGTACCGGAGCTGAAGAAAAACTTGATTTCTCTTGGGCGTTTGGATTCTCATGGATACAAATTTCGAAGTGAGAATGGTGTCTTAAAGGTGACCAAATGTGCAATTGTGCTTTTGAAAGGGAACTTGTCTGGCGGCCTATATGTCCTTCAAGGTAGTACAGTTACAGATGTTGCAGCTGTTACATCCGAGGAGAGTGGTAATGACATTACGCAGTTGTGGCACAAAAGGCTGGGCCATATGAGCGAGAGGGGATTGACCGAGCTGAGTAAGAGGGATTTGCTTTGTGGACAAAGAACTGGAAAGCTTGACTTCTGCGAGCATTGTGTCTTTGGAAAGCAAACCAGGGTGAAGTTCAGCAAGGGGCAAGAGAACACCAAAGGTACGCTTGATTATATTCATTCTGATCTTTGGGGTCCTAATAAAGTTCTTTCCAAGAAAGGTGCCAGGTATTACATCACTTTCATTGATGCATACTCTCGGATGGTGTGGGTATACTTCTTGAAAACTAAAGATGAGGCATTTCCAACATTTGTCGAGTGAAAGACGTTGATTGAGAAGCAGACTGGTAAACAAATTAAGCGTCTTAGGACTGACAATGGGTTAGAATATTGCAATAAAGAGTTTGATGAGTTCCGCAGGAAACATGGCATTGTGAGACACCGCACATGTGTAGGGACACCACAACAGAATGGAGTTGCAGAACGCATGAATAGAACTCTAGTGGAGAGAGCTCGTTGTATGCTCTCTCAATCTGGTTTGAGTCAAGACTTTTGGGCTGAAGCCGTCAATACGGCATGCTATTTGGTGGATAGCTCTCCATCCAAAGCTATTGAATTGAAAACTCCTTTTGAGTTATGGTCTGGTAAGCCTGCTCACTACTCTCGATTGAGGGTGTTCAGTTGCCTTGCATACGCTCACGTGAAGGATGGCAAGTTAGAGCCGAGGGCAAAGAAATGCATATTTCTAGGCTATGCGTCCAAGAGGAAAGGTTACAGGTTGTGGTGCACAGATCCAAAGTCTCCAGGTTTCCTCATCAGCAGGGATGTCATATTCAATGAATCTGCTTTATTAGACCAAGAAAAGGAGAAAGCGGTAGCTGGTTTAGACCACGGTGTCAAAGAGCAGGTGGAGGCATTTGCTGATGTTCCAAATGTTCCATCTAGCATTAGTAGCAGTCGAATTCAGCCGACTCAACCAACTGAGGTACATGATCAAAATGTGCCTGAACAACAGAAGTACAGCATTGCCACTGGGTGAAAAAGGAGACAGATTAAAGAGCCTCAAAGGTACGGATACGTTGATCTTGTTGCTTATGCTTTGACTGTTGCCGAAACAATTGAAGAACATGAGCTGAATTCATACAAAGAGGCCATATCTGGGAAAGATTCTGCTCAGTGGATGAGTGCCATGAGTGAGGAGATTGAGTCTCTTCATAAGAATCAAATGTGGGAGCTTATTGAATTGCCTAAGGGACAGCGAGTTGTCAGTTGCAAATGGGTTTACAAGAAAAAGGAAGGTATTCCAGGGGTTGAAGGTCCTCGATACAAGGCACGGTTGGTGGCAAAAGGCTGTACACAAAGAGAGGGTGTTGACTTCAACGAAGTGTTCTCTCCGGTTGTGAAGCATACTTCCATTAGGGTTTTACTTGCCTTGGTTGCTCTTCATGACTTAAAGCTTGAGCAGCTAGATGTGAAAACGACATTTTTGCATGGTGATCTTGAAGAGCAAATTTACATGAGTCAACCGGAGGGGTATATAGTTCCTAGTAAGGAGAATCATGTTTGCAAACTGAAAAAGTCCTTGTATGGGTTGAAGCAGTCACCTCGGCAATGGTATAAGAGATTTGACACATTCATGGTAGGTGCTGGATACACAAGGAGTGCCTATGACAGCTGTGTGTATCTCAAAAGGCTTTCAGATGGTTCGTTTGTGTACTTGTTGTTGTATGTCGATGATATACTTATTGCTGCTAAAAGCATGTCTGCAATCGACGAATTAAAGAAGCAGCTAGGTGATGAGTTTGATATGAAGGATCTTGGAGCAGCAAAGAAGATTCTTGGCATGGAGATTCACAGAGATAGAAACGCTGGGAAGCTGTTCTTGTCTCAACAGAGTTATATTGAGAAAGTGCTAAAGCGTTTCGGGATGCTGAAAGCAAAGCCTGTGAGTGTGCCGCTTGCTGCTCATTTCATGTTGTCTGCAGATTTGTCACCTAAAACTGAGGAGAAGGTAGAGCATATGTCTCATGTTCCATACTCGAGTGCTGTTGGTAGCTTGATGTATGCTATGGTGTGCACTTGTCTCGATATTTCACATGCAGTTAGTGTTATGAGCAGGTATATGGCATCACCTGGGAAAGCACACTGGGAAGCGGTGAAATGGATAATGAGATATTTGCGTGGCACTACGAATGTAGGTTTACTGTTTAGCAAGATGACTGGAGATTGCGCGGGGTTGGTGGGTTATTGTGATTCAGACTTTGCGGGTGACCTTGATAAGAGAAGATCTTTGACGGGTTACGTGTTTACTTTCTCTAGATGTGCTATCAGTTGGAAAGCGACATTACAGTCTACTGTGGCATTGTCGACTACTGAAGTGGAGTACATGGCAATTGCAGAAGCTGTGAAGGAGGCCATGTGGTTACAAGGCTTGGTTCGTGATCTTGGACTGCAGCAAGATACAAGTACAGTCTTTTGTGATAGCCAGAGTGCAATCCATCTGACGAAGGATCAGATGTATCATGAGAGAACTAAACACATTGATATCAGATATCATTTTATTAGAGATATTGTATCACAAGGAATCATATCGGTGCAGAAGATATCTACCCATGAGAATCCAGCAGATATGATGACTAAGGTGATTCCAGTCAGCAAGTTTAAGCATTGCTTGGACTTGGTTGCTATTTGCGGTGCGGAGCATTGAGCTCTTAGAGGTAGTTGGCTACAGGGATGATGGTGTACTGATTGGAGCGAATACGTGCCAAGGTGGAGATTTGTTGAATGTGGCCCGTATTCTTGGGCAACAAGAATAGCAGATTTCCTTGTTAGCATATTACCTTATTCGCTTGTTACCTTTTGTAGCACATAATTAATTAGTTGCCTTTTCTGCTTAATAAGTTTAGGAAACCTTTGCACTATAAATATGTGGCAATACTCATTATGTTATGTGTGAGAGAGAAACTAAAGTGAGAGCCTTGTAGCATTCGTGATCAATAATAGAATTATTCTCTGCTGCTCGTGGACGTAAGCTTTGAAGCCGAACCATATAATTCTTGTGTTCGTTATTTCTTCTAGTATTCTTTGTGTTTGCATGTTTTTCCCCAACAGAATATTTTTGACAGGTCTATCTTTTTTGAGCCTTCGATCAAACAACTTTCATGGAAACATCCCTCAAAATATATGTCATCTTTCCTATATTCAAGTCTTGGACTTATCTCGCAACAATATTTCTGGAGAAATACCACAATGCTTCAACAATTTCACTTACTTGGTTCAAAAAATTACTCCATCTAGTAACGCCGCATCTACTAACTTCGCTGTTATTGCTGGTAGTTATGGTGCTCAAAATTTCTACATAGATAACATGTGGGTGCAATGGAAGAGATACGACTCATAATACATCAAGACACTTGGTCAATTGAAGGCCATTGATCTTTCTGATAATAAGCTTGTCGGACAAATCCCTAAAGAGATTGCAAGTCTGAGGGGATTAATCTCCTTGAACCTATCAGTCAACCATTTGACTGGTAACATTATTAGCCATATTGACCAAATGGAAATGTTAGAATCTCTCGATTTGTCAAGAAATCAACTTTCTGGTGAGATTCCAATAAGCCTTGCTCGTTTGCACTTTCTCGCTGTCCTAGACTTGTCATACAATAACTTGTCGGGTAGAATTCCATCAAGTACTCAATTGCAGGGTTTTGATCCATCAGCATATATTGGAAACAGTGGCCTGTGTGGCCTTCCACTCGACAGGTGTCCGAGCGATGAGAATGACTTTCGATCTACTGATCATGGGAAAGATGACAATGTTGAAGCTGAGGATGGATTCATGAGCAAGGAATTCTACATGGGTGTGGGACTTGGTTTCCTTGTCGGGTTGTGGGGAGTCGTTGTTGTTTTGTTAAAAAATTCATGGAGGAATGCCTACTTTAGGTTCTTGAAGTATGCATGTGATTGGTTTTATGTGAGATCAATGGTGTACTGGTTGAGATTGAAGAGGATGGTGATTAGTGATTGAACTATTTATGTGTGGTTAGTTCGATTATGTTCATCTACATTATGTACTTAGCATGTGTTTTCTTCTAGTTTTGTTGAACCAAGTCTATATTACATTTTGTGTTGTCGAAAGGCAAGTTGTCTTACCTTGTCTCAGTGTGCTCTGCTACCCTTTTCATTCAAACAGAGCGTGATTTACTTTTTGGTTGATTAATATGCAAAACACTGTTTAGACTATGAACATGAATTCCCTTTGGGCTTTGGCAAGTCTAATATAGTTTTGTGTGAATGGCATGGGGTGTAATTAGCTTGTCTTTGTATGAAAAGTAAATATTGAACTCGTTGAATGATATTCAATAGTACAGTTTGAGTAAAGTCTTAACTACAGTAGAAAGACAAAGCTCATGTTAAGGCAAAAAGCACTCGAGCTTCAGCGGTTTACAGATTTGGGATAGAAATCTGTTACTGCTCGGAAAAAAATATAACAAGTAGCTTTAAGCTTAAGTTGCAACAGAAAGATCGTCCAACTAAATTTAATTTTAGATAGAAGAAAAATCAAAAGACTTCTTCGGAAAATTATAGTATCATCACAATACTTGACAATAAAGTGGGAGTTCAAATATAATAGACCCATCTAATTAGCGTGCACAAAGAAAACGAAATTTCTTTCAACTTACATTAGCCCATTTAAAATTAAATGTGGCATTAAAATCAAGGAAAATTCTTCAGGCAAAATAATTTCATGAAAATGCTCGAATCACCTATTAACTTAGTCAGTTTATAATAAGTAGTATTGGAAGGCATGTATATAAAGCAAGAATTTATGTCAAAACATTATATTATAGGTGCTCCACAAAAAGTTGAATCAAGTCTGCAATGTCTAATTACGTATGTCATTCTCCTATCTAATAAAAATGTATTAGGTCGTGAAAAATTATGAGAAAATGTCGGAACACATTAATTTATCATGGTTACGTATTTATGTATTTTAATTTGGTGTAGATAATCTTTACAGACTTCAAATCATCTAACATTCTTCTAAAATGACCAATGGAATGAGTAGCTCTTAGGTTTTGGGCATGTTTGGATTGTTTTTTTTCCTTTTTTTCCATGAAAAAGTATTTTTTTCCCATAAAAAAAGGACTTTTTTTTTTTTGTAATAAGTATTAGAGTAAATTGCATATTAGTTCGGCTTAAGTGTAAAGGAGTCCTTTAAAGTCTCAAAAACTAACTAATTATCCCATCGTAATTTTTAAAAGTGAGCATCTTTGTTTTTTTTCTTAAAACATCTCCGTTAAAATATTTAATGGAAGCCATTGAATGACCAATGCACCCCTAACCCAAGCATTCGCGCAAATCAATTTCCGGCAAAAATCCCCACTCCATGACCAAAACACTCATTCAAACAAAACCCTAACCTTGAAAACCCAAATCCCTGAATCTTGACCATTCAAATCCTTAACCTTTTTCTTCCAAAAGTATGAAAATCAATTGAACCCAAAGCAAACTAAATACAAACCCATAACCCATTGTCACAAAAATCCTCAAGTCAACAAGAAGCATTTCGAAAGAGCTCAGCAGGGTAGTGCTTTCTTTGCTACCCATAACCCCATACCCCAGCAGTAACACCACCACCAACCCCCACTTTGACATCAACTCTACTGTTGCTATTGATTTCATCTGCAAATATGCTAAATCTTTGCCTAAACAATCCTAGCTTGGTCGTGGGAACAATAGGCTGTGCTGCTCCAAAATATATTCAGGTGGGGCGCCTAACATCCAAGAGCGATGTTTTTTTCACTGTCTTCTTCGTAATAAGTCTGCTCAAAAGCTAAAGGCCATAGTCAATAGATGTTTAGTGCGACATCCCAAGAATCGTCCTAGGATGATTGAAGTTCTGGAGATGGTGAGTAGAATAGTGGAGGCTAGTGAAAATACAAGCCCTCAAGTTTCTGAGGTAGTTTTCAGCCCAGAAGATGATGCTCCAGCGTCTGCTTCTAATGGTTTAAAGAGAATGGTAGCTGACCATTTAATGGGATGTAACAAGGGACTCATTTGGTGAACATGGAGACCAAAGGTTATTGTGACCAATTAAGCTAACATGCATAAGAAAGAAGTGCATGTCTAAATAAGGGATGTTAATCGCAAATATAGTTTGGGTAATCATTAAAGTTAATGAATTGCACTTTGCTCTTCAGGTAAGTGATCAGAAGTTTAATGAGGCAGCTACCCATATTTTAATTTCTGTCTGCTTTTCCTGTTTGGCCTGTTTGTGTCATGGAAGGGCAGAGATCTTGATTTTATTCATACAGTCAGCTGGAAATATGCTAATTTTATTTAAGAGAAAGAAGAACCAAAACTACGAGAAAAAGAAAAAATATGAGATTATCCCATGGATAATGTCTAGTAATAATATTTAGGACGTGAATAAAACTTGATCAAGAGGCTAATTTGTCACGCCCCCTTCAAGGCACGTGACTTGCCGTATGCCCAAACGGAACAACCTTTCAAGCAGACAAGGCGCCCTCACAAGACTCACTCAGTTTAGAACAGCTAAAACCATAATTTAATAATAATTCTCCAAATAAAAAAATAAAAAAAAATTATTGAAGCAATCTCCAAAGAGAAATACCCAAATTGTGAGGCCATACTCCTCAATTATTACAGTTACTAAATCTCATCCGGAACTTCTAAGTTTGGTAAAAATAAAATAAATAAATAATTAAACAATGTTTTCGGTTCTCCAAATCAAAGCTTTTGTCAAACAGTCATTATCTTGACCCAAAGCCAGAGCTTAATCTATCTTAACTGCAAAGAAAGCAGGTGGAAACAAGCGAATGAGTGAACGAGTGCTCAATAAGAGAATTAATCCTACAAAAATATATGATAGATGATCAAGTCGAGTATTATATGATTGAAGGAAATAATCTGAAAATACACTACTCAGTAGAAGTCACTATTCACTTATTATACCATTTCTCAAGCCAAGGATCCGACAACAATGTGAACTCCAAAACACATAACTATTACTACCACTAGTCATATTCTCTTTACCCGTATACTGTGACGGCATTTAACCCGTGCAGTACGGTCTAGTAATTGAAGTGGGGGCCCCAATCACACCATGGCAGTAATAGTATCCGCAAGTGCGTCACAGTAACAGTATCCGTGACGCGGTACCGTATTAATATCGGTATTGTTAGAAATTTCATAGCTTTAAGTCAATTTTAGATATTTTATGTATATCTGTATAAGCATGAGTCACTAAGTATTTAAGGGGAAAAAAAATGGTGCAATAAACTTATAAAGAATCAAAAATTCCAAATACGCTCAATCAACGGAGTCATAATAATAATCTTTAATATATATATATATATATATATATATATCTATATATATATCTATATATATATATCACTTATTCAACAAAATATAATTATATTTAACACATGTAAGTAGAGAATATTATAAAAGAATCCCAGGCGCACTCCCATAGTATGGGTAAATAAGCTTTGCTTAACAAATAATTTGTGAAATTTAATATCGAAGAATAATAACAGTAATGCCACAAAAATTATTTAAGCTAGAAAAATAAACTTATAAAAAAAACTAATAACAGAAACTTTACTAATAATTACTAGTGGTGCTACGTCTTGTCCACTGCTGACTTTTTTTAATTCTTTACTTTTTAAGCTTAGGACTTGTGAATGTTAAAGCTAAACCATGAGATAAGTATATGAAAAGCTTGAGTGACCAACGAGTAATACTGGAAGAAAGAATTAACCAAAAGTGATTAACAGATGATGACAAGAATGGGATGATGGTGCCGTAGAAACGATAAAATTCTAAGATTATGAGATCTGAACAAAACACAATAAAGAATCCAAAATTGACGAAGTAATAGATTAAAAAAATTTTTTTTTTAGGACAGAATTCAGATTTAGCTATTCACTAATCTCTTGTAGTAAAGAGATATCATGTGAAACCACGTCATAAATACTAATAGAAAATTTGTCAATAAATTGGACAAGAGAAATACAATAAGAAGGGAATATTCCACTTACCTCAACTCAAATTTAGAACTTCTAACCACAATTCTTTAAATCCCCAGGAATCTTCAATTCTTTCAGAATCTAGTTTATTCAATCAAAATCCTATTTGATCATAACATAATATTCTTAAAAAAAATTTCCTCAACTTAATTTCAATCATAACCATCATGTGAAACTTACCTGAGTCCTTCACCAATCTTTCCGTTAATCATTAAGCGTAGAAGGAAGCCCGTCCTTTCCGATTTCTTCCCCTACAAAGAATTTATTTTTTCCTAGTGAGCTCTCTGTGCTCTGAGAAAAGCGTAACCCTCAATAGCTAAGTTTTTTTTTTTCCTGAATACACAAAACAAAAAGAAAATAGAAGTCCACAAGAACTAGGACTTTATTTACCTAATACTATTTCTATTACATATATTTTTTAAAACCCCAATTTAATGGCCCCCGAGTACCAACTATATAAAGCAGGCTCTGGGCAGATTCTATGCTGCCTGGGGTTCTGGGCTGTGGTTCTGTTATTGTATTTGGGCCGCGACGAGGACGTCACGTCTTTAAGGGGGGGCTCTGTAACGCCCCATCCCACATAGGTTTTTTGTGAGATTTGTGTGCATTTTATGATAACTTGGGTCCACTACTACTGTCATTACCGGCTTAAGCATTTTGGGCTAGTTGGTTAGGCTCAAGTGTGGTGGCAGGTCAGTAGTTAGGCTTGGGTCGCTACATAATTTTTAGAGGGCATTTGGATTGACTTATTAAAAAGTTACTTAAAAACCTTTGACTTTAAGCTTTTTTTTGTTCCTTTTGACTTTAGATAGTTACATAATTGAATAAAAATAAACTAGTATTTATAAAAATAAGGAATTACATGTTTGGTTAAGAGCCTATTTGGGAGCACTTATTTTGGGGCTTAGCAGTGCTACAGTAAAAAGCAGCACTCACCTGCTTTTTTATTGCAACGGTTGATAATTTCCAAAATAAGCACTCTCAAACAACATATAAAGTGGTTGAAAAGTGACTTATATTGTTAAAATAACTATTAAAAATATGAAAATAGAATTTAAAAGGACAAGTATAAAATAAAGGAATAAGAATATTTTAGTAATAAAGATAAAAAGTAAAGATAAGATACTAAATGATTTGGTTAAATTTTTTTTTATTTCAAAGTACTTAAAGTCATAAAAAATAGAAGCAGGAAATTATTATTTTTTGGCTTGAAACCACTTTTAAAAAGTACTTTTTTTTGTATTAAAACAAACGGACTATTAGTTTAAATTGGATTTTAAAAAAATTTAACCATCTCAAAAGTCAAACCAGAGACTCTCTCATTAGAAAAAACACGAGTTGTCCTTGCATCGATCCCACTTGGATAATGTCTTTTACGTTACTTCCTATAAACTTTAAGAAGCGTCCTTTACTCTTCTTAACAACAATCCAACCAAAGAAAAATCGAAGGACCATAAACTAACGAAGAGAACCCAAGATTAGATATATATAGTGTATGTATGTATCTTTCTATGTAGGACATGCATTTTCTTCTTCTTCTTCTTCTTCTTTTTTTTCCTGATACGACAGTCAAAAACTGCCATCATTTATATAATTAAATGGTTAAAGATAATTGAATATAACGGTTCTGATATCTTAAATGCAAAATGATTTTATGGTTTAAATCTATTACCTTCTGCTAGGTACCCTGGAATTCCTTCTATCCTTTTCAGAAAGTAATTGAATTGAATGAATAGCCCAAACTTTCCAAGCAACCCTTAACTTATGAGTCAAGCTATTAAAAGCATAATAGCAATATGTAGGAAAGAGTCAAATAATTCACACTAGCGTAGCTTTCTAAGTCGAGGAGGATGTTGAAGAATTGATAATTTGTGGTGGTTTTTACTCCATCAATAGTCCCATGCATCGAGACTGAAAATTAATCTGTTCATCTTTATTATGTACTGGTAAATGACATTAAAAGTTTATTTGATAGAATTGTTTAACAAATTAACAATAAAAGTTTATTTGATAGCATTGTTTAACCAATTAACAATAAACAATTAATATCTCTGGAGAAATACCACAATGCTTCAACAATTTCACTAATTTGCATAATTGGTTCAAAAAATTAGTCCATCCAGCAACATCGCATATAGTGTCTATGGCTATGGTGATGATATTGGTGCTTTTGTTATTTCAATTTACTACATGGATAATATGTGGGTGCAATGGAAGAGATACGACTCAGAATACATCAAGACACTTGGTCAATTAAAGGCCATTGATCTTTCTGATAATAAGTTTGTCGGACAGATCTCTAAAGAGATTGCAAGTTTGAAGGGATTAATTTCCTTGAAGCTATCAGTCAACCATTTGACTGGTAACATTATTCGTAATATTGATCAAATAGAGATGTTAGAATCTCATGATTTGTCAAGGAATCAATTTTTTGGTGAGATTCCAACCGGCCTTGCTCATTTGGACTGTCCTGCTGTCCTAAACTTGTCATACAGTTACTTGTCGGGTAAAATTCCATCAAACCCTCAATTGCAGAGAGTTTCGATCCCTCTTGGAAACAAAGGCCTGTGTGGCCTTCCCCTCAACAAGTGTCCGGGCGATGATAATGAGCATGTGTTTTCTTCTAGTTTTGTTCAAATAAGTCTACATTACATTTTTTGAGTCGTAGAAGTGCAAGTTGTCTTACCTTTTCTCAGTCTGCTCTGCTATCCTTTTCATTCAAACAAGGTATGGTTTACCTTTTTGTTGATTAATATAATGTTTAGACTATGAATATGCATTCCCTTTGGGTTTTGGAAAGTTTAGTATTTTGTTCTGTGAATGGCATAGGTGTAATTAGCTTGTCTTTGTATGAAAAGCAAATCCTAAACTCATTGAAAGAAATACAACAGTCCAGTTTGAAAAAGTCTTTCTTAACTACAGTAGAAAGGCAAATCTCATGCTAACTAAAAGGGACATAAAGCACTCAAACTTTAGCAGTTCACTCATCTGGAACAGAAATCAATTACCATTCAGGAACTTATACCCAACATCCAAGAGGGACATATGGAGTTATGGAGGTTTTCTCTACGAACTTATCACATGTAGACGACCAATGGAAAGAAACCAACTAAAAGATGAACTCGTTAGGCAATCATTGACAAATATATATACATATATATATATATATATCAGATTTGAATGAATATCAAAAGGTTCTGACTAAATTGAATCATATTCTACCTAGGAAAAGCATTTCGGTCTGAGGCCTAGGCTTCTCATCCAATCTTGTTGTTGTGTGCTTTTGAGATGATGAATCATTCTTTTAACACTTGCCAGTTCCCCAGAACTTTCAGCATCTCTATTCTCTGTGAATATTAGAAGTTGAAACTCTCTTCTTTTGTTTTTCTTGCATTTCAGTGAACTTCGTTCTTTCTTGTCTTCCATTTACCACTTATGCCTTATGTTAATGAGATTTAAATTTTACAAGGAAGTACTGATTTCTCACAGAAATTTCATTGCCACCAGTGATATCATGTTGATCAACAGCTTGTATGAACCACTACTAATTTTGCATTTCTTAATATGCTCGCCTGATTTCACATGAATACTTTGTTGTGATTATGAGTCATGCACTAACCGAGTCCTTGTTTTCGAATTTGACTTACTTCATCACGTATCTTTACTTGTTTGTCAAAGTCGTAGGCTACAAAAAATTAATTAAACGTCATCTTGTCATTAATTTGAGAGAGAAAGCGGCCCAGGGAATGTAAAGATAAAATTAACTAGTCTTTCGTATCTTGTGATCTTTCTAATAGTAAATGTTAAAATTTAAATAAATTCATTTGTTTTTATTAATAAATAATAAATTTAGTCATGAATTTTTTTAAAATTCACACATAAATATTAGTTTTAGCATTAATTGAATGGCAATTAAAAGATAAAATAAAAAAATATATATCTGTTTTACAGTGCAATTGATTTGAATGGACTTTCTTTGATGCAAAATTTACTTGCACACTTATTTAGAATATCCACAGGACAACGAGCTCTTGTCCTCTTCCTCCTGCTAAGAAGCACGGACACTTCGCAAATGGTGCTACGTGCGCCAGACACGCTCGGACACGTGTTCGATAATTTTATTTTATTTTTTATTTTTCGACATGCGGGGATACGCAGGGGACAAGTGCAGTTTTTTATTCCCTAGGAAAAAAAAAAACTTACTCGTCGGTGTCAGCAGTCAGCGGCAGCAAGCTTCGTTGTCAACAGTTGGCAGCAGCAAGCTTCGTCTTCAGCAAAGGGAAAATGGAGAAGAAAGGAGGTCACACAATTTAGAAGGTGCTCAACGTGAGCTGAGAGAGAAAACACATGGCTGAAAGGTTTTGAAATTGCTTCAGCCTAGTCATGTTTAAGTACACACTCCATGAGATAGTTAATGCTTCTACCTACTCACATGTACAGATTCGAAGGGAAAGCTGGCACCACTTGGTCCTTTTTGCATTTACTTTTTATTTATTATATGTTTCTACCTAATCAATTTGTTTATGTAAATAACTAAACATTATACAGACAAAAGAAAAAGCGGGCACCAATTGTTTTTTTTTTTAAACTTTATTTTTTTAATGTATTGAATTAGTTTATACATTATAATCATATTATTTTATAAAATTTAATTTCTCTGATTAATTATACGTTGAATATTATGATATTTGGTATTGTTTATTGTTTTTATCATGGTAAAAATAATATTTATGTACGATATATATAAATTTAAATGTATTTTGTTTAACGTATTCTGAACGTGTCGTACCCTATATTTTGAAAAAAAAACGTGTCGATGTGTCGCATCGTCCGTCACAAATCGTGTCCTTTGCTTCATAGTCCTCCTGGACGTGAATAATACTTCAATGCATGACTAAGGATGAGTCGACTTATTAAAGTTCCTGCGAATTTCTGCACAAAAGAGTCCAAGAACTCGCAAGACTTTTCGATTCATGATAGGTCTTCTAGCCACAATCAGCGATAGATACTACTCAGTTAATGTAAATCATTAAAATAAATTGATACCACTTTGGCCCACAAAAGCATAAAAAGCAAGTAAAAGATTAAGAGCCCGTTTGGCTAAGCTTATAACCCAAAAGAAAAATCTAGATGTTTGGTAAGTTTGCTTTTAAGTTACTTTGAGTAGCTTATAAGCTGATATGGGGGAAAAAAAAAAAAAGCTCCCCCATGCTAATTTATTTTTTTGCAGCTTTTAAGTTAGTGGGTGTGACCATTTGCAAATATTTTTTTTGCCCTTTAAAAGTTTACTTTTTGACAATTTATATTTAAAGGGATATCATTTTTAATCATTATAACTACTATTGTTACTTATATGCACTCAATTACTCCAAAAGAAAGAACGAAAAGAAACAAGAAACAAGATGGATGAGAAGCCCGCTTGATAGATGAGGAAGACGATACTGAATAATATTGGTGGCATTTTTTTTTCTTCTTCTGTGCTGATCTACGATTGCAGCACACCAAATTATCTATGAGAAGTGATGTGGTTTTGGGCTTTTCTTCTTTCTTTTTTTGGGTTGTGGTTTTTTTTTTTTTTTTTTGGGGTTGTGGTTTTGGACTTCTGCATTGTTGGCCTTGATGAAATATGAAAGTTGCCAAAAGTTCAGCACAGGAGGGAAAATTCTTCAATCCTCCCACCTCCCAAAACCACCCAAGACAATGACCCGCAACTAACAAGTTCAGCCAACTCGGTCATGCGAGTCCATGTGTATTACTTATATCTTTTATGATTTAAGAATACAATTATGCATATACCCCTGCTTAAATTTAAATAATGCAAATGAGTTTGTGGGTCCCAGTAAGGTAAAAAAAATAAAAAAGCCAAATAAGTAATCTGGTCCCACATTTAAATAATATAAAATACGTAATGAAGAAAATACCCTTATTTATTTTGAAAAGTAAAAGATTTTGTAAATGCCCAGATGTCATATTAGCATTTAATTGGTTTTTGTCATATTCCCACCAAAAATTTTTGTTCAAGAATTTGTGCAGATCGCTTGAAAATTTGTAGTAAAGTCATTATTATTTGCATAGGTGGATTAAAATTATTGTCCGAAATGGCTTCATTATTATTTGTACTAGTGTGTGAAAATTTGTAGTTGTGAACACAATATTATGTAGAAATGGCTTCAAAGTTTGTAGTAAAGTCATTATTATTTGTACCACTGTGTGACAATTGCAGTAGTCAACGCAATATTATGTAGAAATAGCTTCAAAATTTGTAGTAAACACGTTATTATTTGTAGAAATGGTTATTCCCACCAAAATATTCATTCAAGTTAAAAGCTGTCGTTTGCAATATTCCTAGTAAAATTTTCATCTGCATTATTCCAACCAAAATTTTCGTTCAAAAGAAATTTGTTGTCAAATATTAGTTTGCATTTGTTCCCACCAAAATTTTTGTTCAAAATGTTCATATCGAGAAAGCACGTAAAGAAATATGAAGCAAAAATATTCAATACGTATATAATATAATATAATATAAAAATTGATATTTTAATTATTTGTATATTTATTTTTTCAAATTCTAAGTACGCTCCGCCTAGGCGATAAGAGCCTTCAGCCAAGGCGAATGTACCGTGATGGTGGCCAAGTAAAGCTTTAGCTAGTCTAGTTAATCACTGTCTAGGTGTTAGAGAAGTCCCGCCAGGTGGATATCACATAAGAACTTGAAAACAATGTCATAAAATAATTAATTTATAGATATTTTCTCACTTTGAAATTGTTGTAAAGAAATAATTTGAAATAAAATTTAAACTCAATTATTTCGTACAATCTAAACTTATTATTCCCACCCAAATTTTTGTAAAGAAATAATATGAAATTTTTTTTGTAAAGAAATAATTTGTTCCACCCAAATTTTTATAGAGAAGCAATTTGAATGTTTTATTCCCTGCCATATTTGAATGTTTAATTCCCTGCCAATTTGAATGTAGTTTTAGTATTATTATTTATAGCATATAATATATTCATTTTATCATATTTAAATGGCATGACAATAAGGAATAATTAATTATTAAAGTGTTTTGTAAAAAAGTTATATTTATTGAAAGTGTTAGTAATATTTTTGTGTAAAGGGTTTTATTTACCTGTAGCATAATATTTGTTTTATACAACATAATTATCGAGTATATTTAAATGGTATTATAATAAAAAATAATTATTAAATAATTTTTTTTTGTATAATAAGCTATATAAATTTGTAGTTTTAGTATTATCAATATGTAATGTTACTAGCAAACAAATAACAAATAAAATCTAAACATATTTGATGTGTCTGTTTTGTGTGTTTATATTTTGCAATTATATACTTGTTTTGAGGTGTTTTGAGCTTCATTTGATGTATTAGTTTAACATTTAGGTCATACTCATGCATATTAGGGTCTACACGTTCATAGTTGAACTTAGGACTTAAATGCTACACTAATGTACGTTTCTTGCTTGTTTAAGGTGTGATTTGGGAAGATAATTGGAGCTTAACTGAGGGTGATTGAAGTGTGGAACAAAGCCAAGGGTGTTTTGGATGCAAAGGAATGAAGAAAAGTGCTTTTGGAAATGGCCGGAAGAAAGAAGGAGCGACCGAGGCGAAACTGAGCGCAACGTGAGCCAAATTCGGATCTTGCAACCTAAAAAGGACATGGACAAATTTTGGATACATTTTAGGGTGCAAAATATGGCTTGGGAGATCCCCCACGACGATACAAAGCCATAGAAAAAAATGGTGCGCGAATCGGAGCTAAAACGAGCAAGATATGACCATTTTACTATCAAGATCGGTTAGCCTCTGTATAGGCCGAACGACCAAGCCGGTCGACCAGCCAGATCAGAACCTGGGCCAATTTTGGCGGAACAACTTAGGCCCAAAGCCGGTCGACCGGCTGGGCCCCCGGCTGGACGCGTTGAAAGCTTTATTTAAGCCACTTTTCAGCCCTTTTGAGGGGAGGAACTTTTATTTCTTAAACCCTAATAAACCCTAACCTCGACCCACTACACAAACCACCCTAAACCACCATCTAAACCCCACACCAAGCAAGGATTGAAGCAGCAAACAAAGAATTGAAGGATTTGTACGGATTTGGAAGCAAGAAATTAGGGAAGTTCTTCTTGTTCTTTCTCTATTTCTTGTAAATATGTTGCTAGATTAGGCTAGATTTAGGGTTGATTGTTATTGTATATTAGATTAGGGCGTTGAATAATGGATTTGTGTAGATATTTGGCTCTTAATACATATTTATTTACATAAATTTATGGCATGATTCAATATGTCTATGTATTGGAAATCAAGCATGTCTATGTGTTTGTTAAAATGCCTAAGTGAATATGCATGTGTTATTTGTGCTTCAAATGCTCTTATCTACTTATTTGGGTGATGTGATTGTGCGTAATCTCATGCGTTTGCTTAGTAGAGTAGGCTTTAGCTTTAAATCCAGCTAATAGGTTACATGCTTTGCTTAGTCGAGTTTAGGTGCTAGTCCTTGGCTTTAAATCCAGCCAAGCGGATAAGTTAACCTAGACTAGAGTATCCTCATCCACGTTAGTGTTGGTTAATTGAGCCTTAATGTCACGTAGTGTTTAGATGCTAGTCCTTGGCTTTAAACCCAGCCAAGAGGATAGGTTCTACACACGACCATGCGTAGGCTAGGAGGGATTGGCCCTTAGCTTTAAATCCAGCTGATGGGTTAAACCACTAGTATTGGTTAGGAGAACCCCCGATCAACACAACGGCAATAGAAGTCTCGAGCCTTAGATAGACCTCATCCGTTCTCATAGCCCAAGTCTAGTTGCAATGCAATCGCCCTAGGTCCCCCTTCTTCTTTATTAGTGTCTCTTTCCTTAGTTTGGCTCCCTTAAGTTCCTCCATAGATTAGTTTATTTTCTTTTTTTTTCCGAGTTCCCTTCCATCTCAAAGTAAGTACACACACGCACGTAGCTAGTTTAAGCCACCCCAGTACACAGAAACTAAACTAAGGTAGCCTCCCTGTGGATTCGACCCCGCACTTGCACACACTGTACTGCACACGTCCCGTGCACTTGTGGGCTATTAAGGCTTGTGCTTAAATAGCGATATCAATATTCTACAAGCTAAATTTTCATACAACATAAACTCATTATTCTGACCTAAAACTTCTTAAAGAAATAATTTGAACTCCCTATTCCCTCCCAAATTTGAGAAAAAAATTGAACTTATTATTCTCACCAATAAAATGGCATTGTCTATTTATTGTTTGTTTTTTTTTTATTTGTCATAATGATGATAGTAATAATAGTAATAATGATTATGATGAGAAAAATAGTAGTAGTAGTTTTAGTAATTGTAATAATTTGAATAATAGTGATAATTAAATAAAAATAATATTTTAAAAAATTGAATTGTGGGCTTAAGAATATAAGTTAAAGATTCGAAAATAAATTTATAACAACAAATCAAATAAGATAGTAGTGCTAGAGCAAATATTATAAAACTAATAATATAATTAGAATGAACTAAATTAAGAGTAATATGTTATAGATTGATCAATTAACTAACTAATTAAATAATATGAGATTAGGGAGTAGCTTAAGTGGTTAAGATTATCTCTAGGAGTAAAGTCTTGGGTTCAAATTCCATAGAGGACCGGGAAGGGGTAGGTTAGGTTGAGGGTGGTGGTAAAAAAAATCTCTTATGTATATTTGGTTTGTTAGTTCATTAATTATTAAATTTACTAGTAGTATTACATTAGCTCATTAATTTAATCTTTTTTAAATAATTTTATAGATATATTAATCTATATCCGTGTATCTATCTTTATCTTTATAAATATCTATATAAATCTATATATCTTATACATGGTAAAGATATATTAATCTATATCTATATATTAATAAATATCTATATAAATCTATATATCTATATGGATATCTATATAAATCTATATGTCTATATATTTATAAATATAAATTATATTTATCTATATATATCTTTATAAATATCTATGTAAATCTATATATCTTATACATGTAAAGATATATTAATCTATATCTATATATTTATAAATACCTATATATCTATATAGATGTAAATCTATATACCTATATGAATGTCTATATAGATCTATATATCTGCATAAGTTATAGTCTTATATATTTATAAATATAAGTTATAAAATTATCTATTTGAATTTATCTTATAGATATATTTATCTATATCTATCTATGTTGTGAATAATTTTATGTATATCTTATATATGTATATGTATATATATATATATATATATACGTATACATACATACATACATACATCAATCTATATCTAGCCTTTGTATAGTTGTTAGAGGGCTAAAATAGAAATAAAAGAAGAAAATTGATTAAAAGAATAAGTGAATTAGCCATTAGGCCCTTGTGGGCTAGCCATTAAGCCTATGTGGGTTGCGAGCTAGGCTAGGTTGGGTCATGGTTTTGAGCTGGGTTGGGCTAGGTTGGGTTGTACTTGGCAGGGCCAAGGGGCCTAAATATGCCTAACCCAACGCATTTATATACTAAACCCAACCCGGCCTAGGCCCACCTATTGTAGCATGTGGGCCGGGCCGGGCTGGGATGGTCCATGCCTAACTGCCATCTTCAATCACTACTACTACTATACTACTACTATTATTATTATACTGGACATTATGGAACAACAACAACAACAACAACAACAACAACAATAATAATAATAAGTAACAAATAATTAATGGATAGTTTTATTATTTATTCTTTTTATATTATTTTTATTAAGACAATTATAATTGCTATTATGGTCGTTGTTATTGTTAGTAGTGGTAGCACATAACAATAGTTTTAGTAGTAGTGGTTGTGATAATGGTAGTGGTAGTAATAGTAGTGATAATGATAATAGTGCTAGTAATACTAGTAATAATGGTCATTGTAATAGTAGTATAGTTAGTGATTATTATTTGTGCCATTATTATTATCGCGCACTTTGTTAAATCTAGTTATTAATAACTTTATTTATGTAGATTAACTTTCTAATGGTTGATATAACATTTTCTACATTAATTTATTATAAATAATAGGAGTAATAAAGATAATAGAATAACAAATAATTTTAAAAAATTAGAATTGTGGGTTTGAGAACATAAGTTAAAGATTTGGAAATAAAGTTAAGAAAAGTAACCAAATAAGTTTATGATTAGAGTAAGTACTGTAAAATTAATAATATGACTAGAATCGATTAAAGTTAACGTGGTTTGGTATAGATTAATCAATTAACTAAGTGATTAAGTAATGTGATTAGAGTCAATTAATCTAAGTATAATTAGGTTATAGAATATGGAATTAAATTAGCATTAAGATTGAAATCAAATAAGTTGATGTAATTATGTTAGAGATTAGAGAATTAAGTTACCATCGACTAATGAAGTCTTATTAAAATGAAAATTATAAAGTTAAATTAGTAATGATATTAGAATAATAATAATATTAATAATATGATAATTATATTATTATTTTAGTAAAGATAATAAAAATAGCAGTAGTAATCATAAACTATACTCTTATTACTTATAATAATGTTAGTAATCAATAGTAATGTTAATAAAGAAGTACATACTATAAAATTAATAAAGATTTATAGTTATTATTTATTATTCCTTTTTCTCAATATTAATTTTTTATATATTGAAAATTGTAAAAAAAAATTAATTGTGCATTTTAAGTAGTAAACTAAAAAATTTAAACAATTTATAATAAACTAACAATTTGTTTAAATAATTTTTTTAAAGTTTAAACCAACAAATTTAAATGCATAGTTAATTTAAATTATTAAATAAATACTTAAATTAATACAATAAGTTTTCATTTATTAATTTTTATTTAATAAAAAATATAGTAAATTAATTATTGTGCATTAATTTAATACTTAAAATGCACAATAGTTCTTTTCCCAAAAAATATATTATTGTGCAAGCATGAGAATTCGAAGAGTAAAATTTTTATTTATTAATTTTCATTTATAAGCAAAAATATATTAAATTTATGTTTTTACTAATTTAAAACAATTAATTTAAATGCATAATCATTGTTAGTTTATTATGAATCATTTAAATTTTTTATTTTGATACTTAAAATTCACAATTAATTTAATTTTTTAATTTTTAATATATAAAAGTTTTAGATTAAGCAAAAGAAAAATATAAATTAATTTATATTCTTATAGTCAACAAGAAAGATTTTCAAATTTTATGTGTACATGTACGTAATCGCTTGGAATTTATAAATTTGTGTGCGTGTATGCCATGGAGTATATAGATTGCTATATAGAGAAATCCACCTAAAAAGAAAAATAAAATACCACAAAAGTAAAAATTAACACCGTTACTTATGCCCTAGGTTAGGTTCTACATTCCTTGAATCCCTTTAATTCTCATTTTCTGATTTTTATTTGTACTTTTAGTATTAATTTCGTAATTCATTAGTTTACTATTTATTTGATTTTTGTTGACGTGACCCTTGTGACCTTGTCTAAGGAGACTGTCGTTCTTTCTTTTATATATATATATATATATATATATATATTGTTTCATTGCATTAAAACCCCTTCCCCCTGAATCTTCGTAATTCTCTTGTTCAACGGATTTGGCATAATTTTATAATTGTTACACATTCTCTGTGGGTTCGACCTAACTCATCACTTGCATAAATAACATGGTACAAGTTGGAATTTATTTTTGGTGGTTTTGATGCCCATCAAAACTTTGGTGCTGTTGCTGGGGATTGGCGCTAACTTTTCTTTTTATGACCAAGTCTAAACACATAGGTGAATTGGTATTTGATCCAGAAATTGAAAAGACTGCAAAAAGCTTGAGAAAAGAAGCAAAAGTGTGGAAAAAGCAAGAACCACAAGTTGGTACATCACAACTTCAATTGAGCGAGTCTAAGAGCAAAAAAGCGATGGCCGAAAACAATCACACATTGCGAGAACTAGTTGCTGTCCCCTTGAACCAGCAACCACTTTGCATCACATATCCGGCTTTTAATGCGGATTTCAAGCTAAAATCGGGCCTAATTCACCTTTTGCCCACTTTTTGGGGATTAGAGAATGAGACCTGCACAAACACTTGAAGGAGTTCAATGTTGTTTTTCAAGCATGAAGCCCTAAGGAGTGACTGAGGACCAAATTAAACTAAGAGAATTCCCTTTCTCTTTGGCGGACTCAGCGAAAGATTGACTTTTTTGCCAACCATCCGGTTCCATCAGTACTTGGGACGCGATGTCTAAAGGTTTCCTAGATACATTTTTTCCTGCCTCAGGGGCCACCTTTATAAGAAGGGAAATATGTGCTACCAAGCAAAAAGACTTCGAGTCACTCTATGATTATTGGGAAACATTCAAGAGACTGTGCGTGAGTTGGCCTCAACATGGAGTTTCTGAACAATCTTTGATTCAATACTTTTGTGAAGGCATGTTTTACCCGTAGAACGAAGGTCGATCGATGCCATTAGTATAGGAGCAATCGTGAATAAAACACTGACAACTGATCGTAAATTACCAACAATTTAGGAATAGACAAGAACCTTCAAAGAGGGCAAACGAGGTAAATGTCTGATCTCTTGAACTAAAAATCACTCAACTGACCTCCTTGGTGCAAAGTTTAGTTTCAAGTGGAGTTTCAAAGTGTGTGGAATTTGTTCAATGGTAGTCATCCTATGAACATGTGCCCAACGTTTTGCTAATGCTTTAAGAGGATTTCCCGGTTCCCCACAAAGAAGGTATGACCTATATTCAAATACATATGATACAGGTTAGAAGGACCATTTAAGCTTGGGTTAGGAGCGAAGGCATCTAATCCACCTCAATTCCAGCCATGACCACCACCACCGCCGCAACAACTGCCTTCCAATCTAGGTAACTCTCTTGAGGAGATTGTTAAATCTCTTGTTCTTAACACATAACAATTTTAATAGGAGACAAGAGTGCGTATCAAGAATTTGGAGAACCAACTAGCTCAATTGGCTATCTCCATTAGACGGTTAGAGTGCCAAGGTAAGTTTCCCTTTCAAACCGTAGTCAATCCAAAGCAAATTGCGCGTGCAATCACCTTGCGGAGTAAAAAAGAGTTGTTGGATAGTCCACGTCAGATTGGGTGTGGCCATGCCCAGGGGACAGGTGCTAAAAAAAGAAGCTGAACAGGAAAAAGAAATTGCTGTCCTTAAAAAAATAAATGTGACCAGCGACAAAATTAAAGAAAAAAAGAGCCAAGAACTAATAGTAAAGCCTTTATTCCCTGAAAGGCTAGCAAAATCCAAGAAGGAAAAAGAAGAGAAGGAGATTCTAGTGATTTTTTGCAAGGTTGAAGTAAATATCCCTTTACTTGATGCTATTAGAAAAGTGCGTCGAATTGAAAATTTTCTTAAAGAATTGTGCATGAATAAGAAGAAACTTGTTGGTAATGAGAAGATAAGCATGGGGGAGAATGTCTCCGCTATGCTTCAAAAGAGGATACTCCTTAAGTGCAAGGATCCATGTATGTATGCTATCTCTTGTGAAATAGACACTTTAGGCATTAAAAATGCTATATGTGATCTAGGATCATCCATAAATGTCATGCCCAAATTCATTCACTCCATTTTGAATGTAGGACCTTTAAAAGAAACTACCATAGTTATTCAATTGGCTGATAGGTCCATGGTTTATTTTGAGAGATTTCTAGAAGATGTCTTAGTTAAAGTCAATAATTTGGTCTTTCCCACTAATTTTTATGTTCTTGACATGGAAGAAGATTCTTCTTCCAATTCCTCTAAGCTCCTGTTAGGTAGGCCTTTTCTTAGCACTGCTAAAGTAAAAATTGATGTGCATGATGGTATTGTCACTATGGAGTTTGATAGAGATATAGTTAAATTTAATGTTTACAATGACATAAAAAATCCTAGTGAAGTATCTTGTTTTTTTTTGCTTTAGAATCAGTTGATGATAATAGGCTAAGTGTTACCTCTTGTGAAAGTCCCTCTCTTGAAAAGATGAAAGAATCTAATAAGACTTTTATAGGTAGTACTAACTTGCAAGAACTAATTGCTATGCGAGGGAATTGAAAAAATTCAGTGCTAATTGAATCCATATATGGTGGATGGGAAGGGTGCACATAGAAAGTTACACTCCTAAGAGTGGGAGAAGAAGAAAAAGAATGCTCACGAGCAAGCAAAAATTCACAAGGAAAGGAAAAAAGGCTTGCAAGAAAAATTTATTGCCAAGAAGTAATTTGTAGTTGGATAGAAAGTTTTATATCATCATTCTGGTTTTATATTGTTTCCTAATGATCCATAGACTAGATTGGTAGGTCATTTCATTATTACTAAATTGTTTTCTCATGATGTAAATGAAATTCAGAATTTAGAGAGCAACAAAGTGCTGAAAGTGAATGGTGATAGGTTGAAGCAATTTTGTGAGGGATTCCAAGTGCAACCGGTGGAGGAAATCATATTGGAAGAGCCTCTGTCATCCAAGTGAAATTCCAGTCGGGCCCACAACCTTAAACAAGGGCGCTTATGGGAGGCAACCCATGGTTTTATGAGTGTTTGAATTTATATTTTTGTGCTCTTGATTGTTTTTGAATTCTAGTGTTTTTTCTAGATTTTTAGGAATTTTTTCTTGTATTTTTATTTTATTTTTTATTGTTTTTGATCTTCCTCTACCTTGAAGAACCTTCATAAAGTGCTTTGATGGTGTTTTGGATGTTGTGTTAGTAGAAAAAGTTGATTGCATGCTGATTGGAGAACAAATAGTGAGTTTCTACCAAGTTTGGTTTCGACATGGGTATGGATGTGGCCATGTTCGAGGAGTAAGCCTTTTCTAATGTTACTTAAAACAAATAAGCCTTAGGGTTTTCATAATTTCACTTCAACCTTTTCTTCTTCCCCTCAAAACCCACTACCATACCTACCACCTTCTTCCACCATAACCACCACTCCAAACATCAAAACCATAATAAATCATCAACACCTACCTCACAAAACACCATGGGGAAGAAAATATTAGGTAAGAACACCACCAAAATAAAACCCAAACCTAAGAAAAGAAGCAAGTCACACCCACCCATCAAACCCACCATCATATATAATCATTAACAATACCCCAAAAGCTTCAATTCTCCACAAAATCACAAAACCCATTTGTAAACAACACCATAACCCATTTGTAAACAACACCATAACCAAGAAAACAAGAGCACACAAACCTTCAAGAAGCATTTGTTAGGCCAAGAGGAACGGGAGAAAATCACACCAACTTTTTTTTTTTTCAAATCCGGGCAACAAAAAAGATATTCCAAAATCTCTTCTCAATCTATTTATTCTTGGAAATTTTTTCATGATGAGATTTTGGAATTTTGTATTTTAAGATTGTCGTTGATGGGTTTTATGACAATTTTGGTTGGATTTCTTACTTGGGGATTGTATGTCATCCCTATTATGAGTCATGTTGGGAATTTTATGCAAGAATTAGGCATAATTAACTTGAAAAATACATTTTTAACACCACAGACAGATTTGTCTTCAAATATTTGGGTGTTATATTGGCCTATAAATCATTGAGATTAGATGAATAATGTCTTGGATGGATACGTGAATAGCTTACGGATTATTTTTGAGATGAGAATTGACTTGGTTATTATGATTGAATTAAATTCATAAGGGGAGGAAGCTGCGTTTTTTTTTTTGTTTATGTAGATCACAGCTTGAAAAATTGATAAATCTCGTTATGTCACATGGCCTCGATTTTGATGAGTAGTAACCGGTTTCACCACCTCCCTCACCTCACTTAAGGGAAGTCCTCTCACTTTTCTTTTTATTTTTACTTTGTTTTTTTTTTAATGCTTCTCAATTCTCTTTTTATTTTTTTATACATTGAGGACAATGTGCATGATAAGTGTGGAAGAGTGTATGCTTTATTTTGCATTTTGTTTTGCGTTTTTAGTTTATTTGTGTGTTCTTTATGTTAGTAACTAGAGTCCTATGAAGTTAAGATGAACTCTTAGTCTTTGATTAATATGTCAATTAGTTTCTTTGAGTTAATTTTTTTTTAGTTTTCAGAAAAGCAAAAAAAAAAAAAAAGAAAAAAAGAAGGAAAATTTTTTAGAAAAAGGGATTTTTTTAAAAGAGTCTTTGAGTGTTTTAATTGTGTATCTTGAGTCCTTGTGTGCTTGGTTGAGTCGGTAAAACATGCTTCTTATAATAAAAAATGCCTTCATGCTCCCAACTTTCAAGAATAAATATATCTTGGCATTCTCTTTGAAAATTCAGTGTCCTATGCTTAACAATATTTCAATCCATTCTAATAGCAAGATGGTTACATGTGAGCACCCATCCCTATAGTAATTAGTGCTATTGATAGTTACTTTTGAGCACTTAAGTGTTTGAACCTTGCTTTTTAATTCATAACTTCGGCTTAAAGTTGCATGTAATTAATTTGGAAGCTGATGTGTAGTTAGAGTTTGATTGGTGCTTGCCTTGATTTTTTTAATGATGGTATTATGGAAAAAAGAGTTATTGCCTTGGATTAAGGATGTTCCATTTGAAAATTTATCTCTTGTTATAATGTGGAATAAAGTTGAATTTTGAATCTCTTGGTACCACTGTCAATTGCACTTAAGGGTATACTTCCTGCAGACATGTGCTGGTGGTGACGAGGTTTCAAGCTTTTCTATCTTAGGCAAGTACGGCACGCAAGGGGAAACGACCGAAATAACAAAAGGGTCTAAAGACTTGGTAACCTAAGCCTTTGTGAGGGGCTAGGATTATCGATTAGAAAGCTTGCTACACGAGATACCTCGAAACCAGGTGGAACTGAGCATTACCAAAAAGAGATTCTTACTCTAAAATGTTACCCAAAAATGGGCTTGAAATTGAGCTAAATTGTGATATAAATTGAAATTTAATGAATTAATTTCCTAGCTACTTGAGACTTTGCATTAACTTGGTTTTTTGAGGAAAGCTGCACATCTTGGCAAGCATTTTTTATTTCTCTTCCATGCATTGGCATAATTATACTTGGGCAACAATATTGTGTGTGCTTAATTTGGTGCATGGCTCTTCTACTAGGTGTTTGGGGTGTTATTGAAATATCTAATGCTTGTATGGGTCATTGCTTTGTCTTGCTAAACATCGTCTTGCTATTATTTCTGTCTTTGGTCAAATTTAGCTATGGTGGATGGATTTTTGAAGAAGTTGTGCTAGAATTATAGGAAATATAGAAGGTTGGGAACATGTTTTGTGTTGTGGAGATTTGATGGAGTCAAAATTGGTTTTGAGAAATCTTGTTAGAGTTGGATGGAAAATTTGGATTCTTGAGTAGTTTCTTGTTGTTAACTGAAAGGTTGTGTTTGAATTTGAAAGTAGATGACTGGTGCTCAAAGGTGTTGGATGTTTGTTCCTGTTACTAACTGATGCATGATACAGAAAAATAATGACTTGAGCATATTTTTGATGTTGGCTACACTTGTTATTGAAAGAGAGAATACCCCAAGGTAGAAGCTTTAGTTTTTATGCTTGAAAGTTTATACTTATTGAGCATGCATGCATTTTTTACAATCTTCTAGTCATAGTTGCTTGTATTTGAATGGGAGTTTTGAAGAAAAAGTCTGTTATCAGTTTTTAAACTTTTGGATTGTTTCCTTGCTTGAGGGCAAGCATGGTCTAAGTATGGAGGAATTTGTTAAGTCCTAAATGTTCCTTAATTTCATAGCAATTTATGCTTAATCTTTGGATTAGATGCTCCCTAATTGGTGATATTTCATGTGTTTTTGCATGTTCATGCTTGGAAGAGGCAAAGGGAGCAAAATATATAGACTGGAGAGCTTTTGGACACAAATTGAGCTATGAAGGAAGTGACATGACTATTAGACGTGGCCACGCCAATAGCTATGTGAGATTTGCTATCAATAGACACCTGCAAGATATTTTGGAAGATTTCTTGGACAAAACTTATTGCTTATAAGATGTTATTTATTATTGCTTATAAGATGTTATTTAATTCTAGAAGGAAATGACTTATTTTGGAAGAAGTTTATTTTAGTTAGGACATGTTTTTATGAGACTTACCTTATCTTTTAGGTTAGCAACAAAGAGTTACCATATTAGTTAGGAATTCTTACGGTTATATTATTTCTCTAGTGCCTCCACAGGGATTATTCCATTATTCAGACTTTATTTTCCAGCAATATTATTTTTCTTTTTAGGTTACTCAAAGCTTGTATGGATTGCTAAACATCTTCATCTAGCCGGGGATTAATTCAAGTTTGAGGTTCTTCATAATTTGTGAGATCTAACTGATTCTTTCCTTTTTCCTTTTATTTATTTTCAGTATTTACATGTTTTCTATTTTAAGAATTAAAGAATTAATACTATTCTGTGATTGTTCAATTAGGGCCCGATTATTCAATTGCTACGTAGTAGGTGGCCAGTTAATTAGATAATTAATCTAATTAAAATAGTGGTGAATCAGTTTCTTAGGAAAACATATAATCTAACTGAGCAATTTTCGCTAGAGAGTCGACTTTTAGAATCAGGTCCTTTTAGAGCTATAGTGCTACCTTTAGACAGATCCTGTGGGCATCTCCGAGGGTTAGAGCGTATAATAGGTAAAGGTAGTAATTGGGGAAAGAGTGTGAAGTTCTTGAACCATTACCGACGCTGAAAGGAGGGATTAGGTTGTTAGGCTGTGCCGATGATCTTAATTGGTTTATCAGAAAGAATGAAAGTCATCACCTAGGATTGAATTTATAGGCCCAAACGAGAATTATACCTTAGGCTAGGTTTCTCAATCCTTGAATCCTGTTATTTGTCATTTTTTTATATTTATTTGCATTTTTAGTATTAATTTTGTAATTCATTAGTAAACTGTTTATTTGATTTATGCTAACGTGACCTTTGGGCGTTATCTCGTCTAAGGAGACTGTCATTCTTTCTTTTCCAGATTTATATTTTTTTTAGTTTTATTGCATTGAAACCTCTCCCCCCCCCCCGAACCTCGTAATTCACTTGTTTGACGGATTTGGCATAATTTTATAATCGTTACGCGGTCTCCGTGGTTCGACCCGACTCATCACTTGTACAAATAACAAGGTACGAGTTGGAATTTATGTTTGGGGGTTTTGATGCCCATCAAACACACAAAACAAACACACAGTATGTGCACATATACACCATACGCACAAACAGTACACACACCATTAGTAGAGATGCCACTCATATACCCCCATGCATACATACCAGGAAAAAAAATTGTTCCTTAATTTTTTTTGGCTAGGGAATAAAGATGAATGTAATAAGAGGAATGGAAATTTTTCATTGGTATTTTCTTTTATTTGGAAGAAGATAAAGTACATAGTAGAGAGATGGCTCATGGAAGACGGGAAAATGATGTAAAGGCTAAAGATGTAATTTGCATCTAAGGGGTATAATCAGAATTTAGTTTAAAACTATTAAAAAAATCAATTAATGTCGGCCATTGATTTTAACATCTAAGATCCAATGGCCTGCATTACTTGGGTGGTTTTAGGAGGTGGGAGGATTGAAGACCAACCCACACAGGAGTACTACTTTTGGCTGATTCTAAGAATGTTCCTCTACTTTTGCTTTGACAATGTGTCGTGTTATGTCGTGTGGGTTGTTCTTCTATTCATTTGACTAACACGTGTTAAAAAAAATTATAGGTTTAGTATAAAAATTCATAAATTTAGATTAAAAATTTATAATGGCTAAAACAAAAACATATAGGTTCTTTAAAAACATTTACACTTCTAAAGTAGTTATTTATAGTAAAAATTTTTGTTCTTAACCTACAAATTTTTGTTCTTGACCTACAAATTTTTGTTCAAAACCTACAATTTTTTTTGGACTAATGTCAGTGAGTTGGATGGAAGAATAGTCCATGTTGTCTTGGGTTTTAGCTGATATTGCAAGTTGAAAATAAGATTTATGATGATTGTATGCTGCTAATATAATTATAATAAAGTGATATTGTGCATAGCTTTTTGATATTATAGGTATTGAATTTATAATAAAATAACGTGAACAGTTATTGCTATTTAAGTTTGCTTATAACAAACATTGTTATGTTATAATCATTAAATTTCTCATCACATAATATTGCAAAAAATATTTATCACTGTTAAATGATTTGAATCGCATTACTAGAATTTAATATCTATATGAAAGGCCCTTTCAAATATTGTAAGAGTGACATATTAATAATATTATTGATAAGGTGAGTATCAAAAGAGTCAAAGATAAGGGACCAAATAAATTGTTCACCCTTTCACGTAATCTTCACTTGCTGATAAAATAATGCAATTTGTAATAATATATTACTGGCATGTGACCCGTGCAATTCATGAATTTTGATGTTAATTTGATATTCTTAAATTTTATATAACTAATAATATTAGCAATTGTATTTTAAATCTTCAATAAAATCACATTCTTTCATTCAATTTTATATTTTGCTAAAATTACGCAAAAAAATTATACATGTAATAATAAGTACAGACAAAATGTGGCATGTTACATAGTCAAAATATGTCATGTTGGTGTGATGTAATGAACCTAATAATGGCAAACGTAGCAAGAATTTTTTGAAAAAAAAATTGGAGTAGTAGGCTCTAGTTTCAATATACATATAGATATAGATATATTAGATGGGCAAAATAGGATGTTCATGCAAGTATATGTTTATCAGTAGCCAAAATAGGGATACGTGTGGAATGGCACATGTATATATAGCATATATTGATTTTTTTTGGTCAATATATAGCATATATAGATTAGTATAGTCATAGGCAAACTTTCCACGCTGGTATATGATGTTGAATCATACCAGTATGTGGTCCCGCGCGTTGCATGGGATTCGGAATAAAAAATTATACTTAATTATTTATTTTTTAAAAAATAAAAATTTTAAATTATAATGTTTTATCAATTGTATGTGTCATATGATTTTTTTTTTCAAATAAATTATATCGCATATAACCTATATAATGATAAAAGAGAAATAGCATAAACATGACATTTTTTTAATACTATATTTTAAAAATAGACAATAATACATATATTATATATATACTATAAAAAATTTATACAACATTTTGATTTTTTTTTGAAAATAACATTTTTAGTTTTACTTATTGGTATAGTTTGGAAAGTGGGAAAATGAAAAACCATTAATTAGGGTAGTGGAGAGAAATAATTGGGGACAAAGCAATTAATAAATAACAATTATTGGTAGTTATTAATAGGTAATTGAGCTATTGGATACAACGTAGAACACACGACTACAATCAACTGGCAAAATAATTAGAGGGAAGCAAAGTGGTGGACTGGAATAGGATGTGAAACATATGAAAGCGATTAATAGTAAGGGAAAAATTCATATTATCCCTCTGTAATAAGCGAAAGTATCACGTTACCCCCTTATGTTCTAAAAACTTCAGATTGTCCCCTTGTGTTTTTCTAAAACTTGACATACGCTCCCCTACCGTTACTTTAACTTTAACAGTGTTAAATTTAAGAGTGAAATGACCATTTTGTACCTGAAATATAATAAGCCATAAATACCCTAAAATCCCTAACTTTTAATCTCTTACCCTAAAATCCCTAACTTCTAATCTCTTCCCCACAATCCACGAAACCCCTAATCGGACAAGAATTTGTGCTGAGAATTTTGATGATGTCGTAGCTTTTGAAGGCCATTGATGGCAGTAGAAGCAGCTCAAAGTTAGTGTCTTCAATAGTGGTTGTGGCTTGGAGTTACTAAACTGAGTTTTGAGGACATTAATGGAGTCGCGGCGTTGATAAGAAGCTTATTATGGTGGTGGCTCGATGTGGAGTAGTCGAGTTTGGAATGGGAGGTAGCTTTGGGTTGCGTTTGGTTTGAAGCTTGTTTGGGTTCATTGGGTCGCAAAGATATATATATATATATATATATATATATATATATATATATATATACACATATGTACATATATACATACACGTATTAAGAGTAAGGTTAGGTTTGAAGCTCGTTTGGGTTCATTGGATTGTAGAATGAAGAAGATGAAGATGATGTTGATCAAGGGTTAAATGATATATATATATACACACACACATACACATGTATACACATATTAAGAGTAAGATTTTAATCGTGTTGTCAAGGATATTTTTGTCCAAATAAAAGGCAAACTGATTAAAAATATTAGATCAGCTACGATTATAGCGCATGTGGCTCAAATTTGACAGAAAAATAGACGAAAGGAGTTAATGTGATAAGTTTTGGAAAAACACAAAGGGGCGATCTGAAATTTTTGGAACACAGGGGAGTAACGTGATACTTTCGCATATCATAGGGAGGTAACATAAATTTTTTCCTAATAGTAATTGTGGATGGATAGATGTCTTGAGACGTGGCAATATGGTAGCAAGTGCACTGAGTGGGAAAGTTGATCCCATATTGGTTGCTAAAAAAGTAATATGTAGTAGATAGTAGAAAAAAGAGAGTGTATGTCTTTTTTTGTTTTTGTCACAAAAAAACTTTTATTACTGAAAGAACAAAGATCGATATTCAAGACCAGATAAACGTGGTCAAAAAGTACATAATCATTACAATAGCACATACCCACGACAGTTGCAGAAGACATTATCATTGACCATCAACAAAAGCTTTTGCATATTATACATTTCCAAATTAGACTCACAGAAGAAGACCCACCTAACATATTTACAAAGTATAGCACATACCCACTAGACGACCTCCAGCAAAACCACCCAAATGGCAAAATACTGCCAAATGGGAATAGGGTCACCAACCCCGAATAACAAGAGTTTAAGCTCTGGTTGAACTGACCCCCAATACACTCTTCAAACTTCTATCTAAAAGACAAAGTGTCACCAATCATAGTAGAGACAAACCAAATGAAGGAAATGAGTGGCCAAACATGCAATAATAAGAGGCAGAATCTAAGTTGAGATAATAAAGATTAACACCTGTAAGATAACAAAAAGCCAACTAAGCAACTGAAATATAGCATCATTATTCCAAATTTGGTAAATATACATTCCACAAAATAGATTTGGAATAAAATACCACATAAAAAATCACAATAAACAAGATAAAACATGCAAGAGAATAAGAAACAACGAAAAGGAATGAAAAAATGAAAGAAAGGAAAGTGCCGCTGGCCAAGGCCAGAGCAGAGCAACGATGAAGATCAAAGATGAAAGTTACAGTAGAAGATATTTTGAGAGAGAGATGGATAGGTGAGAGAGTTGGCTAGGATGTCTTTTCAATTAATGTTACATGTTACCATTCTATGGCCATTTTTTCCTCCAAAATATATTGATTCCATTTCTTCTATTCATTTAAAATTATTTCTTTACTGTCCTAATGAATTTAAATTAAATTAGATTATTTTTAATTTAAATATTTCATTCAACACTCTAGACGCCACATAAAAAATATAATTATTACAAAAAATCATCAAAAATAAAAGTTAATAATATATACACACAAACATATATGGAAAGAATGAGTACTTTTATATAAATTTTTGTCGTTTATATAGATTTTATGCGGACAAACACACATATAAATTTTATAATAGTACTCGTTCATAAACGAAAAAAATCTATATAAAAGTACTCATTCCTTCCGCGCATCGCATGGGTTACATTCTTTGTTAAAATAGGAGAGACAAAATAAAAGAACTTGTGAAATAGGTATGTCGACAGCTAGATATAAGTTTAGAAGGTGTAAAAAATAGTGATATCTAACTTTTTGCAACAATAATGAGAGGGAGCACACATTATATCATAAACTAGAAGACCCATAAGATTAATTTCTCTCCATAAAACACCTCCATGAAATTAAACTAGTAAACTATTTTGCAGATGCTAACATCAAAACTCTCAACGCCTCCACCTGGAGATGTTTGTGAAAAGAAGAAAGTAACTTGAAGAGAGAGGCTTTTTCTTTTTTCCCTTTTCTTTCCAAATACTAGTTTCTCACCTATACCCCATTGATAACTCGAACACGAGACTTATCAGTGCCACGAGAGTGGGTTTTAAGCTCCCGAGCATTGGCCTAGCTAATTATGGGGAGCCCTACAAGGTTTTCCTTTCCTCCTGCGCTTACGCGTTCCCGCATTCTCAGCTTCAATCACAGTTGGTGGCGTAAGCCTCTGCATTCACAGCTCCATCAGCTTCAATCTTTGGTGATGAAAGCCTCTCAGCATTTTCATGTAGCTCAGTTTCTTCACTTAGTGGTGGTGTCTCGATTTCAAGAAACGGTGGTTCCCAGTCATTGGTCTTTCTATTGAATGCCTCCACCTGGAGATGTTTGCGAAAAGAAGAAAGTAACTTGATGTTTGAGAAAAGACACATAGCATAAATGAACTTGATATGCACACGCAGACACATAGCATAAAAGAACCTGATATGCACGCACAAGTGATTATTACAAGACCAGTTTAGGTTTTTGTCGTTCCATCATTTGCAAGTGAGATGTGTTGAATAAGTGAGAGAAGGTGCTAGGGAGTGCTAATAAGTTAGTCAAAATTTACTTATAAACAAAAATATAAAATTTATCTATTTGGAAAATTTTGTTAAAAAGTAAATAAATTTGGCTTATAAGTAACAAAAATAAAAGGAGTAAAATACATTTTAACCCTTGTGTTTTGTGAAAGTCGTATAAAAATCTCTGTGTTTACAAAACTCGCTAATAAGCCGCTGTGATTTAAAAAATGTTATACATTGGCTCCCACTATTAGTTTTTCATTAAAGTTAACGGATTTTGGAACTAGAGGGGGGATTTTGCATTGTTTTTCAAATTAGAAGGAGGAATTTGCATCAATTTGAAAATTAGAGGAGGGAATTTGTACCAATTTGCTTGAGTTTTTTTTTTTCATTATTAACAAGTCAAAATATATTTTAGTTATGTTTTTATTTTAGGAATATTTTTATTTTTTCCGTTAACTTTAACGGAAAAACTAACGGCAGGGGTTAATGTGTAACATTATCCAAATCATAGGGGTTTATTAGCGAGTTTTAAAAACACATGGGGTTCTATGCGACTTTCACAAAACATAGGAGGTAAAATGTATTTTACTGAAAATAAAAGTACTATCCCCTAACTTTTTTTAGCTGCTTATATACAAGTAACAAAAAGAAAAGTACTATCCCTTAACTTTTTTTAGTTGCTTATATATAAGTAACAAAAAGAAAAGTACTATCCCTAACTTTTTTAGCTGCTTATAAGAACTAAGAGTGCCCAACTACTGGCCCATCACCAAAAGTGGGTTTTATCAACTGGGTTAAAATGCTTAAACTTGTGATGACAATAGTAGTGAGCCATATCATTATAAGTTGATCACAAATCTCACAAATAACTAATATGTGAGGGGCTTATATCATGGTCTCTCACAAGGTGTTCATTCATTAAGTATCATGCTCTCTTATGTATTAGAAAAAAGAAAAAAAAAAAAGCAAACAAGTCAATAGAAGAACACGTGTGAACAGTACATGCTACTGTTCACGCATAGTAAATGTTTGTTCACTATCCCCTAACTGTTTGTTCACTGACTATATGTTCGTTACCGAACAATTACTTGTTCACTGGCTTTTATAAATATATCAAATATTTGTTTATTATGCAAAACGATTTGTTCACTATTTCACACTATTTGTTCACTAACTATTTATTCATTACCCTACAATTATTTGTTCACTAACTTTCACATATACATCAAATATTTGTTCATTACGTCATAACTATTTGTTCACTAGCTCACAACTATTTGTTCACTGAACATTTCTTCATTACCACACAAATTTTTATTCATTGACTTTTATATATACATCAAATATTTGTTCATCACCCTATAACTATTTGTTCAATGCTCTAACGCACATAGACACAAAACGCAAACACATCTGCATACTTGAAGAGCAAGGTGAGCTTTAATGGTGAATTGATCTTGGAGCATTCAAACACCGCGTGAGAGGTACGGTTAGAATCGCGACGAGAAAAGGAAGAGTTTGGTAGTTGCGGCCCGGTGAGATGATGCTAGAATTTTTGCCGACATGAGAAAGAAGACGATGGGTTTTAATGGTGAATCAAAACTTAATAGGTTTTCTTGGACATGGTGCATATCATTACGATTAGTGAAGAAAAGCTAATTTTACGGAGGTATTTATTTGATGTGAGATGACCAATGGTGTCACTAGTGAAATAAAAAAGAAAAGAAGAGAATAAGAGAGAGGTGAGGAGAGCGAAGAACGGAGAGAGAGAAAGGAAAGAAGAAAGAGAGATATGCACATTGCTGCTAAGCTATTTTTCTTTTTCTTTTTTTTTTTTCTTTTTAATGTGAAGGAGCATGATGCTCCGCAGGAACACCATGATATAGGACCATGGTATAATTTGTGGCTTTACAAACCCTTCCCCTTAAACACATGACATTCTTGTCAGGCCATAGAAGAAACCATGGCCCAAATATTCAAGCGACGTAGAACTCGCCTAGAGCCTACTCTAGTATCTTCTGTAATGATTTAGGCCCAGCAATTGGCCTACTATCACATTTAACTTAATCAATTAGCCTAAAATGTTTAAACCCGTTATGACATTAGTAGTGAATCCATGTTCTTATAAACTAAACACAAATCTCACAAAGAACCAAAACCAAATACAAAGAAATTTATACCCCTTAAAATACAATAAAATTACATGAACCTCTATTCAAACCCATCACTTCCTGCACTTCTATTTTTTCTACTCAAACTCACGCCACACACCTAATTAAATTAAATTAAATTGAGTTATCTATTTTGTAATAATTAAATTCAAACTCACAACCTTCAAAATAATAATAATTAAATTCAATTATTATCTATTGTACAATTTTTATTAATCTAAAATTAATCAACTTAGAGTGTGTTCTTGTGCGTCTAATATATATATATATAGAGTACTATGCTTAAAAAGTTATGTTAATTTTAAATTACAAAAAATATATTAATTTTGTTTCACAATATTATTAATGAAATGTCCTTTTAGTCATTTCAACAAATACTATTGTTTATAAGCACATATTTATCAAACATGTTAATAGCTTATGAGCACATATTATTCAAATATTATTTTGCTTATTTCTCATTTACTTATAAGTATAAAAAAACTGCTTATATTTATCAATTGCTTATAAGCAACTTAAAAAAAAAAACAAAGTCAAACGGGCTCATATATAGTGGTGAGATTAGAATCTAAGATTTTTTTTTCCTTTTTCCTTTTTTCTTAACCCCCATCCCCAACCCATCCTCATGTCCTAGATGGGGTTTGAACCCAGGACTTCACCCTTGGAATGAGGTAATCTCAATAACTTAATCTAGCCCCTAAACTGCACTTGAATCTAAGATCTTTTTAATAATAACAACGTCTATTACTATTCAATTGAGTAACCACTTCAAAAAACAAAAAGGTTCAAGTAATTAGATAGTGTGTTTATATGACCTAATTGTGAGATTTCAACAATTAAGCTGTAAAGTGTTTAGCAGTAGAGTTCTGGATAAAATTGTTATTTAATAAACACTATTGATTGTTTGGCTTTTAAAATAAAGGAAAATAATTTTTTATATGATGTAATAAGTCTTTCTTAAAAAGTTTTAATTTGGAACTTTTGTTTTTTTAGTTTTCTCTAATTTCAACTTTTATGGAAAAGGTCTTTTAAAAATAAGTTTAATAAATTAATTTCAACTTTTGAATTCACAGAAAATATTTTTAAGTTTCTAACATCTAGGCCAAACAGACTCAAGTAATTTGATATTTTCAACATGTCTCTTATGTATAAACAGTATTGTAAACTATGTAAGTAATAAACGCCATTACGAGTTACGACTTGAATAGCTCTTTTTCTCTAACATATATTAGCTCAAATAAGCTACACCTAAAGGAGCCAAGAACTGGTCCACACCATGACACGACACATATAATTACTCGATGAAGAAGATGAATTAGGCAATGTCGTTGCTCGAGTATATATCTTAATTAATTACCTTACAAGAAATGGAGCAGAAACGAAACTGGTCAGGATCGTTGAGTCTTCTCTGACATACATCGCAGGTTGCATCCCCATCAATTTGAGCTTCAGAACCACAATGTGGAAGGGGATTCAGAGATATCACCCATTTCTTGTTGCACTTGTATGGCTGCATTACTCACACCATCATCACAAGCTGGACATGACCACTGCCAACCACCAAACATCTTTTACGTTTTAAACTCGATTTTAATATGATGATCCTATATATACTCGAAATATGCTTGGAATTATGAGTGTGTCTGCATAGATAATGTATGTATCTATGGTGTGTGTTAATTGCCTGTGCATTGTTTGTGTTTTTCATGTATATATGTATACGTAATATGTTTGTTTTTAGTATGTGTGTGTTTGCGTGTGTGTCATGTGCCCTAGAAATGTTAGACACAGCTCAAGAATTGAGTTTTCGTATTTTGGATGAGAATGTTGACTTACTTGATAGTTGGACTATGGGATCACAGGGCACTCGAAAGTTTGCTTTATAATATGAGTTCCCTTGTCAACAAAAAATATATATGTATGCGTGTGTGTGGGGGCATGCATGCATGTCCGCATGCGTGCACATGTAAATGCATGTGCGTATGTGTATCTATATAAAAAATTTTGTTATGATAACAAGGCTATTTACATCCATAAAATAGAGTATATATTTACTAAAAGGTTGCATCCGCAGCATCAGTAGAAAATTGATCGAAAATACAAATGGAGAAGGGTAACGTGCAATCTTTCAACAAAACATAGGAAATTTTTCTTGATTTTCAATATTATAGGTGATGATGTATAACTTTTGCATATCAAATGGAGATTTAATTTCGTACATTTTACACCATATGTAAATCAATATGATAATGTTTCACATTAATGATTTTCGGATCATAGGCAAGTAATCATTGCAAAAAAAAGTTGAAGAATTTTATTTCAATTTGACAAATAAAAATTAGACAAAGGTTACCTGAATTTTCGAACAATCTATGTGATTCTCTATCTAGCCAAGGAACAACATCCTTGTAGACATGACGATATATGGTAAGCAACTTGTGCTCTTCACGAGCACCTTCTGCAATGCAATATCTGCAAGCAGATGAATCATAAGTGATGCAGTATCGGTTAACCTCATTCTTCTGAAATTCATAAACAGAGCAAATGCTGAAGAACGTCATTTGCAGGAAGGACTCAAGCCACTGTGGCACCTTGTGTTTGACTGACACTTCATCCTGAGTTATCATAAAATACATCATCCATCTTATTATATATCAAAATACTCAATGCTTACTAAAAGACCGTGACATTTACTAATATGAGCATGTTTATTCTTCTACTACTGACGAAGAGTATTAGCATTTACCCATTGTTAACGAGTATTTGGTTCGTGAAATAATTTTTCATTCTTTAGAATTATATAAAAATTTAAAAAATGTCCCTAAGCCAGAAAAGGAAAAAATATCATAGATGTTTGCGTGTGTTGATTGGACGTTTATATTTGATGACTTTCTGTGTTTGTTGACCATGTTTTCATGTGTGTACATTCACCGTGTATGTTTGTGTGTGTTGACCATATGTGGACCAAGGAGAGAGAAGACAAAAAAAGAAACGGAAAAGAAGTGAGCTAGAGAGGGTATTTTCGTTTTTTTTGGCTTTTTTGTTTACAGCATTCTCCTAACTTAAGAAAGTAAGACTCCCACCCCTTACATGGAATAAATTTTGTTAAAATTCATAAAAATATTAAAATTTTGAAAATATGAAAATATTTTTTATTTCACCAACCAAATACAAAACTATAATACGATATTTCTAGGTTCGCCTTCTTTATAATCTTGTGAGATTTCACAAACCAAGCCTCTAGTATATACCTTGCATAACTAGCGTCGCACAAACACAATTATCTTGAGAATCATTTCTTATTTGTAACGTAACGCCATTTATGATTGAAAGAATTCTCCTTTTGAGATACTCTCTCACGCCTCTCTGAACATACAAAATTGTACAAATAAATATCCATGCATCAATTGGATTCTATCTATTTCTTATACTCTATTTCTTGTACTCTCTGTTTTTCGATTTGAAACATTCCAGGACACCAATAGCCAGTTTGTCTTCTTTCTATAATTAGTGCTTGTGCTAATTTTGTTGCGCTTCTTTGTTAATGAGAAATAACTTTCAATTTTTATTTCGTTAATTTTTATAGATATTTTTTTTGGATATTTTTAGGTTTTTGTGTGTTTTTTTATTATTTCTAAATATCTATAAGAATTAATTATAGTGTTTTTTTATTTTTATTTTTTGAAATATCCTATGACAATGATACCATTACGTTCAAAATCAGTTATAATATTCACTTGAATAATTCAATGACATATCTTAGCCATTTTATTTAGTAAATATTTACAATTAAAGAATATTTTTCGTTCACTAAATTAGTAAAGTTATTTTAGTCATATTTGGTTAAATATTTAATAGCAGGAGTTAAATTGAATGTTTCTTAAAAAATCATGATTGATTTAGATATTTTAAAATAATAAAGACCGAACCTAAAAGGAAATAATAGGAATTTGTAGTGATCACAGAGATTGGTTAGTATTAAAGACTATTTAATAGAAATAAACCAAAAACTTAATTAAAAGATGAAATATCTCCTAAAGTCTTTTAAATTTTGATGAAGTATAATCATCATCCTCCTCCTCATCATCATCATTATTATTATTATTACTACTATGCTAGTATAATTATATAGAAGAATTACTAAATATCATTTCATTTTTGTAGTAATTTTTGTATCAGTGTTCTTATTTGAATTTTTAAAAAAATAATAGGGATTAATTAAGAAAAATACTAGTACTTATAACATAATTTTCTCATTTGTTAGTGTACTATATCTCTAAAATCTATATCATATAATATTATATTATTAAGTTGTGAAATATTAAGGACTAATATAAATATATTGAAATAATACAAATTTTGACTATGTTTACAGGCTAATTTAACTATGTACTTAAAATATTATCGACTAATTTAAATAGTTTGAAAGTCCTCATTATTTTACCCATATTTGTACTAATCTGAATAACTTTTTTAAATATAAAGGACCGATATAAAATTTCTTAACTAATAAAAACTAACGTGATTGTTTAATTTAGGGACTAATTTGACTATGTAGTAAAATATTACGAATTAATTTGAACATTTTAAAACTATAAGAGCTAAGTTAGAGAAAAATGACAATATTAAGTGCTACTCTCTCAATAAAAGCTGATGTGGCATGTCTCTTTTAGCTCTACTCCATAGAACTTATATATATATATATATATATATATATATATATAATACACACACACACACTAGTGCACTTTTATTTGTGCTTCACACGGATTTATTTTTTTAATAGTAAATGTTAAATTAAGTTAAATTTATTCATTTTTAATAGTTGATGACGAATTTAGTCATGAATATTTTATACTTTGCACTGGTTTTGTTTAAATAATAAATATTAAATTTATTTAGATTTAATCTTTAGAATTCACAAATAGAAAATACTTTAAGGCTTTTAAGCATTAATTAATTAGTAATTAAAATTTTAAATTAAAGCTAATAATATATATCCATAATGAATAAGAAATGAACCTTTCAAAATTCATGAATGAATATCATTTTAAAAATTAATTTTCAATTAAATTTCTAAATCAAAACTAAGAACTATATATATTCATATAATAGATAACAAGAGAATCTTTTGGGATTCACAAATGATTATTTAATTTTTCAATGAAAACTAATAATTTAATTTATCCATTAAGGCAAAAAAAATAAACATAAAACAAATAAAAATTTATTGTATAAGTTAATAATAAAATAATTACTACCATATAATCACTGGCATGACATTTTTGTAATACTCAAAAAAGTATTTTTTAATAGTAATATTAAATTTATTCGGATTTAATCTTTTAAAGCTCACAAATGAATATTATTTTAAAAATTAATTGCTTGGAAATTAAATATCTAATACTAATAATATATATATATATATATATATATATATATATATACATACATAATAGATATGAAATAAACCTATTGAAGTTTACAAATGAATATTATCTTAAGCATTAATTGATTGACCACGTAATATCTTAATTAAAGCTGATAATGTATATCCATAAAAATAAGAAATAATAGAAAGTAAAATGATAAATAAAAAAATAACCATACTATATAAGCGCTAACATGACACTCTCACAATGACATTGACATAATACTCTTATAATGCTTATAAAAGTTTAGAACTTTTATATATAGTATAGATAGGTATAGGTAGATTATATAGATATAAAGATATAGATTATATAAATGTATCACAAGTCATGAACAGTACAATGTAGAATAAATAGTATTATTTATAGGAAAAGAAAGGGAACCACATCTTACAAAACTAAATGGTAACAGCTAAAACAAATGTTACTCCTTTTATTGCAAGTTGTAACATATAAAGATATAAATGTATGTAAATGTCATCAAGACACAATGATGGACAAAACTTACGCCAATGCAAAAGTTATGATGCTACGTCACACAGGCAAAACTCAAGAAACTTTTCGTGAGATACTACAGATTTATTGATTGTAGATGCACCAAAAGTCATGAATGGTACAATATAGAACAAAACTATTTAGTGAAAAAAAGGGAACCACTTCTTACCAAAACTAAATGATAACTGCTAAAACAAATGTAACTCCTTTTATCGCAACCCGTAATGTATAGAAATATAAGTGTATGTTAATTTATATTATATAAAAGTTCTACATTTTTGAGTATTATGAGAATGCCAAATCAATGCCATTGTGAGAGTGTTATATCAGCACTTACATGGTATGATTATTTTTATTTATTATTTTACTTTCTATTATTTCTTATCTTTATAAATATACATTATTAGCTTTAATTGAAATATTAAATGGTCAATCAATTAATGCTTAAGAAAAAATTCATTTGTGAATTTTAAAAGGTTTATTTCATATCTATTATGGATATATATTATTAGTATTAGAAATTTAACTTCCCATCAATTAATTTTTAAAACGATATTCATTTATGAGTTTTAAAAGATTAAATCCAAGTAAATTTGACATGACTATTAAAAGAAATACTTTTTTTTGAGTATTATGAGAGTGCTATGTCAACGCTTATATGACAATAGTTATTTTATTATTAGCTTGTACAATAATTTATTATTTATTATTGATTTTATTTTTATTATTTTTTATCTTTGTGGATATAATTGAATTATTAGTTTTAATTGCAAATTAAATAATCAATCAATTAATATAATTTATGTGTGAATTCCAAAAGATTCTCTTATTATGTATTATGGATATATATTCTTATTTTTAATTTAAAAACTTGATTGCCAATTAATTTTTAAAAATAATATTTATTTGTGAATTCAAAAGGTTTATTTCTTATTCATTATGAATATATATTGTTAGTTTTAATTTAAAATTTTAATTACTAATTAATTAATGTTTAAAAGCCTTAAAGTATTTTTTAGCCATGAATTTCAAAGATTAAACCTAAATAAATTTAATATTTATTATTAAAAAAATCGTATAAAACATAGAATATTCATGACTAAATTGGTACAAAGCAGGATAAAAGTGCCTTATTGTTATTAAGACTCATATAGATAAGGGTTTTTTGTTGCCTAAGGGAGTGGTTGAGAACATTGAAAAGAAACTTGGTTCGTTCTTGTGGTCAGGGTAGAAGGGGAATGGCAGGAGAGCAAAGGTGGATTGGGATACTGTTTGCAGGCCGATTGATGAAGGAGGACTGGGCATAAAACGCATCAGTGATTTTAACCTTGCAGTGGCATGTAAAATGCTTTGGAAGATCCATAATCGCATACTGTCAATCGGGGTTGAGTGGGTATATGCATACCATTTGTCTAACAAGAACTTGTGGATAGTTAATATTGTTAGCTCTGCAGCGTGGTACTAGAGAGGAGGCTTTTGGAGATACGTTCCGTTTTTCAAAAGTATATTTTCCATAAGATTGGCAAAGGGGAGGGTACTCACTTCTGGATTGACAATTGGCATCTGTTGGTATTCTCATTAGGAGTGTACATCAGAAATCGCAAAAACTGTTTAGACCGAACAAACTCAACTGTAAACAAATGATTTTTAAAGTAATTCGGTTAGTTACGATTTTATTTTTTAAAAATCATAGAAGACAGTTTGGTTTTCGGTTTTAGAGAGTGAAAACCGTGGTTTAAACCAAACAGCCCGCTATAGTAGTATTATTATTATTTATTTTATATATATAGACAAACACACAAATGAATATATTTCTATATAAATAAACGTTTAGCAATTATATATAGACTAATACACTGTATATGCTTGATTATTTATTTAAGTCTTTAATTCTTTTCTAATAAGTTTTGGAATTGAACAAAATGATAGTATTATAGTTTTTATCTTTAAAAAGATTAACAATAAACACTCAAAATAAGTACAAAAGAAAGACAATTTGATCAAGTGATATCAATCAATTTGAAAAATTGTAAGTTTTGATACTAATTAAAAGTGAAATACCTCTATATTATAATATGCATATGAATTTTGTTATTGTTGGTATATATCATAATGTAAATGTTTTATCTCATAAAATCAATTGAAAAAACCACCTAGAATCGCACTAAACCCCATTAATTGAAACTATTGATTCCTTTAGTACTTTGGTCGGTTTTGGTTTTGTGAAGTAATAAACCGTCTAAATTGGTTCGATTAGAAAATTAGTGCAAAAACTACACTAAATCACCCGTTTACACCCTTAGTTCTAATGGATTATTTTGGGCTAGCGGCTGAGCGAGGGAATGGTTTTGATGAGTTTGTAAAGGTTGGGGAGTTTATTGAGCATGATGGGTGGCGCTGGCCAAATAGTCCAAGTATGCTGGACAAGCTAGCAGCTAAAATTGGAGATATAGACCCATGTCTTGGTCGTGAGGACTGTGTGGTATGGTTGAGGAGTAGGAATGGGTGCTTCATAACACGGTCTGTGTGAGAGATGTGTAAGAGGTAATTTCATAAACTAACGTGGACTAGTGTTATGTGGTTTTAGGGCAATGTGTCGAAGTATGGTTTTTGTGCATGGCTAGCTTGACTTGATCGACTTCCAACGAAACAGACTTTTTGTCTTGGGAATTCAATGTGGATCCAATGTGTATCTTTTGTCGACGACAGATGAAGACAAGTGATCATCTATTCTTTGAGTGTAGATTTACTCATAGGTTGTGGTGTAAGGGCATGGGCCTAACCAAGTGCTACAGTAGATTAAAGGAATGGCATCAAATAGCTAGTGGAGTCCATGAGGTTAGGAGCCAAAATTCATTGCAATTGCTGGTCCTTCGGTTATTATTTTCTGCGCTCATATTTTATGTGTGGAAAGAGAGGAATTTAAGGTTGCATCGCATGCGCTCACTGAGGAATGTATGTTTAGTCGATTGAGTTTGTCATTAGGAATAAGGTATGGAAGGTGGGGAAGTTTACGGATTTTTTTACCCAAATTTTAATATGCTATACAAAACTAATCCAATCCGTGATAGGGTTTAAAAAATAACCCATTCTAGTTTCCAAAACGCGCCAGACACACTCAGGGAGAGCAGACTGCACTCTGGGAATGCGTCCGTGTTCCAGGAGCGCGGCCGCATTCTCGGAGAGCGGTCCGCCTTCCCGAAACGAGATTGCTTGTCCCAGCTTTTCCCTGTCCATTCCCCTGGCAGATTTGATTGGATTGCAGGGAATTTATTCTTAATAGCGCATTTTGGGTGTGCGTTTACAGTGATTCGAACATATTTCCTACCATCGGTTATGCTCTAGTCACTTCACGTCACGGAAATTTCAAAATCTCACTCCCGAATGCATTTTTAACTATATAAACCCCAACCCCTTCCTCCACCGGCTTATTCAATCCTTTGCCCATTCTACGTCTCACACACTAACTTTCTACCAAATTCCTTCCACTTCTTGCTATAACTTTCTACCAAAGCACCTAAAAGAATGAATTCAAGCGAAATTCTTGTTTTTATACTACGACAGTCACAAAAATAATGACTGATTACGGTCTTGGTTATAGAAGTCCAAATATACCACGCAAAATCAAAATTCTTCCCAATACAACTTACGATCAATTTGTTTCTCGGGTAATTAGAAAACTCGGGGTGCGTCCAACCATTGATAGATTAACTCATACTATCATGACCCTAGATGGGATGCTACATTGCAGCAGATTTATTATTACCCAAGTGCAATAATTGATGATGAAGATTTGTGGGACATGTATGGCACAGCTCACAGTGATTGGAACCGTTGTGTCGCACATGTAATAGTGGATGTTTTGTGTGACGACGTGTATGTGTTGCAACCAATGGCTGACGTCACGTACAGTCTAATATGCTGGACCTAAATGCAGCACCACTGTATAATGAAGATGAATAGATCAATATTGTAACAATAGTGGTGGAGTTTGCCACTTTTTCCATTTCCCTGCAACTACAGTCCACTTTTGAAGTTGGAAGACCCACTTATCATGGTGGTGGCAAGGAGGAGAGATGTGACGTAGCAGCAAATACTGTTTTGTCAGAGGCAGACAAAGAAAACGAGGATGGTAAATTGAACGATCAGGAAGATGTGGTCTTAGAAGCAAGTTTGCACAACCAAATTGAGGACGATGTAGAAGGACCAGATGTAGATGCAGCGCCGGAGGTAGATAAGGAGGAACCAATTGAGTTCCAAACTACTAGGACTAAATTCTACACGACAAGTAGGTACGAGCCACCCAAATGCCCAATATGGGACCCCGACTGGATGGATCTGGCCAAACGAATGGTGGTCTTATCCAAAGTGGATGCGATAAGGGCTGTTCAACAGAATGCGATATATATATAAAAGGAATACAGGGTCCTCAAGTCAAGTAAGACCTTGTTGAACGTACGATGTAGGGAAACGTACATCGGAAGTTTAGCATGCCCATGGTTTATAGGTGTCATAAAGAAAGCAACGCATAAGTAGTGGGAGATCAAGCCGTATAAAGCTAGACATGTTTGTATGGCACAAATATCTGCGTCCGGCACAGAAATTTGACTTGGGGTTTGGTTGGATATTTGGTGAGGTATTTCATAGATAAGAAGGCTGATTACGAGGTCAGGCTTATCCAAGCTCACATGAAGAAGAAGCTTAATGTGGATGTCAGTTGCAGAAAAGCTTGGAATGGCCAAAATGAAGCAATTGAACTAGTGCATGGCAACTGGGACACGTCATACCAAAAGCTCCCGCAGTTTCTTGGTGCTGTGATGGCCAAGAATTCAGGTAGTGTTGTAAGATACATGTTCAACAAAGGTTTAACACAGGCGAAAAAAATTCGACATGGTTTATTGGGCGTTCGGTCCATGCATCCATGTGTGGAGGCATTGTAAGCCTGTGGTTTTACTGGACAGTACACATTTGCGGGGAAAGTACAAGGGTCATCTCCTAGTTACATTAACCATTGATGCCAACTGCCAAGTATTGCCATTGGCCTTTGTAGTTGTGGGCGTAGAGACAACACGTGCTTGGTCATGGTTCTTACAGCAGTTATGTGAGAACTTCTTTTCTGGGATGCCCCAAGTATGCATCATATCCAATAGGCATATAGACATCGCCTCTGCAATCTAACGACTTACACGTGATGGTCAACTTGAAATAAAACATCGCATTTGCTTGAGACATCTCAAAAGCAATGTGATTAAAAGATGGCAGAATCAATTCATTAAAGACATGTGTTGGATAGCTGGGCGAGAATGTCAAGCACAGAAACATTTGCATGCAATGTACATGATCCTTGCTGTCGACCCTAGTCAGAACGGTGTTGGCAGACGAGTACACAAGTTCCTATCCGAAATCTCAACTGACACATAGACCATGAACGCTGGTGGGGGATATAGATGGGGTGTGATGACCACAAATAATGTCGAATGCTTCAACGGTGTCCTCGTCGGTGCTAGAGGGTTACCTATCATAGCCCTTGTTACTAACACTTTTATGAAGATAAAAGGTTACTTTCATGATCGGTTGGTCCATGCGATGCAATTAGAAAGTGAAAGCCGTTGGCTCCCTCCTAGTGTGAGGGAGCTCTTTGAGAAGTAGGCGACCTCGTCACATCGCCATCATGTACTTAGTTTCAGAGAGGATGGAAGATACTAGGTCAGTCGGTTACCAGTGCGATGGAACGAGAATCCGCCAGACCAAGTAGTCAATTGGGAAGAAAGTATGTGTACTTGTGGTAAGTGGGTTGCATATCACTTGCCATGCTCACATGCACAAACCATTGCTTGGTTTAGGGGGTTTAATGTGGAGAACATGATACTTTAACAGCTAAAAGTGAAAGCATACAAGGATACCTATTGGAGGACATTACAGCCCCTTGGACACTAATTTTATTATCCTCCAGCGCCTACATGGATGTTGCATCCGAACCCTGTCGTGTTCGATAGAGAAGAGGATGAGTCGGAGGCGGCGCATCCCAAACGAGATGGATTACTTGAACCGCAATGGACGACAAAGGTGTATAACATGTGGTCAACCAGGCCACACCGCTGCAATTTGCCCTAACAATCAAAATGCGTAATCCGATAATGTTTTTATGTTTACTAGTTGTGATGTGTGGTATCTGTAATCATGTTTTGTTCACTTATTGTAACATTGTAATGTTAATCTTGTAATGTCTACTTCAACTGAAAGGAACATGTGCATAATGTCTAATGAGAAACACTAAGTATTCAGTGGTTTAATAAAAGCATGTATGGATCATAAGTAACCACATAAATGAAAGACATACAGGAAAAAACACAACACAATCCCATTAATACATAAAACAGTGTCATAAATACATATGGAAAAAAAAATAAAGTGCTACACAATTAACGACATAATTCTGGTGTGTAATGCTAAGGGCCCCTTCCCCTGTTAGTACGGTTAGGTAACTGATGTCTAACAGGGGATGGTGCGCTCGCTTTCTGGCAAACGTGTCGGGCGTGGAGGCTTCTGTGCTGGTGATTGTGTAATAGGTGCTTGTGTCACGAGTGCCTGGGACTGCGGTGGCTGGTCTTGTTGTTCAACACCACTATCGACCAACTACTCATGAACGTAGTCCCTGGACCCCATGTATCTATTAGAAGACCCCCTGGATGATTCGCTCTGTGTCTCCTTGTCATCCTCCTTGTAGTCATCTGGCTCATCAATCACCAACCTAGAGGATCCACCACCATAGAGCATACCGTGCCTACTACCGCTGCTCTGACCTATCTCCATGTTGGAATAATCAATGGGGTCAATCGATACATGGATCGGTGCCATGAGGCCTGCGTCGGCTACATGGGCTGTGTGGGCTGACGATGATGTAGCAATGGCATATCGGGGGTGAATGGCATATGATGCGAATGGGCACTGGACAGTTGTGATGACCTAGTGGGATAAGTATGATGCTCTTTGCACTGCGAAGAACGAGTATACTGGGAATAATGCTATCTACTCTACTGTGATGGCTGCATTGAGGACGCATTAGGCAACTCCCACACTGCTCTCTGCTGTATGAGGTGCTCGTGCTGCGTGTGTTGGAGTGCACTCTCACCGTATAGTTGCATAAGCTGTAAATGCCTTATCATAAGATCTATGGACTGTGCATCGCCGGGAAGGTCCCTCTGCCTGTATTGTTACAGCAAATCACGGGAGTGATGGACTACATGCTGTACTACTGTCACCTAGATGAAAACATAACATAGTGTGATTAATTTCATTTAAGTGTTTAAAGTTTGCATAAAGAACAAAAACAAATACAAGTATTGCTTACCAGTGAAGTCTCATCATGTGCAGATGCCACATAACCATCCCTCATATGACTTGTACCCGCATGACCAGCATGTAATATGGTCACCCTACGGTACCAAGTTATGTAAGTCCGGAGTGCTACTACCGTCGATGCATCCTCCAATTGTTCATGAAGAATGTGCTGCTGCCAATTCCCCCACATATTTGCTACCTGTGTCAGGGCAGCTCCCTCGACCTTTTCCTTCCCGTCCCTGTGCTTCTAGTGATTAGGCAGATCACAAAAGAATACCAATCGTAGTCCAAACTGCCGCAACATAGGATCAGGACGATGCCACTCAACAATATGCCCAAATATCAACGGGAATCGAGCACATCAAACGTCACTGTCCTAAATAAAATACGGTGGTAGGTTGTCCAATCATCCTTAATGTCCGCCATATAAAGCGTAACCAAAACAAGTACCAAGAGTCACTTGCATTACGCACATGTTCAATAATAAGAAGATAAAAGTATTTATTAAAAAATTTAAGTTTACTATACCTCACCAGGTTGCAAATGGTCGATAACATCATGACATTCAACTTGCCTTGACTTTTCGGATGCATCTGTCATTTCTTTCTTCATATAAGACATAACACCTCATGGAACGCCAGGGAGCTGAAACAAATGCTCATGCTCATACTATTGTTGCTATAGCCGCTCTCATGTGGGATGTAGGAGCTGAGGCAAAAGCTGTGAATCTATCCCATGCAAAAAACTGCAATCAATAAACACTTGTTACAATAAAGTTAATGTTGGCTAAATACTAATTATCGATTTTGATGATGAAAATTTGATATGCTTTTATAATTATTTTACTATGCCTTTATAATTATTTTACTAAAAAGCATCTTGTAAAGATAAGTGCTAAGATGAGTAGATAGATGCTTGGAAGATGGAAGAAGATGAGCAAATGAGCACTATTTGAAGAAGAAGAAGATGAGAAGGCATAAGGAGGAGAAGAGGCGTCATAAGGGGTACCAGATGTTCTTGCTCTTCCTGTGAAATGCCTAAGTGTTGCAAGTGTTTGACTCAAATCTTTATTTTTTAACTCAAACAATTTAAATCTCATGCACATTAGATTTCATAAAAGCAAAAATGATTTTGAATGCACACTTAGTGTAAATATGTGTTTTTGAAGTGTTTTCAAGTCATAACAAGTATTTACAAAATGCCTTAAGATGATTTGGAGTTATGAAAATTTGATAAAATTTTGTTTAAAAGTTTTTCAAGCAAAGTTTGGCTTTACTTCTGTTTGTGGAGTGGCCGGACCCCCCAGCCGGTCGACCAGCTGACGGGGGAGGGTCGCCAGGCCAAAACAAAGAGTGGAAGAAAAAGCCGAACCCCTTTGCCGGTCGACCGGCTAAGGCGTCCGGCCTAGTCAGAGAAGGCCAAGAAGAGGCTGGGCGACCCAGTGGCCGACCGAGGGAAATCTTTGTAATAACTGTACTAGCCGTTTATTACCGTTTTGGCCAATTTCGTCTATTTTCTTCCACCAACAAAAGCCCTAACTCTCAAATCTTTTTAAATACATCTTCAAAACTCATTCAAATCATCAATTGAAGCTTGCAAAATCACATACTATCATTCAATTGATCTTTGAGCTATTCTTGCAACATTTTTGGGCTTTCAAGAGCACTTTTCATTGCTATATCCTCTTGTAAGAAGAATTTACATATTCTCCATCATTTCTTATTTCTTTGATTGTATACACATTTTGAGAGCTGAAAATCTTCAGAGAGACATCCATTAAAGCTTGTAAAAGTGTGGGAAAATCTTAAAGAGTGGGACTCTTGGGTTCTTTGAAGTTTGGCTTCAAAGAGGTGTAAAATTAGTCTTTGCTTCACCAAGATTTAAAGAAGCACTTTGGTGAAGATTGTTGAAGTCCTAAGGGGAGCATCCTTGGGCGGTGGACATAGGTTTGGCCAAACCACCTTAAAATCGTTTGTCCTCCTTCTCTCTACATTTTATTTATTACTATTCACTTATATTGATTACATTGTGTTTGATATATTGTTTGATAAAAATAGTTGAATTTTTGTGAATTTTTAAAAACAAAAATTAGTAAATATATCTTAATTCACCCTCTCCTCTTAAGATATTTGCACTCACAATTGGTATAAGAACTAGGGTTCTACCTATAGTTTAACAACTAGTAGAATTACATTTAGCAAATATGGAGGGAATTTCTATTAAGCAAGCACCCCCTTTTGATGGAACCAACTATGCATTTTGCAAAATGAGAATGAAAGTGTTTATACAATCACATGATTATAAAGCTTGGAAACTTATAGAAATGGACCTACCTTATCTACAAAATTAGAAGGGGATAGGAGAATACCCAAACCCAAAAATGAATGGAATGATGAGGATATTAAACTATTTGAGTTAAATCAAAAAGCTTTACATTATTTATCAATGCTATGAATGCCACCGAATTTGTAAGGGTAATGGGGTACACTTCGACTGTAGAACTTTGGGACCAATTGGAAGTAACTTATGAAGGAATTAGCCAAGTAAAAGAATCTAGAATTGCTATGCTTGTACATAGATATGAATTGTTTAAGATGCTTCCTAACAAAAATATTGAGCAAATGTTTACTAGATTTGTTGAAATTACTAATGGCTTGAAGGCACTTGGAAAGGATTATTCCAATGTAGAGAAAGTAAGGAAGGTGCTAAGGAGCTTGTCATCATCATGGCAACCAAAAGTCACAGCCATCAAAGAAGCCAAAGATTTAAACACATTGGAGCTCAATGAGCTCATTGGATCACTCATGACTCATGAGCTTGAAATAAAAGACCATGAAGAGGAAGAGAGAAAAGCAAAGAAGTCCATTGTGCTCGTTGCATCAAAATATACATCAAGTGATGATGAAGAAGATGATGAGGACCCGAAAGATGAGAAAATTTCACTTCTTGCCCAGAACTTCAAAAAGTTCGTGAAGTTTAGAAAGATGAAAAAAGGAGCATCTTCAAACAATGCAAATTGGAAGAAAAAAGGAAAAAAAAGCAAAGACTTCAAGAGGACAAAAGAAACAAAAGGCGACGAATTGAAATGCTTCAATTGCAACAAGCTGGGACACATAAAAGTAAATTGTCCAAAGCTTTCAAAGAAGAAAGAAGGTAAGGCACTCAAAGCCACTTAGGACACCTTCAAAACTGAAAAGATATGGAAGAGCAACATGAGTTAGCCAACTTTTACCTTATGGCCAATGAGGATAAGGTACTATCTTTACCTTCTCCATCTATTTATTATTCATCTAGTGAAAGAGAGGAAGAGGAATATAGCTTTGATGAACTAAAAGATGCATTTGCTAAATTACATGATGATCTATCTCTAGCTTTAGTAGAAAATAAGCAAATGCATAGAAAATTGAAACTTGCTCTTGATGAAAAAGAAATTTTAGAAAATAAAAGTGCGTCTCTCATAGAAAAGATGGAAATCTTGGAAAAAGAAAATGATTCACACGCTGGAGATTTTGTAAAATTTGAAAAAGAGGTTAAAGATTTAAAAAAGAAAAATATGGACTCGAATGGGATTATTCAAAAATTTACAAATGGCAAAGAGAACTTTGAAAAACTCCTTGGTAGTCAAAAATTGGTTTTGACAAGAGCGGAATTGGGTATAAACCAAGCATTAATCAAAAGTATTTTAAAACCTATTTTGTCAAGGTTTCTACCTCTACACCCTCCTCTTCACCAAAATCTAACATTTCTTGCACATATTATGAAAAGAAAGGACATGTATCAACTCATTGTTATTACAAGAAACTTTGTGATAGAGGATCACATGTTCCACATTGGCAAAGACCTAAATGGGTGGTCAAAACCAAAAATTGAAACTAACACCAATGACCCAAGGTGTGACCCCAAAATAAAGAATTGCATTTGAATTTCATGTGTGTAAGTGTACAATGAAAGCAAAACAAGCAAAATGAAGTGGATCTTGGATAGTGGATGTTCCAAACACATGACGGGGAACTCAACACTCTTCTATAAATTGAAAAAGACAAAAGGAGGAGACGTTACCTTCGGCGACAATAGCAAAGGAAAAATAATCGGAAGAGGAAGCATTGGTAACGAAAATTCTCTTGCTATACATAATGTCTTACTTGTGGAAGGTCTAAAATTTAATCTACTTAGTATTAGTCAATTATGTGACAAAGGTCATAAAGTAGTTTTTCAATCCTCTAGTTGCATTGTGTATGATTGTGGAAATGATAATGTATTATTTGTAACTAAGAGAAATGAAAATGTTTACACCGTTGAAATTGATCAACTTATGTGTCAACATGTTAAATGCTTGTCTGTTATGTATAATAATGCTTGGTTATGGCATAAAAGATTGGGACATGCTAGCATGAGCTTGTTGAATGATTTATCAAAGCTTGATCTAGTTAGACACCTACCAAAGCTAAAGTTTGAAAAAAGACAAAATTTGTGGTGCTTGTCAATTCGGGAAACAACATAAGACATCTTTCAAACCCCTAAATAAATTTTCAACAAATAGAGTATTGCAATTATTACATATGGATTTGTTTGGACCTATTGATGTGGCTAGCTTAGGAGGTTCTAGATATACATTTGTAATTGTAGATGATTATACTAGATTTACATGGGTCATGTTTCTTGCACATAAAAATGATACCTTCAATGAATTTGCAAGATTGTATGTAAACACTCCTTTCATGAATTTTTGTGATGAACATGGCATTGAACACAACTTTTCGGCCCCTCGGACTCCTCAACAAAATGGGGTAGTTGAGAGGAAGAATCGTACATCATAAGAAATGGCAAGAACTATGCTGAAAGAACACAACTTGCCAACATATTTTTGGAGTGAAGCCATAAACAACGCTTGTTATGTGCGAAATAGAGTTTTAATTAGACCTATCTTAAATAAAGCTCCATATGAATTATGGCACGGAAAAACACCCGAAATTTCATACTTCAAAGTGTTTGGTTATAAATGTTTTATCCTAAATACTAAGGATCACTTAAGGAAATTTGATGTTAAATCGAATGAAGACATATTTTTGGGTTCTTCCACGAAGAGTAAAGCATATAGAGTATATAATAAAAGAACTCTTGTTATGGAAGAACCTATGCATGTTACATTTGATGAGACTAACCCATTTGAGACGAGAAAGGAAATTGACGATGTAGGTTATCTTTTGGAAAAGACGACACTTGAAGATTCAACTCCAAAAAACAAAGAAACTCAAACAAAACAAGAAGATGCAAAGCAAGAAGAAGAATATCAAGAAAAAGAGTCTCAAGCCAATATGGAGAATGGAAAATGCGTAAACAAAAGGAACATTGAAAAAAGAAACTCATGGAGGCCTACCAAAGAGTTGGAAGTTTGTGAGAAACCATCCTCAAGATCAAATCCTCAGTGATCCAAATGAAGGAGTAAGAACTAGGCGTAATATTAATGCTTTTTGTGAACATTATGCATTTATTACTTATATAGAACCTCAAAATGTTAAAGAAGCATTACTTGATGAAAATTGGATAATTGCCCTACAAGAAGAACTTGACCAATTTGATAGAAATAAAGTTTGGAAATTAGTTGAAAGGCCTAGAGATAGACCGGTAATAGGAACAAAATAGGTATTTAGAAACAAACTAGATGAGGTCGGTATAGTAACTAGGAACAAGACTTGACTAGTAGCCCAAGGATATAATTAAGAAGAAGGAATTGATTACAATGAGACCTATGCCCCCGTAGCTAGACTTGAATCCATTCGAATGTTACTTGCATTTGCATATTATATGGACTTCAAACTCTATCAAATGGATGTTAAAAGTGCCTTTTTAAATGGCTTTATTGAAGAAAAGGTTTATGTTGAATAACCTCCCAGTTTTGAAGATTCATATTTTCCAAATCATGTTTTTAAACTAGAAAAAGCACTATATGGTTTAAAGCAAACTTCTAGAGCTTGGTACGAAAGACTTAGTAGATTTCTTGTGGAAAATAACTTTGAAAGAGGAAAAATTGACTCTACTTTGTTTATTAAAAGAGAAGGGAATGACATTCTACTTGTGCAAATTTATGTTGATGATATAATCTTTGGTGCTACTAATGTATCTTTATGTGAGAGTTTTTCTAAGTGCATGCATAAGGAGTTCGAGATAAGCATGATGGGAGAGTTAATGTTTTTTGTTGGACTCCAAATCAAACAAGCAAAGGAGGGGATCTTCATCAATCAAGCCAACTATACCAAGGAAATTATAAAAAAATTTAGGCTTGAAGATGCAAAGGATATTGGAACTCCCATGAGCCCCTCAACAAAATTGGATAAGGACGAGAAAGGTAAACCTGTAGATGAGAAGAAATACAGAGGTATGATCGGTAGCTTACTATATTTAACTGCCTCTAGACTGGATATTATAATTATAGTTTACTTATGTGCTAGATTTCAATCTAATCCTAAGGAAACTCATTTAGTTGTTGTAAAAAGAATCATTAGATATCTTAAGGGAACAAATAATCTAGGGCTTTGGTATGTAAAAGGAACTTCATTTGACTTATATGGATTTTCTTATGCTGAATACGCTGGATGTAAAGTAGACCGTAAAAGCACTAGTGGAACTTGTCAATTCGTAGGACATTCTTTAGTATCTTAGTCATGTAGGAAACAAAATAGTGTTGTTATCTCTACCACTGAAGCTGAATATATTACAGCCGATAGTTGTGTAGCTCAAATTTTGTGGATGAAACAAAATTTACTTGATTATGGCTTGCAATATGATCATGTGCCCATATATTATGATAATACTAGTGCAATTAATCTCACTAAAAACCCAATTCAACACTCAAGAACTAAGCATATTGAGATTAGGCACCATTTCATTAGAGATCATGTACAAAAAGGTGATATCATACTTGAATTTGTTGATACTTTGCATCAAGTTGTTGATATTTTCACAAAACCATTGCGTGAGGATCAATTTTGCAAGATTAGAAAGGAAATTGGAATGATAAAAAGTGGTTAAATTGCATATATATATATATGTGTGTGTGTGTGTGTGTGTGTTTATATGGCTTGGGCATGAAAAAATATGCATTTGGGTATTTTCTGACCTAGCCGGTTGACCGACTGAAGTTGTAAGGAGTTCGGATAAAATAAAATATTTTAGGTGCTCTCTGATCTAGCCTGTTGACCTAGCTGGTCGACCTCCACGACAGCCGCACAAGGTTAAAATTGGGGCTTTTAGACCCCAAAATCACTTAAATTCTTCCAAAATTTTTAACCCTAACCTAAAACTCTCTCAAACCCACCTTTGATTCTTGAACTCTCAACGAAATTTCTTTCTATATTCTCACTAGCCGCATCAAAAAACAAGTTTTCACCGTTTCAATTTTCAAAAATCTACGTGAAATCATGGTGAATCCGAGGGCTAGAGGTCATAAATGTGGGAGAAGAGGAAAAAGGGCTAGAACGCAATCTCTTCCATCACCTGCATCAAATATTCAAGGAAAGCATTTGATTTTGTATGGTAAATTCATTGTAGACTCAAATTTTGCTGGTAATGATGTTCCTCCATTATTTGAGGATTCGTATATGTTCATGCACTTACATTGTGATGTTCAAGATAAGTTGGTAATAGAATTTTATGAAAATCTTGAAGTGCATCGTAGGAGTCCAAAAATAGAATTAGCATCAACTGTTTGTGGAACTAGTTTTATACTCAATGAGGCTAGATTGCATGAAATCTTTAAGATACCTGTGGAAGAAGAAGGGCATTCCAATAGTCAAGGTTGGCCGGATAGGATTAAGGGTACTAGCATACCAGGAGAAGTTATAGAGTACAGGTGGAAGGATATAGGGCCTAAGATTCCAGATTTAATTCTTCCACTGTTGAGAGACATTGATTTCAACAAGAGAATTGCTTTTAAAATCCTTAGTGAAACAAGTCTCCCTACGAACATCAATGATAGAAAGATCCCAGTTATGGATGCTTATATTTACTATAGCCTCAAGAAGAAAACTAAGATAGCATTGCCTTTTCTTATTCTTCACCATATGATGCATATAAGTGGAAAAGATGGAGGACAGACAGCCACTCCAGGGTATGGCATGGCCTTGATGTATATTTTCACTCATTTTAATATTTCCTTAAATGCACCATTTTGGAAGTTTGCTTGGAATTTTGATATGCTCTACATGAACTTTATGGGGATTTACCGGTACAATGGTGAACCAATAAACAGGGAGACATTCAAAAACTTATCACAAGATATTCAGGGAGCATTTAAGTCTAGAACTAAAAACAGGACTACTTTTACAAATCCCGTCTATGGGCTAGATGCACAACATATTGATGATATACTTGAGGGAACATTTGTCACTTTAGAAGGAGAAGAAGAGCCAGAACAAGAGGGGGAAGCTAACTTAGGTATACCAGGAACAATCCCTATAGTTGTTAGCACTTCTGAGGATAAATACATGGGTCCTGAGGAGGTTACCCTTAGGAGAGTAATGAGAGAATCCCAGGCACAGGAGCGTATTGATGAGAAACGACGAGTTGAAATGTAGTGAGGTGTAGGTTCTAGCTCCATGGGACTGCAAGAAGACCCCTCAATTATGGCTCAAGTTCTCTCACAGTTGCAAGCTTTAAACACAGGGATGGAAGAAATGAGGACTACCATGAACAATCAATGGACTGAGCTTACTCGCTGGAGGGAGCACATTGATTCAGAAATGGCAAGCATGAGTTATAATATGCAATGATACTTTAGGGATCACCATGACCGTGCACCATGATCTTTTATACTTCAAAATTCCTTTTTTTAAGTACCAGAAAACATTTTTGTTAACACTATTAGTTCGTTTTCAACTTTGGTTTTACTTTTGCTTCATAACAAGGGATATTGCTTTTTGCTTCATGGTTTTATGAATTATGAGTTATGCTTATCCTATTTTTGCTTGCATTTTCTTTTTTTTCTAATTTTTGATGATGTCAAAAGGGGAGAAGGTAAAGGAGAAAGGGGCACATATAGCTTGTTACTATTTGCTTATTGAGCTTACTACCTTGATTACTTGCACATATAGCTTGTTACTATTTGCTTGAGTTGATTACTTATGTATTGAGCTGGTTATTTTTGATTCCTTGTGTAAACACTTATTAAGTTGATTACAAGAAGTTCAAAATGTGCATAAGCTGAGGTTTGAAATGAGCATAAGCTAAATTTGATAGGGAGAGTATTTCCCAAAATGATTTTTACTAGAAAAAGAATGCTCATATTAAGGGGGAGTAAAATGCTCATATCTTTAATAAATTGTCATCATCAAAAAGAGGGAGATTGTTGGCTAAATACTAATTATCGATTTTGATGATTAAATTTTGACATGCATTTATAATTATTTTACTAAAAAGCATCTTGTGAAGATAAGTGCTAAGATGAGTAGATAGATGCTTAGAAGATGGGAGAAGATGAGCAAATGAGCACTATTTGAAGAAGAAGAAGATGAGAAGGCATAAGGAGGAGAAGAGGCGTCATAAGGGGTATTGGATGTTCTTGCTCTTCTTGTGAAATGCCTAAGTGTTGCAAGTGTTTGACTCAAATCTTTATTTTTTAACTCAAACAATTTAAATCTCATGCACATTAGATTTCATAAAAGCAAAAATGATTTTGAATGCACACTTAGTGTAAATATGTGTTTTGAAGTGTTTCCAAGTCATAACAAGTATTTACAAAATGCCTTAAGATGATTTGGAGTTATGAAAAGTTGATAAAAGTGTGTTTAAAAGTTTTTCAAGCAAAGTTTGGCTTTACTTCTATTTATGAAGTGGCGGACCCCGATCGGTTAATTGGCTGATGGAGGAGGGTCGTCGGCCAAAATATAGAGTGGAAGAAAAAGCCAGACCCCTTAGCCGGTCGATCGGCTGAGGCATCCGGCCAAGTCAGAGAAGGCCAAGAAAAGGTCGGACGACCAGCTGAGCGAAATGCTGTAATAAATACACTAGCCGTTTATTACCGTTTTGACCAATTTCTTCTCTTTCCTTCCACCTACCAAAGCCCTAACTCTCAAATCTTTTTAAATACATCTTCAAAACTCATTCAAATCATCAATTCAAGCTTGCAAAATCACATACTATCATTCAATTGATCTTTGAGCTATTCTTGCAATATCTTTGAGCTTTCAAGAGCACTTTTCATTGCTATATCCTCTTGTAAGAAGAATTTACATATTCTCCGTCATATCTTATTCCTTTGATTGTATACACACTTTGAGAGCTAAAAATCTTGAGAGATACATCCATTAAAGCTTGCAAAAGTGTGGAAAAATCCTAAAGAGCGGGACTCTTGGGTTCTTTGAAGTTTGTCTTCAAAGAGGTGTAAAAATTGGTCTTTGCTTCACCAAGATTTGAAGAAGCACTTTAGTGAAGATTGTTGAAGTCCAAAGGGGAGCATCCTTAGGCGGTGGATGTAGGCTTGGCCGAACCACCTTAAAATTGTTTGTCCTCCTTCTCTCTACATTTTATTTATTACTATTCACTTATATTGATTACATTGTGCTTGAGATATTGCTTAATAGAAATAGTTGAATTTCTGTGAAATTCCATATATATATATATATATATGTATGTGCAATGTTTGTACAATACTGTTTGGGGTTTGGAAGATTTAAGTAGGAATTTAGGAATTAAATAAGAAAGTTGGGATTGGTTGAAAGTGGAGATGGAAGGATACAGATGGGAAGCTCTGACTGGCTCAAAAGTGTATGATACATACATATATACATATATATATATATATATATATATGGAATTTAGGAATTAAATAAGAAAGTTGGGATTGGTTGAAAGTGGAGATGGAAGGATACAGATGGGAAGCTTTGACTGGCTCAAAAGTGTATAATACATACATACATACATACACATATATGTATATATATATCTATACTATATTATAGAAAAGAACCCTTTTTAATATAATACTGATAAGTGTCGCACAAATATAATGACAAGTGTTATACAAGTATATTTTATTATATTTTTATTATATATATACTTCTTGCCTTGATATAGAATGCCGATTCTATAAAGATTTGAGTTTTATGAAAACTCTTGAAATCATTCCATGTGCATGCTATTTTGACATAATAATTTTATATTTTGCTCTCCATCCGTCTCTTTCCATATACATTTCGATCATCATATTATTTTTTGCATTTCGAATAAGGAATCTTTCATGGATTTTGGACCATTTGGCCATCTTTCTGTTGCTTGACGATTCTATATGTCAATGATCAAAATGTCCATCTCCTAATTGATGCCCCAATTAAGGATTTTGATTTGTTTTCTTACTTGCATGTGTTTCTTTTTATAAATACCGATTAATATCAGTTTTGCTCACATATCTATATCGTAGCTTTGATCCTCTGTTCACATATAACCTACATTTTGCAACTATAGGTAATAATATTCAGCTTTATAATTATTAGGGTAATTAGTTTAATTGCAGTTTGTTGTGTATGATTGTAGTTTTGTTCCTATAAGGCCTGAAGACATGAAGTTTGCTGCAGAGCAGTTAGAGCATTCCAACGGCTAAGATAAGTGAGAAGACAAGACGGCTGCAATGCGTACTCACTTAGATGCGTAGATTACTTATGAAATGTATGCTACTCAAATGCTTAAACATTGACAAAAAAAAAGAACAAAAGAAGTGAATGTACTTTTTCTCCCTTGGGTTTATTTGATCTCTTGGTAGCAGGAAGAATGTATTGGTGTCCCATTGATGATTGATGGAATTTCATTCTTTGGTTTCATGGTGTAAATATAATTGTATTCAGGTTCTGTTTCTTATTTTCTCTGTTGATTGTCTTTGCTCATCTCATGGGTTTAGTTGATTTGGGAAACCAAGAGCAACCAAAATGGTATTAGACTAACTCATTTTAATTTTTTGTACATCTCATGGATCATAATTTGGTTGAAATCTAGACTTATCCTACATTACGAGAGGAACGGATACACTGTAAAATGTAGAAATTAGGAAAAAATTAATTTTTCTTAGCCATAAGTCTCGTGGAATAAATTATGATTACATGGGTCATGTTTCTTGCACATAAAAATGATGCCTTCAATGAATTTGTAAGATTATGTAGAAAAGTGAAAAATATGAAAGGCTATTTTATAACTTGGATTTGTAGTGATAATGGCACGGAATATGTGAACACTCATTTTATGCATTTTTGTGATGAGCATGGCATAGAACACAACTTTTTGGCCCCTTGGACTCCTCAACAAAATAGGGTAGTAGAGAGGAAGAATCGTACACTACAACAAATTGTAAGAACCGTCTTAAAAGAACACAACTTGCCAACATATTTTTGGAGTGAAGCTGTAAACACTGCATGTTATGTGCAAAATAGAGTTTTAATTAGACCTATTTTAAAAAAAACTGCATATGAACTATGGCATGAAAAAAATCCTAAAATTTCATACTTCAAAGTATTCTGCAAATGTTTTATCTTGAACACTAAAGATCATTTGAGAAAATTTGATGCTAAATTTGATGAAGGCATATTTTTAGGATATTCCACTAAGAGTAAATCCTATAGTCTATAATAAAAGAATTCTTGTTGTGGAAGAATCAATGCATATTACATTTGATGAGACTAACCCATTTGAGTAGAAAAGAAGTTGATAATGTAGGTTATCTTTTGGAAAAAGACTACACTTGAAGATACACTTCCAAAAGACAAAGAAATTCTGACAAAACAAGAAGATACATATTAAGAAGAGTCTCAAGCCAAGAAGGATGATGGACAATTCTCAAACAAAAGCAACACGAAGATAAAAGAGACTGATGAAGATTTACTAAAGAGTTGGAAATTCGTGCAGAATCACCCTCAAGATCAAATCCTTAGTGATCCATCTCAAGGCGTAAGAACTAGATGTAATAGCAATGCTTTTTGTGAACATTTTGCATTCATTTCTCACATAGAACATAAAAATGTTAAAGAGGCTTTACTTGATAAAAATTGGATAATAGCCATGCAAGAGGAATTAAATTAATTTGCTAGAAATAAAGTTTGGAAATTAGTTGAAAGACCTAGAGACAGACTAGTGATTAGTACTAAGTGGGTATTTAGAAACAAACTAGATGAAGCCATTCTAGTAATTAGGAACACGACTAGACTTGTAGCTCAAAGGTATAATCAAGAAGAAGGTATTGATAATGATGAGACCTATGCCCCCGTAGTTAGACTTGAATCCATTTGCATGTTGCTTGCATTTACATGTGGTATGGATTTTAAACTCTATCAAATGGATGTCTAGAGTGCTTTTCTAAATGGTTTTATTAAAGAGGAGGTGTTTGTCCAACAACCTCCCGATTTCAAATATCCTTGTCTTCGAAACCATGTTTTTAAACTAGAAAAGGCTTTATATGGTTTAAAGCAAGCTCCTAGAGCTTGGTATAAAAGATTTAGTGGATTTCTTGTCGAAAATGATTTTGAAAGAGGAAAACTTGACTTTGCTTTGTTCATTAAAAAGGAAGGAAATGATATTTTACTTGTACAAATTTATGTAGATGATATAATTTTTGGTGCCATTAATGTTGCCTTGTGTAAGAGTTTTTCAAAGTGTATGCATAAGGAGTTTAAAATGAGCATGATGGAAGAACTGACATTCTTCCTCAAACTCCAATTCAAGCAAACAAAGGAAGGCATCTTCATTAATCAAGCAAAACACACAAAGGAAATCATCAAAAAGTTTGGGCTTGAGGATGCCAAAGAGATCAAAGCCCCAATGAGTCTATTAACAAATCTACATAAGGACGAGAAGGGTAAACTTGTGGATGAAAAAAAGTATAGAGGTATGATTGGTAGCTTATTCTATTTGACAACCTCTAGGACAGATATTATGTTTGTTGTGGTTTATGTGCTAAATTTCAATCTAATCCTAAGGAAACACACCTAGTTGCTATAAAAAGAATAATTAGATATCTTAAAAGAACATGCAATCTAGGACTTTGGTATGCAAAAGGAACTTCATTTAACTTATGTGGATTCTCTGATGCCGATTATGCCGCATGTAAGGTAGATCGTAAGAGTACTAGTGGAACTTGTCAATTTCTAGGACATTCTTTAGTGTCTTGGTGATGTAGGAAACAAAATAGTGTTGCATTCTTTACTACAAAGTTGAATATATTGCTGCAAGTAGTTGTGTAGCACAAATTCTATAGATGAAACAAAATTTACTTGATTATGGTTTGCATTATGATCATATTCCCATTTATTGATAATATTAGTGCCATAAATCTCATAAAGAACCCCATTCAACATTCTAGAACTAAGCAAATTAAGATTAGGCACCATTTCATTAGAAATCATGTGTAAAAAGGTCATATTATACTTGAATTTATTGACACTTTGTATCAAGTTGTTGATATTTTTACCAAATCATTGAATGAGAATCAATTTTGTAAGATTAGAAGGAAATTGGTATGATAAAAGGTGGCTAAATTGCATCTATCTGTGTTTATATGGCTTGGGAATGAGAAAAAAAAAGTGCATCTCTATATATTCTGACCCAGCCAGTTGACCTAGGTAGTTGACTGATTGAGGCCTTAGGGTGCCTGGCTTAAGGTCAAATTTTCTTTGCATTCTAATCCGGCCGGTCAACCTCCAAGACTAGCCGGTCGGCCGGTAAAATACGCTAAAGAATTAAATTGGGGGTTTTAACCCCAAAATTTTCACAATTCTCTCCCAATTCTTAACCCTAACTCAATTTCTCTCTCAAACCCAGTTCAAAATTCTTAATATCCTCTAATATCCTTCAAATTTTCTTCCATAATCTTCAAACCCACATCAAAAAATAAGTTTTTACCGATTCAATCCAACAAAAACAATGCAAAATCATGGTGAATCCAAGGGAAATAGGTCATGAACAAAGAAAGGGAAAAAGGGCAAGGACTCAATCACCACTTCCATCCACTTCAAAGATTCAAGGGAAACAAACTATGTTATTTGATAAATTTCTCGTTGGCTCAGATTTTATTGGTACTAATATGATGCAATTATTTGATGGTTGAGCTTGGTATATGTTTTTGCATCTACATTGTGATGTTGAAGCCAATATGATTAGAGAATTTTATAAAAATCTTAAGATTCATTGTAGAGGTCCTAGGCTTGAACTTAAATCGATTGTTTGCAATGAAAGTTTCAAATTGACTGAAGACAAATTAAAAGAAATTTTTTTTGGGTTACTAGTTGACAGGAAAGGACATTATAATAGTCAAGGATGGCTGGAAGAGATAAAAGCCGCTGGTATACTAGGCAAGGTTATTAAATACATGTGGAAGGATATAGGCCAAAAGATCCGGATTTGATTCTTCCTTTGTTAAAAGATGTAGATGTGAATAAGAGAATTGTTCTTAAAGTGATTAGTGAAGTCCTACTCTTTAGAAATATAAATGATGGAAAAATCCTTGTTATGGATGCAGACATTCTCTATCTCCTTTCCATTGGGGTTAAGATTGCATTACCATTCTTGATACTACATCATATGTTACATATAAATGGAAAAGATGGTGGAAAAACAACAACCCCTGGATATAGTATGTATCTCATGTATATCTTTGATCACTTCAATATAAAATCCAAAGAGCTGGCTAAGACATTTGCTTGGAATTTTAACATGCAATACATGAACTTCATGAGGATTTAATGGAATAATGGGAATCCAATAAATCAAGCCACATATGCAACCTTGCCTAATTAAATTAAAGAGGCAATCAAGCAACGAGCAAGAGATGGGACCACTTTTAGTAACTTGGTATTTGGACCGGCTGTGTAACATATGGATGAAGTCTAAAATGTCTTAGATGCAGCTTTAGGAGAGGAGCAAGAGCAAGAAGGTGGAGTTAACATGGGTATACCTGGAACAATTCCTATGGTGTTAAGTACATCAGAAGAAGAAGATATGGCTCCTGAAGATGTTGCCCTTAGGAGAGTGATGAGGGAATCTCGAGCACTAGGACATGTTGAAGAACAGAGACGAGTTGAGAAGCAGAGAGGTGCAAGCTCTAGCTCTATGGCTCAACAAGAAGATCCATCGATTATGGCACAGATTCTCGCCCAGTTACAAGCCTTAAATATTGGAATAGGGGAGATTGAAACTACGATGAGTTGATGGATTGATCAATGGATTGAGCTTACAAAATGGAGAGAGCACATTGATACAGCAATTGGAAGAATGCGCTCTGACATGAAGGAATACTTTAAGGATCCTCGTGACCATGCACCTTGAGTCCACCATGTTTTTTTCTCATAAACTTTACCATTTGGACATCTTCTTTTCATTCGCTTTAAACAATGCTAGTTTCACGTTGCCACTAAAGGTAGTTCTTTTATAGATTATGCTAGTTAGCTTAAAAATTTGTGGTTTTTATGGATTATGCACTTTGGTGCTTTCATTAGTTTTATGGCTTTTATGCTGTTTTCTTTGGTTTACTGGTTTTATGCTAGCTTAGCTTTTGTGCCTTTTCATTTGGATCATTTAGCTATTGTGCTTATTTTCATTGTCTTGTCCCCGTATTATTGATTTTGATGATGCCAAAGAGGGAGAGAAGAGTTAGTGAGTTAGTTTGATAAAGTTTGCAATATTGGTTGACTTCATGAAGTTTAATAAAATTTGTTTCGTGCTATTTGGCTTAGTTATGGTTGATTCACAGTTGATGAGAATGTTATGTAATGAAAAATTATGTATGCTTATGAGCTCATTGTTTAAATGCACAAGTTAAAGTTGAAGGGGAGTATTTCCCGCAACACGCTTTTAGTTGAAAATCATTCTTATATTGAGGGGGAGTAAAATTTTTAGATCTCAAACTTTCTAGTAATAATTTGTCATCACCAAAAAAAGGGAGATTGTTGACTAAATATTCAATATTGATTTTGATGATGAAAAATTTGATCATGTTTTGACCAAATATGCATTATTGATTTTAACTAAATATGATCATTTTAGTAAAAATTTCTTGTGAGTGTCAAATGTGCATTATAAAGATAGATGCTTGCAAGATAGAAGAAAATGAGCTATGAAGTACATAAAAGATTATCTACCAAAGAGCTCAAAGCTTGAAGAAGAAGTTGATGAGAAGTCATAAGGTGAAGAAGAAGCGTCATAAGGGTACGGATGTATTGCTCCTTTGTGAATTGCCTTAGAATCACAAGTAATAGCTCAAGCTTCTCACTTTCATGATATAAACATTTTAAAATCTCATGAACATTATTTTTCATAAAATGCAAAACTTGTTTGAATGCATTCATTGCATAAAATTCTTCAAACAGGTGTTTTGAAATGCTTCTAAGCTTTGAAAAATTGTTTACAAAGTGTCTGGAGTTGATTTAGTGTTATGAAAATTAGTTAAAATTGATTTAAAACTATTTTAGGCTTATTTGGCTTTACGTCAGCATTTTGGAGTGGCCGGACTCCTTAAGTCGATCAACGGTTGACTGGGGGGGTCACCCAGCCAAGTCAGAATTGTAGGAGTTAAGCCAGACTCCTCCAGCCTAGTCCGTGAAGCAAAGGGCAAGCTGGTCAACCGGCTGAGTGTGTTGCTATAATAAATGCACTAGCCGTTTATTCCCGTTCAGGCCCGTTTCTCTTCTTTTCTTCCACCTAACAAAGCGCTAATCCAAAATACTCTTTAAATACACCTTCCAAACATCAAAAGATCAAGAAATCCAAGCTGGAAAATCATATATCATCATTTATTGCTGAAATTTCTAAGCTATTATTGTGAAATCCTTGAGCATTCAAGACTTTATTTTACTATACTTTTGAGAAGTTTCAGCTACTACATAAATTTTCTCCTTCAATCTTTGTTGTATACATACTCTTGAGCTAGAAAACCTAGTTAGATATATTTATTAAACTTGAGAAGAGTGTAGGGAAATCCTAAAGAGAGTGTCTCTTCGGTTATTTGAATTTGGGTTCAAAGAGGTGTAATACTTGGTTTGTGCTTCACCAAGCCTTGAAGAAGCATCATAGTAAAGTTAATTGAAGTCCTAAAAGGGAGATCCCTTGGGCGGTAGACGTAGGCAAGGCCAAACCACCTAAAAATCGTTTGTTACTCTTTTCCTTATCTCTATTTTTACTTTATCTTCCATTATTCTTTGCATAGTGTTTGATATATTGTTCAAGTGAAAGTCTGGAATTTATTTGTTAAATTTTAATTGAAAAATTGTCCAATATCTTAATTCAACCCTCCTTAAGATATTTTCCCCTACAATATCTATAATAATAATAATAATAATAATAATAATAATAATAATAATAATAATAATAATAATAATAATAATAATCATCATCATCATCATCATCATCATCATAATAATAATAATAATAATAATAATAATAATAATAATCATCATCATCATTATCATCACCATCGTCATCATCATCATCACCAATGTAAATTTGTGCACATCTTAGAGAAGGTTTGGTGACCTTAGTGTTTGAAAGCTCAAAAGATTGGTTACCATGAGACGTACCATGAGAAATTTGAAACCAAATATTATCATAATATTTTAATTTGACACCTTTCGAAGACTTTTATCTCATGAAAAACACGAAGTGACATATATTATATGTAAATTTGTAAATCATTCATCTTAAAAGAGTTCTCGTGATCTTAGGGTGTACAATTATTAATACCAATAAAGAAATGAGTTTAGAAGTTCAAAAGATTTAGTGCCAAAAGATATGTTGGGAAACTCAAGGACACATGCAAACACATCAATGCACAGCGGAAAAACACACACAAATAACACATAATATTTTAACATGGTTCGGTCCTTTACCTACGTCCATGATCCCCTTTGGGATAAATTCCACTATTCAACAATAATGGGATTACAGCTCTAGTGATGACTTTTTGCACAAACAGAAAAGTGTAAACCCTTTCTTAACGGAGTCTTTACGATGGTTCTATCCTCAAAAGGACTAGAATAAATGTAAGACACTCTCGATATTCTCAGGCTCTCTCTCACACCCATACCCTCTCATAGGGTGTGGCCTTAAGGCACATTAAATATAAGCTACAAGACCCTCTATTTATAGGAGAGAAATCCTTGCTCCTCAAGTTTTCTCCTCTATTATTTAGGCAGCTTATATTTTGGTAACACAATTAATTGCCTTCCATAAGTTTTCTAATTTGTATGGGCTTGGACTTTGAGCCATAACCCAACAAATTCCTCCTTTGGCGAAAAGTCTAAAGCTTTTTTATCCCAACTGGAACCTTTTCACAGCCTTCATGTTGAAGCCCTTGCTCGACAACACTCTTCACGGCAACAACTACTAACACATCCTAGCAGGTTTTTTTGGGTCATCGCCAACATCCCTTCAAATGCCATCTAACCTTGAACTCTTAAGATTGTTTATGTCCTTCCTCGACACTAGACATCTCAGACGTGGTCTTCTTTCTAGCAGTAGCTCTCCCATCAGTCACTTGGCCAGGACTTTCATCGTTTAGCTACGCAGTCTCTCCTCGCAAGACTCCTCCCTCGAACCGAACCTTCTTTAACTAGTCTACTCATCCAAAACTTCTCTTCTCTAGAAGTTTGTTCACTGGTCGGCTAAATGTGTTTGCTCGCACAATTGCTTCAAAGACTTTCACACAATTTCATTACCATTTCATTGTTTTATCCAAATTCAAGGCTCACCTACAATACATCAAGAATTTGGCAAAATGGACCTAAAAAATGAATTCAGGACGTCGAAAAACAGTTGTGGACCCTCTATTAACTCGGTCAAACCCCAAATTGCTCTTTGTCAAAGATGGTCAAACCCTTTGTTTGATTTTTTGACCACAAATTCACAAAACTTGACCTATTTGTATCTCTCAATCCGATCGTCGAATCATCACAAAATTGTAGTAGCTTACTCTCCTCATCGCGACAAACACATAACAAATAAATGGATAGTTGATCAGGACTTTCGAAAGGCCTCCAAACTTGACCAACAGATAAGAAAAATTTTCGAACTCCTTTTCAGCGTCTCTTTTTTCGTTTTTCGTGCAAGCTAGCATCCTTCAACACAACTCCTTATGTGTCCTCCTTGAGTCATCATTGTGCCCAATTCACCAACCAAGCTTTGTTACCACTTATTGGGAAAATCGGGGGCACACGCACGCACATCAATGCACAGTGGAAAAACACACACAAAGAACACGTAATATTTTTAACGTGGTTCGGCCCTCTGCCTACGTCCATGATTCCTTCTAGGATAAATTCCACTATTCAACAATAATGAGATTACAACTCAGGTAATGACTTTTCACACAAACAAAACAATCTAAACCTTTCATAGCGGAGTCCTTACAATGGTTTTATCCTCAACAGGACTAGAACGAATGTAAGACACTCTCAATGCTCTCAGACTCTCTCTTTCACCCACACCCTCATGGGGTGTGGCCTTAAGGCACACCAAATGCAAGTTACAAGACCCTCCATTTATAGGAGATAAATCCATGCTTCTTAGGATTTCTCTTCTACTATTTAGGCAGCTTATATTTTGGTAACACAATTAATTGCCTTCTACAAATTTTTAATTTGTATAGGCTTAGACTTTGAGTCATAAACCAACAAGATAATTTAAAACTAAAGTGTTCCAATTAATATTTTAATTTAATACCTTTAGGACTTCTATTATATACACACATACAAAGAAAAATACATTATACTCAAACATAAGTGCATATATATGTATATTCATTGCGCATTTATTTACCTTAAGTTTTGTAGCCTTTCAATTTACCACTATTAATGTACAAATAAATAAATAAATTTAAAAATTCAAAAGATTTGGTGCTATAAGATAGTTTAGAACCAAAAGTTACCATAATGTATTTTTATATATTTATTTCAATAGTGACCTGAACTCGAGACTTATAAAAGAATTTTAATATTGAATTTTTTCAATTATGTATATTAAAAGATTTCAAATTTTCAATATAAAATTAGAATTTAGAACTTTAAAATTAGAATTTAATTTGAATTTTAGAAACTATAATTTGAAATTTTTAGAAGTAGACTACCAAATAAAAAAATTTGACCCATGCCAAGAACGGATTTAAAAATAACTAATTTTGATAATAAAAGAGAACTGATACAATTTCTGCAAATCATAAAGAGCTTCAAAATCATAAACGGCTTCAATCTCTCTTTCTCTCTCTCTATATACACACACACACACACACACACACAATATAATAAAACAAAATAAATTGTAATTTCGTGCTGCCAAGTGGCGCTCTATATGACAAGCTTTCCATAATTACTTATCAATTAAATATGTCCATTCTTAGGTCATTTTTTGTTTTCCATCATTTATTCAGCTCCATATATATCATTATTGTTTTATTAATTCCATAGTATATAATTGTTTCAATAACTATTTAGTAAGATGCAAAAACTCCATAGTTTTAATATATCTGATCACATATGTCGCTCCCCGCGCATCGCATATATATATATATATATATATATATTATGTTTATACGTATGTATCACCATATTCCCTTATGTTTTACTAAAGTTGAAATTAACATAAATCCTAAATTTTGAAAAGTTACACAAAGCCCCTTAATTATATTTTGTAAAATGTTGCACAATCATTTCAATTATGGATTTCATTCACATCCGTCTATATGAGTTCGAACAAAAGAAAATATTTGCCTTTAAAATAAAATTATAGGCAGGCCTCTTCCACCCCTTTTGCCATTTTACCAAAATTATCTTCATCTAGAGAGAAAAACATCAAGAATCTCTACAAAATTTAAATTCGTTTGTGATAAAGTCCCCTAACATGAAGATCTATTCTTGAGAAATATAAATCAGTAGATGAAATGAGCTAGATTGGTGAAGATATGTTTTTAAATAATATGTAGTTAACGAGCAAATTGTATTTTAAAATGTCTTTCAATGCTGCAATAATTCACGAAGTACACACAAAGTAATTTGATTGAGACTCTTCACAATTTCGAGTCTTTGAGCCTCTCTTTTTGTGTTAAGATTGTCAAAGGTTGTATTATAAAAATTAATTGCCCAATATAAATAACGATTCTACTACTAACAAAGAAAGTTTAGTTGAGACTCTCCACAATTTCAAGTCTTTGTAACATTTTCTTCATGTTAAGAATCGCTAAGATTTCTATCATGAAAACTAATTAGTTAATATGAATCACTCAAAACATTATATGGTAGATATGAATGTACGTTGAGATTTTTAGATGCCGGACAAGTATATGTTGTAACAACCCTAATGGTGCCTGTACCACTTAACGGATAGGTTGAATTTGTATGGATGTGTGATCTAGAATAATGCCTACATGAGTTGGACAACTTACTGCTTAAATGTAGCTTTGGCAAGTTACTTGATGAATGGGTCACCACGGCTTAAAACAGATCAAAATTGCACCTTCAATGGGCTGCTTGTAAGATTTAGAGTTACCACCTCATCTTAAAGTTTAAGCTTGTAGAGGGGTCATTGGTCTATTAATTTATTGTATCAACATGCCCCCTCACATGCAGCATGATCTATTTAGAGCTTGCACATTAATAATTGAATATTTTTCAAATGCGTATGGAGACCATTTGGCTTTTAGGCTATGATATCAACTTAGAGTTACCACCTCATCTAAAAACTTAAACTTGTACAGAAAATATTGGTTCATTAATTTATTGTATTAACAGTAGAGATGGACAACCATGTGAATAGATGGCATAATGAACTAGCTACACAAGTCACACATGGATGGATATACATAGCGTTAGATGTAGTTTTGGTGAGCTACTTATAGGGATGCATCACTACAGCTTAGAATATATGAGATTGCAGCTTTGGTAGGTTGCTTGCGGGATGAGCTACCACGTGAATGGATATGCTAGTTGAATAAGTCACACGTGGATGGATATATGCGTAGCAAGAACACTGGACCAAAAGCCTAGTTGTAATACCATGTTAAGAATTATCAAGGTTTATCATAAAAACTATTTGATTAATATGAGACATGGCAAGGGACCTTATATGGTGGATTTATCAACTGAGATGTATATGTAGTCATACTCCAATTTCATATTCTTCCTTTCCATGTAACCAAGATCTTATTTTTCAAGCCAAGAAAACTTCGCACGAAATTATTTATAAGTGTAAAAATTACCACTTCATCTTAGCTTAAACTTCTAGAGACATGATCAAGACTAAGAGATTGTTGGCTCTCCTTATTTTGTCCCTTATAAACTCTTAAAAAAAAATTCCTACAAATGCTTTTACTATTTATAATTTATAAATCCCAAATAAACTTAGCCATATAGGCTGTAACAACAAAGTTTGATGAGTCTTCACACAATTTCAAGTACTCTTTGCACCTCTTTCTCTACTTTCTTATTTTTCTTTTTTCATGTACTTATGAACTTATTTTTCAGAACAAAACGTGGCACAAAGCCATTTTTAATGTTTAGCCTTTTACCAAGAGTTTCGAGTTCTACAATAGATAAAAATAATGCGATAGTATTTGTATTATATCCACTCAACCCCACGGATATTTTAGTCAGAATTTTCTTGCGGGGCTCGCACAGATAGGATGGACTCATGCACTGCACATGAATATATTTTTAGTTATCCATGAATGCATGAAAAATTAATAACGACTTCCTTTTTGTTCTTTTAAAAAAATATAACCACCATTCCCACAATATAAAATAAAGACCTCACTCTTGGAGTAGTAGAGTCAACCACTTGAGCTACTCATTGAATTCAAATGACTTTAGATAATTATAATCACATGTTGAATGAGTCAAGTGTATCGTGTTTCTTAGCATCTTCAAGCTGACCTTTCATATTAAAATTATTAGTGATCACTCCTTTACATAAATGAGTCGAGGCCATAGTGTTTTTCCTCAATCTAGCCCCCTAGTTCCTCTAAAACCTCCCGAAAAGAACAATTAATGGAATAGAGAAACCTTTGCAATTATTCTCCCTACTCTCTCATGACTACTCTTTTTTTTTTCTTCTCCTTTCCTGCCAAGCTGTCTTCGCAACTAAAGAACAACATCAATGGCAAGGCTATCTCCATTATACACTAAATGGCCTGACAGTAGAACAAGTATGGCCTCTAGAGGAGAATTATTGCGACCTTTACAAAGACTTCCGTAATCTTATCGCATCTTTCTACGTTAAAGGAGTCTTAGGATGTCCTAGACAAGTTCGTTACGTTGTATATTGTAAACCAACACCCCCTAGTTGCAATTCTATAGAGCGAGTCATTGGTTGGGAAAGTCACAAGCTACTGGCAATAAACCATAAAAAGCATTATGTGCATTATGTTATGACGGGCAATAATTTTGTGATGAGAAACTATGTTGCTACTATGTCAGTGTTGCCAGTGCCTAACAGAACCCTATATGAGCTGTCATACAGAGTTGATCCTATGGACGACTATACTCGGCGTTTTCTATGGTCTACTTTCGCCTTTCTCTGACGAGCTATGGAGAATATCGAGAAAATATTATGACCAACTTAGGTATATTTTTGGTGAAAAGAGTCCATTGTTTCCTTAAATGAGTGGACTCGTTGTGTTATTGTTAAAAATTGTTTGGCAAGATGTCTTTGCCTTCATATGAGGGCGTCATGAACAATTCTTTAGGTGTGCATTGTATTATTGACATTTGGTCAATGGCTATTATTTATTCGAAGACTTTTTTTTACTTAGGGATAATTCCTCCCGTGATCCCCGAACTTTAGGCCTTAGGACAATTTGGTCCTGAACTTCTAAATTGTGCCTTTTAGTTTCGAACTATGAGGCGTTGGACAAATTAAGGATAAATGGTGTTTTCCGTCAAAAATTTAACGGATTTTTCATCAAAAATTTAACGGCATTCACATGAGAAACACACGTGCTTGTATTTTCTCAGTTACTAGAGGGGCAAAATGGTCAATGCAATATCAAACAGCTTCAAGAGTCTTTTTCTTCCTTATTTTCAAGCTAAAAAGCCCCAAATCCCACCCGAAATCCTAACCCCTCTTTCAAAATCTCTAAACAAAATTCCTTAACCCCTATTCAAAATTTAGCTTTAATCCACATATATTCTCTCCACTTTTGCAAGAAACCCTTTGCTTTAAAGATGTGATCGACGTGCTCGGGCATGTACCACAACTCAAGGGCAATTATGCAAGATATGAGAGCCAATAATTCCTTTCTTCCAACCAAATTGGCCAAAACTTCTAAGTTCAATCAGGTTCGTACATGTCTATTATAACTTGTTTTACATTGCTAACTTGTTTTATATAGATGAAAGCTTAGTCAACATTTTACATTGCTAACTTGTTTATGTAGATGGATCATCGCTTATTAGGTTCCAAAAGTGGGTGCAATGAAGACATCCGGTGTGCGTATTGCTTTAGAAACATTAACATTGGCAAAAACTGGTGCAAATAGTGGTGGAAAGAATTATGAGAAGAGTGCTACTGCAAAAAGTACTAAGAATGGCATATCTAGGAAAGGGAAAAAGGCTATGTGATTGTTACTTGAACTTGAATGGCGTTTGTAATGATTTACATTATATGTGTCATTGTTTAATGGACATGCATTGAATATTTAATGATGTTTGTTGTAATCCCTACTTATTGAATGTAATTTGACAAACACGGCTTGATGTGTGTAAACTTGTTGAATGTAATTCGATAAACAATGGCTAGCTCAATGTTGGGTTTGACTTTGGGATGTTTGTGAAATGGAATTAGGAATGCTCTTTCTTCATATCTGTTGGATATACATCATTTAAATAGGTTCTTTGATAAAAATGATTCATGGATAAATAGGGTGCTTTATTACTTCTCTTGGTTGATGGTTTCTTTTTTGGTTTGTATTTTGATGATTTCATGAATAAAAGAGTTTTCAACTGATCAGGAAGGCAACAGAGCCAATTAGGCGGCAATGATTCCAATCTAATATATTTAGACACGAAGTCTACACTTCTATTTGCAGATCGTCTAATGAGAGACATCACAAAATAAGGATTCCTATTAAACATCCATCTAATTTCCTTCATTTTTTATGCAAAATTCCAGCAACTATCTTCGTCAAGATTGAATGAATTAAAGAAGAGAGCAAACCAGTCCAGTTATTGAGTTGCTTCTTAGAAAAAGCCAAGCAAAAATCCAGCAGCTTTTGAGAGCAAGTCAAAAGCAAGGAGAATTGTCAACAAAACTTACCACCTAATACATACCATTTCAGTGATGTTTCACCAATTCAACATCATCATAACCATCAAAACACAAACCAAAAAAAAAAAAAAAAATCAAACTGCTAGCACAAAATACAAACCAAACTTTCAACACCATTTTTCCCCAAACTATTATTACAAGATCATTTTTTCCATCAAACCAAAGTTTCAACACAAGAAAGGCACATTTTGTCTAGCACAACCCATCAAACCACTAACCAAAATTACAACACAAAAGCCACATTTTTTTTCCATCTTAGTAATTGTTTGGGTCATTCATTCCAAAATAAGGTTACAACATTTTAGTAGCTACAAAATGATAATTTACATCTTTCATCTTACCAAAAAAAAAAAAAGAAAAAGAAAAAAGAAATCCAATGTCTTTACCAAAATGACCTATCTTAATACAAGTTAACCTAGCTTACTACACATAGCTTAAAATTCAACATTTGTTGATGAAATCACCTTCACAATCACAAACATCAAAATGCCAAATGTCATCAAGAGTAGCATCTTCACGCGCCTCTTACATTTAACAACTTCCGGCTTTTTCAGTTGAAAATTTTCAACAATTTTGGTATAACACACTTGCTATGATCACACACGAAGGATCAATTCAAAGGGAAAAACCACAAGCATCAGCCTCTCTACACCTGCTGCATCCCACAAATCATCTTTTAAGGTTGAAATCTTTCCATTACATCTTCAAAGTAGTGGATTTCTTGCAAAAGCAGAGAGAATCTATGTGGATTAAAGCTGAATTTTGAAGAGGGGTTAAGGATTTTGGGTTAGAGATTTGGGGCTTTTTAGCCCGAAAATAAGGAAGACAACAACTCTGGAAGCTGTTGGATATTGCATTGACTAGCCCCTCTAATAGCTGAGAAAATACAAGCACATGTGATTTTCGTGTGAATGCCGTTAAGTTTTTGACAAAAAAACATTATTTGTCCTTAATTTGTACAACGTCCCACAGTTTAAGGACTAAAAGGTACAATTTGAAAGTTGAGGGACCAAATTGTCCTAAGGCCTAAAGTTCAAGGACCACAAGAGGAATTAACCCATTTACTTATCATGCTTGTCGATTATCTCATACAAACCGATACAATTATTTCCATGAAATCAATTCAACTTCTCTGTGTTTTTTTTTTTTTTTGAGAGGTGTAAATTCTTGTGCTAGAAATCAACTTATTCACAAGATAATAAGATCTATCTAAAACTTAAAGGCTTGTTTGAATTAGCTTTATTTCATGAAAAACACATTTTGTTTTCTTAAAAACTAACACCTTTTTTTGAGTAAGTAATTGGATTAGATTTCAAAAAGAAAGAAGAAACAGAAACTCCAAGAAAATCTCAATTTTAGTTTTTTGTAAAAACATAAATTTTTAGTTTCTTGAAAAAACACTTCTTGTAAAAGTTTGAAAAAGACTTTTCAAAAAAGACAATCCAAATGAGTCTTTGATATTCATTTTGTCTAAAATAAATACTCTAACTTTATTCGATGATTGACAATAACCTTACAAGTCAACCAAACACTTCTGGAGCCACCTATATTTTTAGAAGCTTGATCATAAAGTGTCAGTATAGAGGACAACATGAACAATGTGAGAAGATGGGTCATTTAGAGAGTGATCTATGTGAGAGGAAGTAACATTAATAGTGAGTGAATCAATCACTTGATTGTGAACTTCTTTAAAAAAATTGTAACACCCTCTCCTATTAATTTTTGTGAGATTTTTGGGCAATTTATAATAGTTTAGATTTATTATTCTTGTCATCATGGACTTAAGCCTTTTAAAGTAGTTGATTAGGTCACTTGTGTTCGTAGGCAATAGTTGGGTTTGGGTCATTACAAGTTATATCAGAGCAGGCTCTAAGCAAATTCTAAGCTACCAGGGGTCATAGGGCAGTGATTGATTTTGTTATGTTTGGGATGCTACGAGGAGTAAAGGGGAGACTCCTGTAATGCCCTCTCACATTGATTCTTTGTGAGATTAGTGTACACTTTATAAATGGCTTGGGTTTACTATTACTGTTATCACGAGTTTAAGCATTTTGAGCAAGTTGATTAGGCTCAACTGTGGTGGCAGCTCAGTACTTAAGCCTGGGTCATCAAGGTGATATCAGAGCAGGCTCTAGGAAAATTTCACACTGCTTGGGGTCCTAGATTGTGGATATGTTCTATTTGTGTTTGGGCCATGACAAAGATGTTGCATCCTTAACGAGAAGAGTGTAATGCCCTCCCACATCTATTCTTCATGAGATTTGTTTGCACTTTATAGTAGATTAAGTTCATTACTACTATCATCATTAACTTAAGCATTTTGGGCAGACTAGTTAATTAGACTCACTTATGATGGTAGGACAATAATTGGGCCTGAATCACTACAGGTGATATTAGAGCAGGCTTTGGATGGATTCTATGTTATTTGGGGTCCTGGACTGTGGTTTTATTATGTTTGGGCTGCAACAGGACGGTGCATCTTTAAGGGAAGAGTCCTGTAACACCCTCCTACATCGGTTATTTGAGATGAGGACATCGTGTCCTTAAAGGGGAGAGTGTAATACCCTCCCATATCTATTCTTTGTGAGATTTGTGTGCACTTTCTAATTGCTTAGGTTCACTACTATTGTCATTACGAACTTAAACATTTTGGGTAGGTTAGTTGATTAGGCTCATTTGCGGTGGTAGGGCAGTAATTGGGCCTGAGTGATTATAGATGATACCAAAGCAGACTTTGGGAAGATTCCATGCTATTTGGGTTCCTGGACTATGATTATGCTATGTTTGGGCCGCAACAAGGATGTTATGTCTTTAAATGGGAGAGTTTTGTAACATCCTCCTACATTGATTCTTTGTGATATTTGTGTGCATTTTATAATGCTGGTGGTTATCATATCCAAATAGCGTATAATGATCTCCAACTTGTCAAATAGCATTATAAAGTCTTAATTGTACTCAAAATATAAAAGAAATGGATAAAATCATTTTGCATAAAAAGTAGAGTTGTGCCTGCCAACAACCATGCTCTCTATTTTGAACATCTCAAGTAAATTTTTTCTCCATAAACTTCTTGTTGAGTAAAAAATTAGATGATCTCAACCTTAACATTTTGTTGGAATTGAATGAGGAATTAGTGTTTTCTCAAACATTTATCCATTTTGAAGACCTTAGACCTTCCTACTATGTTGGTTATGGAGAGATTAATACATATAGGTTTTAAGACCCTTGCAGTGTCTTCTTTGTGGTGAGCTTTAAGCCATAAGAATGCAAAAAGGTTTGAGAGCCTTCTAATACCTATTTATGATGGACTTTATGCCATGTCAATTCTTCCGTCTATATATAGTTGCATGATGAAAACTTCAAGATATAAAAATAAAAACACAAGTTCCACTTGCATATAGTGCTTCTCATATTTTATAGGCTTGCATAATCAAGAGAGTTTTGATACTGTTCTTACTACAAGCTTTTGTGATTTGAGTGCTACATTTACAAAAGGTCAATCATTGTATCCTAGGAGGGATACGCCAAGAAGCCATTAGCACCTCTGTGGGCGTAAATCCTTTAAGGAGATCGTGTTTACAAGCCTTGGCTTAGTTCAAATTCTATATTTAGCATTTTTCTGTACCATTGTAATTTAGCTTTGAGTAAAATATTTTATTCAGTTTAATTCTAGTTGTATTTATGAAATTCCAGATCTTGTTGAATACTATTTTCTAACAAATTTCATCCCAAGTCTGGAATATTTAATAAGAAAGCCTTCTCATTTTAGCTTTACTATTGTATTAAGCTTTGAACTAATTGTATTTTAGTAGGAATCGGCCACTTATAGAATATATGCTCTGTTTGGAATAAATTTATCAAAAATTCATCTTATTTGATATTTATATAAACAAAGAATGCTTTGTCTCGAGTTTTTATAAGATGCTTATGATAAGATATTTTGTTTATAGTTATAAAAACTAAGATTGAATTGCTTATACCCTATAAGATAAAAAGGAAACAGTTGAAATCTTTTGAAAGTTTTGTGAAGCTTGTTATATCTTATAAGATGTCTTATCAAACATAGCAATAATCTGAAATTGGAAAAAGGCTATCTGCAGTAGCCTTGACGTCAAGGTATTGGTTCATGGATTTGGAACTCTTGGAGATTGTATGCAACTTGTTTTTGAGTTGAAGCAATGTGTTCTTGAGTTAGAGTTGAATTATCCATCAAGAGGTTCCTGAATATGAAAGGATGGTGACATTAAAAATTTGAGCCTTTATTCATTGTCTCGTTTCTTATGTGTCCCCTTTTTTTTTATATAAACATTAGTTACAAATAATAGAGAGGTTCTTGGAAATAATGAAAATATAGAGGTTCTTGGACCTGCAAATTTTTTTGAAGCAACACATAAGATGAAATCTTGTCAAGTGAATGATCAAGTGGCAAAAGTATTGGCATGTGTGTTTTGTTTTCAAGTCTACTACATTCAATGTTATTAATTATTGTGGTTATGTTGTACTATGAATTAATCATATGTTTCAATTATAGAACTATTAAAACTAAGTTAAATGGGTAGATTGGAGACTAATTATTCTAGGGCTGTGCTTTTTAACTTGAAGCAAGAAGCATTTGTTGACACCTTAAGTCCAAAACATCCAGGAAGTGTTTGAGCTTTTAGTTTTGGGCTACTCCATCTTTAGTATATTGTTTGTAAAAGGTCTTAATAAAAATATATAAATATAAATAAATATATATATTATTCATCTTTATTACTTTTTTTAATCCCTCATATAAGATTTTTATTATTTTACTTTTCTAATTTAAACATTTTATTCAATTATTGCTAAACTCTCTAAAAACATGAGTAGCATCAAAAACTTATTAATAATTAAATTGTACAAAAGTTTATATTTTCTTCTCATAAAAATTGTAAAAATTTACCTTAAACCATAACTAAAGATATTACAATATGCATTTTTCTTCTGTATCATATGGGTTATACTCTAGCATATAGGGGCTCGTTTGGTTTCTGTTTTTTGAAAAACGGTTTTAGTTTTGAAAAATGGAGAAACAAACAAATCTATTTGATAAGACTGTTTTGTTTTCAATTTTTAAAAGGAGTTTTCAGAATAGTTGTTTTAGAAATAGAAAACAGAGAACAACAAAAACATATTTTTAGAAACTTGTTTTTAACAACAAAAACTTGCTTTTAAAAACTTCACAAAAACAAGGATGAATTTATTTCATTGCTGATAATTTAGTAATTAAAATACTATTATAATGGCAAATACTTTTTCCTTTAATATCTCTCCTCTTTATATCTATTTTACCATAAAATTAACCAAATAGAATTTTTAAGACTTTTGTTCTCAAAAATCATTTTTGAAATATATTTTGAAGAACTATTTTCAAAACAAAAGAAAATAAAAACAGAAATCAAACGGACCCTAACATTTGGCATTCCTTGGAATATGGGGATGTAAGTTATACTTAGCAAGTATGGGAGATTGTGAGAAAATTTTGATAACAAAGGGGAGTCTAATACAATTTATACAATTCATAAGAGGTTTTATCTCTTTGTCTCTCTCACTGATCTGTCTTTATCTATCTATCTATCAGATCTATCTATCGATACCCCAATGATCTTCCAATTTCATCTGTGTTTATATATGTGTGTGTGCGCGCACGTTTTGTGTTTGCATGTATATGTGTGTATATATGCATTTGTGTATATACGGATGCGTACATTTACACATTCTTTCTTCTAGATAGAGTAGAAAAGGTATGCACAGATTCTGTGAGTTCAAGGCGGTCAGTAGTAAAGACAAGCGCATAGGCATTCAAATCACTATCTTCAAATAGTGGTTGTATATATAAGAGAAAGAGCGGCTCGTGCATCTTTTCTTAGACAAGTCTAATTGGAAAGGGAATTGTTATAGCAAGCATGAGGGGGAATGGGCAATGACTTGAGTTTATTTCTGGAGTTCAAGCAGGGGTAGCATTCCGGTCTTAAGTAAAGTCGTCCTGCTCGACCATACATCCTCTTTAGCCAGTTGCATATCGGTAAGCATAATTCTAGCAATACAAACAGGCATGGTAGACGAAGGAGCTGTTTTCAAGAAATCAATATATTGGTGCTTGGTGAATCCACATGATTCCGTTTGTGTTTGCATGTATGTGTGTGTATATGTGCATGTGTGTATATACGGATGCATACATTTGCACATTCTTTCTTTGAAGCAATTAGTTTAATTAATATTAAATATGATAAAGAAGTAATTAATTTTTAAAAGTAAAAGCAAAGAACCTACTGAGATCCAATCACAATTATATTTTCTTATTTCCTAAATCCATAACCCAATGAGCTTCCAATTTCATCTACGTGTGTTTATATATACATATATGTGTGTTTTGTTTGCGCGTATATGTGTGTATATGTGTGAGTGTATACGCAGACGTACATTTATGCATTCTTTCTTTGCAGTAATTAGTTTAACTAATATTAAGTACGATAGTGAAGTAATTAGTTTTTAAAACTAGAAGCAAAGAACCTGCTGAGATCCAAATTAGCCGCTCTTCAATTTCCAAAATATTAGTTTTTTATGAAAATATAAGCATCATCACTTTGACCTTCTCCTATCTTCAATCTCCAAATAGAATCTACCCACAACCCGACATCACATGATCAATTAATTACAAATATAATTAAAGCATGCAAGACACATGCATGTATACGCTTACTTAGTATTAAAGTACGTCCTTCTCGAATATTATTCAAGATTTATTTGGCATTAAAAATAAGTCTGTTTCTCTCGCTCACGACCTAATCATGCAAATCTCCTCAATTTTTCTGGAATTTTATTTGATATGTATTTTCTTTAATTTAATAATGGCAACGAAGTCTCTATTAAAATCCGCAAATTGGATTGATAAGTTCAAAGAAAAAAAAACCTACCAGGTTCGGATATGCTTAAAAAACTATTTATCGTATTTTGATTAGTTAAGAAAATCTGAATCCCGTAGTTTTGACTCTGAATTTGCGGGTTTTAATAGATAGTACAGTGGCTGGCATTTTTACAAGAAAAAGAACACATAAATAAAACTCTCTTTGGCCAAAAATAATTGAGGAACCTTGCATGTTTTGGTCATAAGAGAGGAAAATAGGATCTTGAATAACATGAATAATCCTTTTTTCTTTTGGTCGAAACATGAATAATACCACAATTTATGTATCCTGTCACGATTTACCCATTGAGAAACAATGTATTAGGCGTGCTAAATAGTTTCACCTGGACTATATATACATTCTTAGTAATTAATCTCAACGTTTTATAATGCATATATATATATATATAATCATATCATCTTTCCAAGTTAAAAAGTAACATAATTAGTCTCTAAAGTTACAAAACGTGATAATATTAATGCTCTCCATTAAATTAATATTAAGAAATAATTTAAAAAATCATAATTTAAAGGGTAAAATTGTCTTTTAATTTTAAAAATCTTTTTCCCCCCCCCTTTTTCACCTCTCTTCTTCCCCAATCAATCCTCAATCAACCCAAACCACCTTCTTCGCCATTGCATCACCGCCAATCCTTCATCAACCACTTGCATTTTGGCAATTTCAACCAAAAAGTTTCTCAATTCCATTTTAGCCCCTCTCTCTTTTATTTCTCATCCATTTGTTTCTCCTCATTTTCCAGAATTAACAAGGAAAAGAAAAGGACAAGAGGAAGTAGAAAAGATCTGATTTGAGGAACTTTTTTTTTCCCTTCTTTCTTCTTTCTTTCTATTTTTTTTTTTTTCGGTTTTCTTGGACCTCAATGTTAAACTTATAAGATTGACCCAACCATTTGTAGAAGATTCTTTTTTTTTTTCCAAGGATGAATTGTTTTATCCTTTGTTAATCTCCGGCTTTTAGCCATTCATATTGTAATAACTAATAACACTTACAAGGCCTTTCACGTGAATTTTTTTTATATTATGAGCACAATTCATAGAATTTAAATTCTCATAGTACTAAGAATATAGAGTCACAAAAGGAAATAAATAGTATTAAATAATACCATGTTTGACTTGGTGAAAAGTTGTTGGTGGTGCAACGGCGGGGAAGGTTGATGGGGTTGATTGAGGAAGAATAGGGGCAAAAAAAAGGAAAAAAGGTTTTTAAAATTAAAAACAATTTTATCTTTTAAATTTGACTTTTTTTGGTTATTTTCTAATATTAATTTAATGGAGAGGACTAATATTATTATGTCTAGTAATATTGGGTTCTAGTTGTGTCACTTTCATAACATTGAAGATTAATTGTGTTACTTTTTATAATATTGGGGACTAATTGTGTTACTTTTATAACAATAAGAACTAAAATGGCACAATGAACCAATAATAAGGACTAATAGTGGAATTTGCTCCATTCTTTACAAGACTTTCTTGAAAGTCTCTGGTTGCAGATTTGGCGCAAAATTATAATATGTTCCTGCAAGAATAGAGAGCATGGTGTACTAGATTATTTGTCTAGTAAAATCTATAAATCATCATAATATCTGTTGACAAGTATAAAATTAACAAACATTTATACATGAAAACAGTCATAAATGTTTGTTCAGAAGAAAAAGACTATTTGTTCAGTATTTATAAGCTATTTGACTAGTAAAATCTATAGATCATCATAATATCCATTGACAAATATAAAATTAATAAAAATCTACACATGAAAATAGCCACGATGTTTATTCAAAATAAAAAATTATTTGTTCATTGTTCATAAGCTATTTGTTTAATAGAATTCAGATCATCTTTGTTTAGTACTAATAAGTTGTTTGTTCAGTATATTTATAGCTGCAGGTGCACGTTACACTGTGCACTTGCAAGTTCATGATATAAGTTTTCCAAATTTGAACGAAAAGGAATCAACTTGATCGTACGTAATTTCTGGTTGGGGATTCACGAAATGAGAAAATTAGCACTACAACATTAATTAACACGTTGAGGGAATCTATTATTTATCATGTTTCCTAGCAGTTTGATGCTGACCTTTCATAACAAAATTATTAGTGATCACTCCTCTATATAAGTGAGTCGACACCCCAATTGTTTTCCTCATTCTAGCCTCTCTCGTTCCTCTAAAACCTCCCGAAAAGAGAAAAAAAATAATAATAATTCTTCTCTCTACTCTCTAATGGCGACTCTATTTTTTCTTCTCCTTTTCAGCCAATACACATAACGCTTTTTATGGTCTTTTTTCTAACAGCCGGTGCCTTTCCCAACCAATGACTCGCTTTGTAAAAGTGCGACCAGGGGATGCTGGTTTCTCGTACACCACGTAACGAACTTTGTCCATGTCCTGAGACTCTTTTAACACAGAAAGATACAAGAAGATTAGGGAAGACTTTGTAAAGGTCGCAATAATTCTCCACTAGAGGCCACAGTTGTTCTACTGTGTAGCCATTTAGCATATAATTGAGATTACCTCACCATTGACGCTATTCTTTAGTTGCGGAAATGGCTGCAAGGCATTGCATGCGCAGCGGCACTACAAGTGGTGTTAGGCTTGGTTTATTTGTTGAAAAATAACTTGCTAAGGAAAAATGTTTTTCTGGACAAGTTCCGCAACTGAAGAACCATGTCGATGGCGAGGCTATCTCAATTTTACGCTAAATGGCTACACAGTAGAACAAGTGTAGCCTCTAGTGGAGAATTATTGCAACCTTTGCAAAGTCTTGCCTAATCTTTTTGCATCTTTCTGTGTTAAAAAAGTCTCAGGACATGCTAGACAAAGTTCGTTACGTGGTGTACGATAAACCAACACCCCTTGGTCACACTTTTACGGAGTGAATCATTGGTTGGGAAAGGCACCAGCTGTTAGAAATAAACCCTAAAAAGCATTATGTGTATTATGCTATGACGGGCAATAACTTTGTGATGAATAATTACTATGCAACTAGGAAAGTATCTCCAGCACCTAACGGAACCCTATATGAGTGGTTCTGCAGAGTTGATCCCATTGACGAATATACATGACGGTTTCTTTGGTCTACTTTCGCCCTTCTTCCGACGAGCTATGGAGAATAATGTCGAGAAAATATTGCGTCCAACTTAGGTATATATTCCGGGTGAAAGAGACCACTGTTTCCGGCTTCGAGATGAGTGGACTTCACCTTGGTATTGTTAATATCTTGTTTCCTAGGTCATTAATGTACTACTTTGTGTCATTGTGTATCAAATAAATGATAGCAATACCACTGGTTTAGTGAGATGTCCTTTGCCTTCATACGAGGGCCTTGTGATCAATTCTTGAGGTGAGTGTTGTACTACTGACCTTTGTTCTTTTCTTAAATAAAATGGCTATTATTTATTCGAAGGCTTTTCCATTTGTCATACACATCAATCATCTCATACAAACGGATACAATTACTTCCATGAAATCAGTGAGGCTTCTCTTTTTCTTTTCTGAAAGGTGCAAATTATATTTATATGCTAGAAGGCAATCTATTGACAAGGTAATATTATCTGTGTAAAACTTAGGGCCTGCTTAGATTGATTTTATTAATAATAAGAAAAAAGATATATATATATATATTTTTGAAAACACATCTTTTTCCAATAAATATTTGGATTAAATTTTTTTTAAAAAAAAACTGAAATTTTGAAAAACTTAAACCTAAGTTTCAACTTTTTTTAGAAAATAGAATTTTTAACTTTTCAAAAAAGTACATTTTTCAAAGATTTTAGAAAAAGTGCTTTTATAAAAATTTAATCCAAATAAGCCTTTATTATTGGTTCTGTCTAAAATAAACGCTCTAACTTCATTGGACCATCGACAATAATCTCACCAGTCAACCAAACACTTCTGAAGGCGCCTCCATTGTTGGAAGCCTGATTATAATGTGTTAATATAAGAGTACGAGCTATGTGAGAGGTAGCGTCATCAAGAGTGAGTGAATCAGTCAATTAAGTGCATGTGAACCTCTTCAATGAAGAGCAAAGGGGAACTCATTGGCAACTATGTGCAACTTGTTTTCGAGTTGAAGCAATATGTTTTTTTGCAACATAAGTTACAAACACCGTACTTAAATCATATTCTTTGTAGAGGGAGATGAAAATGGAGAGGTTCTTGGAGCTATAAATTCTTTTGAAGCAACACATAAGATCACAAAATCTGGTCAGGTGAATGATCAAGCGACAAAAGCATTGGTACATATGCTCTGCTTTCAGGTCTAGTGCATTCAAATTTTATAATTATTCATAATTTTCAATTATGGGAAACTATGTTAGATTGGTAGTCGCGCACTCTAATTATTATATATGGGATACTGTTAAAACTAAGTTAGATTGGTAGATTGGCACTCTAATTGTTCTGGGAATGAGCTTTTTGACATGGTGCGAAAAATATTTATGGACACCTAAGTCCACATCTAACATTCAAGACGTGTCCGAGCTTTTGGTTGTGGGGCTACTAGTACTCCATCTTTAGTATACGGTAGTGGTAAAAGGTCTCAAGTTCAACTTCAGGAGTTAAAAAGAGTCCAAAAATTAAATAGATTGAGCAAATGAAACCAAAAGAAGTACAAAATGAGCTAGAATCCAAAAGAAAGGATGAACAAAAAGGTAAAGGATAAAAAAAGATGGAGGAAGACTTGGATCTTCTGAGGATGGATGCCAAGGTGACTAGCTCAACCTAACATTGTTAGAGTGGAAGCATTAGGAAACGAGAATTGTTAGCCTCGATATTTCTTTTCAATTAATAAAAATTGCCCGAATGCTATTTTAATAAATATATTATTCCTCTTCTGTTGTTTTTTCTCTCTTTTCAAGTCAAATTATTTTTTTGACTTTACTCTTTCAATTTAAATATTCTATTTAGTTATTACAGATGTTTCATTTTAAAGACTTATTAGTATCGAAAACCTATTAAAAATCGAATTTTATAAAATAAAAACCTATATACTTATATTTATATGTCACCCCAATTTTTATCACCCATTTATCACATCTTACATGGCATCCTATTTGTTATGCTAACTGTATGAGTTTTTATTTTCTCTCTCTTATTTAATCTTTTGTCAATTTTTTCCTTTTGTATATCAAGCCATTAAGTTAAAAATCTCCCTTTCTTCTTTTCCTATATATTCCTAACTTACCACAAACTTTACAATTTTTAGATCATCATCAAAGACATCTCCTCTTTAGCAAATATTAAGAACTCATTTCAGAATTTTTTCTTTTTGTTTATAACAAAAACTTTCTTTATTGTCATACCACTGATTCAAGATTTGCCTTTACTTATGTTGCTATGTGCTAAAATATTCGGATGTGTACAAGGCTCATGGGTTTATGGGGTAATATCAGCTTAAGAAATCAACTAGAAGATTACTAAAAGAAGACCCATATGAGCCAAATGAGTATGTTGATGCACAAGATCATTATTATGTTGAGTACACATCGCCATGGAAAATGAGAAAATTGGAGTATCAACTTTGACAACGATGGATGAACAAGAAGAAGAATTGGTAGAGTTTTGGTGTGTTGGAAAATATGGAGAGAGGAAGACAAAGAGACTGTCCTTGGCGTGATATTATTTTGATATAGTTTGAAAGAGAATGGAAAGGATTGACAAAAAATTAAATGAGAAAGAGAAAACAAATTAGGAAGGAAAAAGGAAATAAAAGCTTACAGTTAGCATGACAAATAAGACGTCATGCAAGAGGTGATAAAAGAGTGATGGAGAAAAAGGGTGACATATAACATTACTCTTATGTAGATATTATATAAAATAGCATGCATGTTTATCTTTGTGCATATCCTAATCCTGTTAACCTTTTCCTCCAAAAGAAAGTGAAACTCTAACAAATATACTATTCATATTCTATTGGTTTTAATCACTCATATAAGATCATTTTCTGATTTTGTTTCCTAACTTAAATGTTTATTCAATTATTGCCCATCTCTCTAAGAAGCATGATTAATACTGAAAATTCATTATTATTTAAATTTTACGGAAAATTGTATTTTGTTCTCGTATAAACTGTAAAAATTGACTATTAATAGTAAATAAAGATGTTAAATATGCACTTTTCTCATGTGTCATATAGGTTGTACTTTATTATATAAATATTAAACATTATTTGGGATATAGAGATGTAGGTTATATTTAGTAAGGGAGATTATGCTCTTCCAGGATATCGCAGTGGTAAGAGTTAGAAATGGTCATGGCTCATAACTTGGGTTCAAATTGTAATACCCCATATTTTCTATATGATAATAAATAAATAAAATGATTGAATTGTAATTAAAATCTATAGAATTAGAAGAGTTGTAATTGAAATTATTTATTGGTGGAGATATAGTAGTAGTTTTAGTAATAGTAATAATTTGAATAATAGTGATAATTAAATAACAAATAATGTTTTAAAAAATTGAATTTTGGGCTTGAGAATATAAGTTAAAGATCCAAAAATAAATTTATAAAAACCAATCAAATAAGAAAGTAGTATTAGAGTAAATATTATAAAACTAATAATATAATTTGAATGAACTAAATTAAGAGTAGTATGTTATAGATTGACCAATTAACTAACTAATTAAGGGCTCATTTGATAACGCTATCAAAAATTTTAAAAACAAAAACCAGACTCATAAACAAAAAATTGTCATTAATAATTAAAAATAGAAACTGTAAACATGTTTAGTCAAATTACAAAATCTATAAACAAAAACCAAAAACATGTTTGGTTGTCTATAGTTTGCAAACTACTTTTGTCTCTTATTTTTCATTTAATATTTTATGTTAAATACAACACATGAAAATATTTGAGAATATTTTGTAAAAAAATACTAAGAATATTTCAAAGCTAATTTTTTTTCTTTAAGATTATAATTTCAAAAAATAAGTTTAATTATTTTGAAATGATATTTTTATTTTAGTTTTGAATTTTCTAAAATAATTTTTTAATAATACAAAATCTATAAACAAAAACCAAAAACATGTTTGATTGTCCATAGTTTACAAACTAGTTTTGTCTCTTGTTTTTCATTTAGTATTTTATGTTAAATACAATTTATTTTCTTTAAGATTATAATTTCAAAAAATAAGTTTAATTATTTTGAAATTATATTTTTATTTTCATTTTTGAATTTTCTAAAATAAATTTTTAGTAATTTTAATTTTAATAATTACTTTTCAAAAAAATTAATGAGTTCATATTAATTTTGAGAAGATAATTTTTAAAGTTATTCACCACAAAGTAAATTAAAGTTTTGAAAACCTATTGACACTACATGAGAAAACAACTTTTTCTTGTTTACCAAAGTTGCAAAAATTTGTTGTTGATTTTTGTTTTTTCAGAAAACGAAAACAGAAACAAATGAATTGATTTTCAAATTTTGATAAACAAAAATAGAAAACCAGAAACAATAATGATATCAAACAAGCTATAAGTAATATGAGATTAGGGGGTAGGTTAAGTGGTTGAGATTATCCCCGGGAGTAAGGTCCTGGGTTCAAATTCCATAGGGCACGGGGTGTTAGGTTAAGGATGGTGGTAAGAAAAAAAAACCTTATGTATATTTGGTTTGTTAGTTCAGTAATTGTAAAATTTACTAGTAGTATTACACTAGCTCATTAATTTATTTTTTTAAATAATTTTATAGATATATTAATCTATATCTGTATATCTATCTATATATTTATAAATGTATATATATATATATATATATGGATATCTAGATAGATCTATATGTCTACAGATCTATACAAGTTATAGTCTTATATATTTATCTATATATATATACACACACACACACACATATACATATATACATACATGAATCTATATCTAGCCTTTAGATAGTTGATAGAGGGCTAAAATAGAAATGAAAGAAGAAAATTGACAAAAGAACAAGTGAATTAACCATTCGGCCCTAGTGGGCCAGCCATTAAGCCTATGTGGGTTGCGAGTTGGGCCGAGCCGGGTTATGGTTATGGTTTTGAGCTAGGTTGGGCTGGGTCGGGCCAATGGGCTTAAATATGCCTAACCCAACCCATTTATATACTAAACCCAACCCGGCCCAGGCCCACCTACTGTAGCATGTGGGCTGGGCTAGGCTGGGACGGTCCATGCCCAGCTGCCATCTTGAATCACTACTACTACTACTACGGGAGGGAATCGGACTGGATATTCGGATATTTGGATACTGGATATTTGGGTATCGGATTGAAAAACTAAGTACCCGATCGGATAGCTGAAAACTACCTATCCGACCAGATACCCGATAGTTTAGATACAGATTTTTGGATTTTTGGATATTTTTTAATAAACTAAAAAAATTCAAATCTTGGCTATTATTCTAAATATCCTTTTGAAATTACCGATTCTTAGGCAAGTAACTCGTTTCTTAAAATGAAAAAATGAGACATAGACATAAAATAAAAATATAGTCCTTCACAAAACCATACAACACAAAACACATAGAAAACACACCAATACCAAAAACATAGTCCTTGCCTCTACATAGAAAACACACAAAAAACTTGAATACACTTCATACTATACACATTAAATAAGAAGTCTACACAATCCACAATCCATATTTCACACACACCATATACAAAGTCTATATATTTACAATCCATAGTCCACACACATTAAATAAAGTTTAAAGTTTTTAATATAAGAAACATGACAAGATAATTTCTAATGAAGTACACTTTCAAGTCTTGAATCTTGACTTTTGTTGACTAGTATAGTATTATATTATTTTTAATTAAAAAAAATTCGGGTAACCTAATATCTGAATGGGTGGAAAATTGATACCCGATATCCTATCCGAATATCCGAAAAAATTTCAGATATCAGATCGGGTATATTCGAAATTAAAAAAAAAAACTTTTTTTACCTATCCGTTCGAATGCGGATGCGGATACGGGTTCAGGTACGGATCGGGTAATCCCACCCTTAACTACTACTACTACTACTATTATTATTATTATACTGGAGATTATGGAATAATAATAATAATAATAATAATAATAATAATAATAATAATAATAATTGGAGTAATAAAGATAATAGAATAACAAATAATTTTAAAAAAATAGAATTGTGGGTTTGAGAACATAAGTTAAAGATTCAGAAATAAAGTTAAGAAAATTAACCAAATAAGTTTATGATTAGAGTAAGTATTGTAAAATTAATAATATGATTAGAATCGATTAAATTTAAGATGGTGTGGTATAGATTAATCAACTAACCAAGTGATTAAGTAATGTGATTAGAGTCAATTAATCTAAGTATACTTAGGTTAAAGAATTTGGAATTAAATTAGCATTAAGATTGAAATCAAATAAGTTAATGTAATTATGTTAGAGATTAGAGAATTAAGTTACCATTGACTAACGAAGTCTTATTAAAATGAAAATTATAAAGTTAAATTAATAATGAGATTAGGATAAATTAACGTAGAAAATGTTATATCAACCATTAGAAAGCTAATCTACATAAATAAAGTTATTAATAATTAGATTTAACAAAGTGCACAATAATAATGGTGGCACAAATGGTAATCACTAACTATACTACTACTACTATGATGACTATTACTAGTATTACTAGCACTATATCACTATCACTGCTATTACTACCATTGCCATTATCACCACCACCACTACTAAAACTATTGCTATGTGCTACTACTACTAACAATAACAACGACCACAATAGCAATTATAATTGTCTTAATAAAAATGATATAAAAAGAATAAATAATAAAACTATCCATTAATTATTTGTTACTTATTATTATTATTATTATTATTATTATTATTATTAATACTAGTGCTAATCATAAATTATATTGTTACCACTACTATGATTTAAAACCTCACTTATAATTATTTTCGGTGGTAGTTGATATTAACTACTTTTTTTTTTTTTAACAGGAAAGTCTATGCTACATGCAAATGCTAGGCAATAAGGATTCATCACATCTCACAATACCCCGTAACATTGTATTTTCCTCAACGCTTCGAATAGTCTCAAGACCTTGAATTCGAGTACCCTTGTTAGCCAGAAAATCAACCGCTCGATTTCCTTCACGACAAATATGAGTAATGCGACTTTGAAAACAAATGATCAAACGCCTAAATTCATATTTGATAGTTAGTATGCATATAGTATTGAAAATTATTTATATAAAAACATGTTAATATATACATTATAGTAGTAATAGTAATATTAGTAGTAATAAAAAAAAAAATAATAATAATAATAATAATAATAATAATAATAGTAACCAAATTCATTATGCAAAATATTATTTAAATAATATTGATACTAATACAAAGTATATCTATAGTAATAACTTTAATAAAATAATAATAAAATAGTACATAATGTTAAACTAATAAAGTTTTATAGTTATTATTTATTATTCTAAATCGATTAGTGTTTTTAGTATAACAAAAATAATGATAGTGATATTAGTACTTAGTACTAATACTAATACCAATAGTAGTAGTAATAGTATCTTCATTACTATTACTAAAGGTGAACCCTTGGAGATCCATGTGCCGTTAAGGGAGAAATTTGAGCAAATTTATTTAATATATAAATATTAAATCTTATATTTTTATAAAATTGATGATGATGATATTAAATTCAAATACATTATTTGAATTAGAGATTGATGAAATGATATAGATGAAAGCATTAATATATATTAATATTATATTTCTTCAACAAAAAACCTTGATGATGATTTTAAATCGACATACATTAATTGAATCAGATATCGATGACAGTAATTAATTTTATTTAAATATCTTTATTACTAATAATCCATATCTTAATGAGAACCCTTGGAGAACCATATAACATCAGAAAAATTTTTGAACATAAGAAAATTTAAATATTTCTATTGTTTTCTCTTCATAAAATTGAACCTTGCAAAATTCAAATTAATATTCATATATTTAAATTGAGAAGACAACATTAATATATAATTCAAATATATTTAGATGAAAAGATAACATTAATATATATTTCATATACTGATGAAAGGTTAATTATATTAGTTTTATATTTTTTTAAAAGAAACCCTTGATGATAGATTTAAATTTACATACATTAATGGAATCAGATATGGATGGAAGTAATTCATTTTAATTCATTTTATTTTAATATGTTATAACTAATAATCAATATCTTAATGAAAACCCCTGGAAATCCATCATCCATGTAACATCAGGAGAAATTTTTTAGCATAAGAAATTTTAATGATTCCTGTTTTTTTCTCCTTATAAAATTTAATTTAATACTCATATATTTAAACTGCAAAGATAAAATTAATACAAAATTCTATGCATGGCACGGGTAGAAAACTTCTTATTTTATTGCATTTCTTGATATGTGTAATTTAATAAAACTTGATAATGATAAACTGATATTAAAGATCTATCAATTACAAGTTAGACATTAGGATGAAATTACCAAAATTAATTATTATTTTACCTATTTATTATATATTATGATTGATTGATTAAATATTAAAACTTTCTAATAAATATGATTCAATTGCAAATGATTATGAATCACAAAATTTGTAATCGTTACATTTTTATTTAAACTATATACAATGCAAAAAGGGATTATAGTTACAAATATAGAATTTTTTATTACTCAAAATTTAAATTATGGGTTAAGTATTTTATTAGTTTGTATTAACAAAATACATTATCACAATAGTTCATTTTAGCAACTATCTGTACTTTATTAGTTTGTCACTCTTTGTATACATAATCACAATAGTTCATTTTAGCAAGAAAAGTACCAATTCAAATATATGAATTGATTGATCCAAAGTAAAATTTATAATATAGTTAATTATAGAATTCAATAATATCAAAATTCGTGCATCACACGGATACCATACTAGTTAATTCTATTATTATTATTAGAAGTAGTAATAATAATAATAATATGATGATAATTATATTATTATTTTAGTAAAGATAATAAAAATAGCAGCAGTAATCATAAACTATACTCTTATTACTAATAATAATGTTAGTAATCAATAATAATGTTAATAAAATAGTTCATAATATAAAATTAATAAAGATTTATATTTATTATTTATTATTTCTTTGGCTCAATATTAATTTTTTTTATATATTGAAAATTGTGAAAAAAAAATTAATTGTGCATTTTAAGTAGTAAACTAAAAAATTTAAACAATTTACAATAAACTAACAATTTATTTTAAATATTTTTTGTTTAAAGTTTAAACCAATAAATTTAAATGCATAGTTAATTTAAATTATTAAATATGTACTTAAATTAAACAACAAAATCTTCGTTTATTAATCTTTATTTAATAAAAAATATATTAAATTAATTATTGTGCATTAATTTAATACTTAAAATGCACAATGATTCTTTTCCCAAAAAATATATTATTGTGCGAGCATGAGACTTCGAAGTGTAAAATTTTTATTTATTAATTTTTGTTTATACTAATTTAAACCAATTAATTTAAATGCACAATCATTGTTAGTTTAATACAAATCATTTAATTTTTTATTTTAATACTTAAAATTCACAATTAATTTAAATTTTTTAATATATAAACATTTTAGATTAAGCAAAAGAAAAATATAAATTAATTTATATTCTCATAGTCGACAAAAAACATTTTCAAATTTTACGTGTACATGTACATAATAGCTTAGAATTTATAAATTTGCGTGCGTGTATGCCATGTAGGATTTAGATTGCTATGTAGAGAAATCCACCTAAAAAGAAAAATAAAATACCATATAAGTGAAAATTAACACCGTTACTTATACCCTAGGCTAGGTTCCACAATCCTTGAATTCCTTTAATTTGTCATTTTTTTATTTTTATTTTTATTTTGAGTATTAATTTCGTAATTCATTAGTTTACTGTTTAATTTAATTTCTGCTGACGTGACCTTTATGACCTCGTCTAAGGAGACTCGTTCTTTCTTTTCCAGATTTATAGTTTTTTAGTTTCATTGTATTAAAACCCCCTCCCCCTAAACCTTCATAATTCACTTGTTCGACAAATTTGGCATAATTTTATAATTGCTACACAGTCTCTGTGGGTTTGACCTGACTTATCACTTGCATAAATAACAAGATACAAGTTCAAATTTATTTTTTGTGGTTTCGACGCCCATCAAAATTTTGGCGCCGTTGTCAGGGACTGGTGCTAACTTTTTCTTTTATGACCAGGTCTAAACACACAGGTGAATTGCTATTTGATCAAGCGATTGAAAAGACTACGAAAAGAAGCAAAAATATGGAAAAAGCAAGAATAACAAGCCGGTACATCACAACTCCAATCGAGCGAGTTCGAAAGCGAAAAAGAGATGGCCAAAAACAATCAAACATTGTGTGAACTAGTTGCTGCCCCCTTGAACCAGCAGCCATTTTGCATCACATATCCGACTCTTAATCTGGATTTCGAGCTAAAATCAAGCCGAATTCACCTTTTTCCCACTTTACTGGGATTGGAGAATGAGGACCTGGACAAACACTTGAAGGAGTTCAATATTGTTTGTTCAAGCGTGAAGCCCTAAGGAGTGACTAAGGGCCAAATTAAACTAAGAGCATTCCCTTTCTCTTTGGTGGACTTGATGAAAGATTGGCTTTTCTACCTACCATCCAATTCCATCACCACTTTGGATGCGATGGTGAGAGCTTTCCTAGATACATTTTTTCTAGCCTCAAGAGTTGCCATGATAAGAAGGGAAATATGTGCTATCAAGCAAAAAGACTTTGAGTCACTCTATGATTATTGGGAAAGATTCAAGAGACTATGCACGAGTTGCTCTCAACATGGAGGTTTTGAATAAAGACTATGCGCAAGTTGCTCTCAACATAGAGGTTCTGAATAATCTTTGATTCAATACTTTTATGAAGGCTTGTTTTACCAATCGAGTGAAGGATGACGGATGCCACTAGCGGAGGAGCGATCGTGAATAAAACACTGACAGCCGCTAGAGAATTCATCTTCATCATGGTCACAAATTCCCAACAATTTGGGAATAGACATGGACCTTCAAAGAGGGAAAACAAGGTAAATGTCTCATCTCTTGAATTAAAAATCACTCAACTAACCTCCTTGGTGCAAAGTTTAGTTTCAAGTGGAGTTTCAAAGTGTGTGGAATTTGTTCAATGGTGGTCATCCTATGAACATGTGCCCAATGCTTCGAGAAGAAAAAAATTCTTAGCAAGCTAATGCTTGGAGAGAATTTCTAGGTCCCCCATAAAGAAGGTATGACCCATATTCAAATACATATATTCTCCGTTGGAGGGACTATCTGAACTTGAGTTAGGGATTGAGGCCATCTAATCCACCTCAATTCCAGTTGTAACCACCACCACCACCATCGCAACAACCGCCTTTTAATCCAGGTAATTCTCTTGAGGAAATTGTTAAATCTCTTGTTCTTAACACATAACAATATCAATCGAAGACAAGAGCAAGTATCAAGAATTTGGAGAACCAAGTAACTCAATTGGCTACCTCTATTAGTCGGTTGGAGTCCTATGGTAAGCTTCCCTTTCAAACCGTAGTCAATCCAAAGCAAATCACATGCGCAATCACCTTGCAGAGTGAAAAAGAGTTGTTGGATAGTCAACGTCAAATTTGGCATGGCCACGTCCACGGGATAGGTGCTGAAATAGAAGTTGAACAAGAAAAAGAAATTGTTGTCTTGAAAAAAATAAAGGTGATCAGCGACAAAATTGAAGAAAAAAAAGAGCCAAGAACTGATAGTAAAGCCTCTATCCCCTGAAAGGTTAGCAAAATGCAAAAAGGAAAAAGAAAAGAAGGAATATTCTAGAGATTTTTTGCAAGGTTGAAGTAAATATTCCTTTACTTGATGCTGTTAGAAAAGTGCCTTTAATTGCAAAATTTCCTAAAGAATTGTGCATGAATAAGAAGAAACTTGTTGGTAATGAGAAGATAAGTGTTGGGAAGAATATCTCTGCCATGCTCCAAAGGAGAATACCACTTAAGTGCTAGGATCTAGGTATGTTTGATATCTCTTGTGAAATAGGCACTTTAGGCATTAAGAGGACTATGTGTAATCTAGGAACATCCATAAATGTCATGCCTAAATCCATTAACTCCACTTTGAATGTAGGACCTTTAACAGAAACTACCATAGTTATTCAATTGGCTGATAGGTCCATGGTTTATCTGAGAGAGTTTTAGAAAATGTCTCGATTAAAGTCGATAATTTGGTCTTTCCTGCTGATTTTTATGTTCTTGCCTTTGATAAAGATTCTTCTTCCAATTCCTCTAAGCTTCTGTTAGGTAGACCTTTTTTAGCATTGCTAAAATAAAAATTGATATGCATAATGGTATTGTCACTATGGAGTTTGATAGAGATATAATTAAATTTAATGTTTACAATGACATGAAAAATCCTAGTGAAGTATCTTGTGTTTTTGCTTTAGAAATAGTTGATGACAATAGGGTAAGTGTTACCTCTTGTGAAAGTCCTCTCTTGAAAAGATGAAAGAATCTAATAAGACTTTTATAGGTATCTGGAACTAGTTAGCATGTAAGGAATTGAAAAAATTGATTGAAAAAATTAAGTGCTGATTAAATCCACTTATGGTGAATGGGAAGATTGCACATAGGAAGTTATTACCCCAGGAGTTGGAAAAGAAGAAAAAGAATGCTCATGAGAAAGCAAAAATCCGCAAGGATAGGAAAAAGGGCTTGCAAGAAAAAGTTATTACCAGGATGCAATTTGCAGTTGGATAGACAGTTTTATATCATCATTCTGGTTTTATATTGTTTCCTGATGATCCACAGACTAAATGAGTTGGTCCTTTAATTATTACTAAATTGTTTTCTCATGATGTACCTGAAATTTAGAGTTTAGAGAGCAACAAGGTGTTGAAAGTGAATGGTCATAGGTTAAAGCTGTTTTATGAGGGATTCCAAGTGCAACTGATGGAAGAAATCATGTTGGAAAAGCCTCCGTCATCTGAGTGAAATTCTGGCTACGTCGAGCCTTAAACAAGGGCATTTATGGGAGGCAACCAATGGTTTTATGAGTGTTTGAATTTTTATTTTTGTGTTCTTGATTGTTTTTGAATTCTAGTGATTTTTCTAGATTTTTAGGATTTTTTTCTTGTATTTTTGTTTTACTTTTTTTACTGTTTCTGATTTTCTTCTACCTTGAAGAACCTTCATAAAGTGCTTTAATGGTATTTTGGATGTTGTGTTGTAGGAAAAGTTGATTGCATGCTGATTAGAGAGCAAACAGTGAGTTTCTTCCAAGTTTGGTTTCAAGTGGGTTTGGGTGTGGTCACGTCCAAGAAGTTAAGCCTTTTTTATGTTACTTAAAACAAATAAGCCTTAGGGTTTTCATAATTTCACTTTAACCCTTTCTTCTTCCCTTAAAACCCACCACCACACCCACCACTATCTTCCACCATAACTACCATTCCGAACATCAAACCATAATAAATCATCAACACCCACCTCACAAAACACCATAGGGAAGAAAAGATTAGGCAAGACCACCACCAAAATCAAACCCAAAACTAAGAAAAGAAGCAAATCACACCCACTCGACAAACCCACAACCACATATCACCATTAACAACACCCCAAAAGCTTCAATTCTCCATAAAATAACAAAACCCATTTGCAAACAACACCATAACCAAGAAAATAGGAGCTCACAAACCTTAAAAAAGCATTCCAAAGGCCCGGAGGACAAGGAGAAAATCACACCAACTTTGTTTTTCAATTCCAGGCAACAAAAGAGATATTCCAAAATCTCTTCTCAATCTATTTATTCTTGGAAATTTTTATATGACGAGATTTTGGAATTTTGTGTTTCAAGAATATGGTTGATGGGCTTTATGACAATTTTGGTTGGATTTCTTACTTGGGGATTGTATGTCATCCCTATTGTGAGTTATGTTGGAAATTTTATACAAGAATTAGGCATGATTAACTTGAAAAATACATTTTCAACACCTTAAGCATATTTGTTTTCAAATATTTGGGTGTTATGTTGGCCTATAAATCATTGAGATTAGATGAAAAATGTCTTGGATGAATACTTGCATAGCATACAGATTATTTTTGAGATGAGAATTGACTTGGTTATATGATTGAATTTAATTCGGAAGGGGAGGAACGTGTGTTTCTTTCTTTATGTAGATCACAGCTCAAAAAATTGTGAATCTCGTTGAATACTATGGCCCCGATTTTGATGAGTAGTAACTAGTTTCACCACCTCCCTCACCTCACTTAAGGGAAGTCCTCTCACTTTTCTTTTTATTTTTACTTTGACTTTTTCTTTAATTCTTCTCGATTCTCTTTTTATTTTTTTACACATTGGGGACAATGTGCATGATAAGTATGGGAGAGTGTGTGCTTTGTTTTGCATTTCAGCTCAAAAAATTGACGAATCTCGTTGAATACTATGGCCCCGATTTTGATGAGTAGTAACTAGTTTCACCACCTCCCTCACCTCACTTAAGGGAAGTCCTCTCACTTTTCTTTTTATTTTTACTTTGACTTTTTCTTTAATTCTTCTCGATTCTCTTTTTATTTTTTTACACATTGGGGACAATGTGCATGATAAGTATGGGAGAGTGTGTGCTTTGTTTTGCATTTCAGCTCAAAAATTGTGAATCTCGTTGAATACTATGGCCCCGATTTTGATGAGTAGTAACTAGTTTCACCACCTCCCTCACCTCACTTAAGGGAAGTCCTCTCACTTTTCTTTTTATTTTTACTTTGACTTTTTCTTTAATTCTTCTCGATTCTCTTTTTATTTTTTTACACATTGGGGACAATGTGCATGATAAGTATGGGAGAGTGTGTGCTTTGTTTTGCATTTCAGCTCAAAAAATTGACGAATCTCGTTGAATACTATGGCCCCGATTTTGATGAGTAGTAACTAGTTTCACCACCTCCCTCACCTCACTTAAGGGAAGTCCTCTCACTTTTCTTTTTATTTTTACTTTGTCTTTTTCTTTAATTCTTCTCGATTCTCTTTTTAGTTTTTTACACATTGGGGACAATGTGCATGATAAGTATGGGAGAGTGTGTGCTTTGTTTTGCATTTTTAGTTTATTTGTGTGTTATTTATGTTAGTACCTAGAGTCCTGTGAAGTTAAGATTAACTCATAGTCTTTGGTTAATATGTCAATTAGTTTCTTTGAGTCAATTTTTTTAGTTTTCATAAAAAAAAAGAAGGGAAAATTTTCAAAAAAGATAATTTTTTTTAAAGAGTCTTTGAGTGTTTTAATTGTGTGTCTTGAGTCCCTGTGAGCTTGTTTGAGTCGGTAAAATATTCTTCTTGTAATAAAAAATGCCTTTGTGCTCCCAACTTTCAAGAATAAATATATCTTGGCACTTCTCTTTCAAAATTCAATGTCCCTATGCTCAACAATATTTCAATCCATTCTAATAGCAAGATGGTTATATGTAAGCACCCATCCTCATAGTAATTAGTACTTTTGATTGTTACTTTTGAGCATTTAAGTGTTTGAACCTTGCATTAATTCATAACATGGGCTTAAAGTTGCATGCAATTAATTTGGAAGCCGATGTGTAATTAGAGTTTGATGGCTGCTTACCTTTTTTTTTACGATGGTATTTTGGAAAAAAGAGTTAGTGTTTGAAAATTTATCTCTTGTTATAATGTGGAATAATTGTAGAATATGGAATAAAGTTGAATTTTGAATCTCTTGGTACCACTGTCAATTGCACTTAAGGGTCAACTCCTTGTGGACATGTGTCAATGGTGACAGGGTCTCAAGCCTTAGTATCTTAGACAAGTATGGTACACACGGGGCAATGATCGAAATAACCAAAGGGTCTAAAAGCCTAGTAGCCTAAGCCTTTGTGAGGGGCTGGGATTATCGATCAAAAGCTTGCTACACAAGATACCTCGAAAACCAGGTGGAACTGAGCACTAGCAAAAAGAGATTCTTACTCTAAAAGGTTACCCAAAAATGGGCTCGTAATTTTGCTAAACTATGATATAAATTGAAATTTAATGAATTAATTTCCTGGCTACTTGAGAGTTGGCATTAACTTGGTTTTTTGAGGAAAGTTACACATCTTGGCAAGCACTTTTGATTTATGTTCCAAGCATTGGCATAATTATACTTGCCAATAACATTATGTGTGCTTAATTTGGTGCAAGGCTCTTCTACTAGGTGTTTAGCGTGCTATTGAAGTATCTAATGCTTGTGTTGGTCACTGCTTTGTCTTGCTAAATATTGTCTTACTATTGTTTCTTCCTCTGGTAAAATTGAGCTATGATGGATGGATTTTTGAAGGAGTTGTGAATTGTAGGAAATATAGGAGGTTGGGAATATGTTTTGTGTTGTAAAGATTTGATGCAGTCAAAATCTATATAAATATATATATATATATATATATATATATAAGTTAAACCCAAAGGAGCTCAAAGAAGGGTGCCACATCAGCACCCATCTATTTGCCAAGTCATCATAAATTATATTTTTAATATTATTACATTATTATAAATCTATATATTATAGTGTTTAATTACATTTATGCAACACTTCCTAACTTCATCATTGTAATAGAGTTATAAGATATTTAATTATATTTATGCACCATCTATATATTTCTATTTAATTAATTTATACATCATATCCTAATTAAAAAAATAAAAACTAGAATAAAAAAATAAGAATGAAAAAGCACTAGAATTAATTTTTATAGATATTTAGAAATATAAAAGTTAAACCCAAAAGAGCTCAAAAAAAAGTGCCACATTAGTACGCATCTATTTGCCAAATCATCATATTTATATTTTTAATATATTACATTATTATAAATCTATATATTATAGTGTTTTATTACATTTATGCACCACTTCCTATTCTCATCATAGTAATGGAGTTACAAGGTATTTAATTAGATCCATGCAGTACCTATATATTTATTTTTAATGAGTTTAAAGTAATAAAGTCCAAAATGAGTCCAAAAAAACTCATTAATTTAATTAATTTATGCATCATATCCTAATTAAAAAAATAAAAATAAGAATTAAAAGCACTAGAATTAATTTTTATAAATATTTACAAGTAATTAAAAAAACACACAAAAACTTAAAAACAATAAAAATCTATATCTATCTATCTATCTATAGATCTATCTATAGATTCTATAGATAAAAGTTAAACCTAACGGAGCTCAAAGACGGGTGCCATATCAGCAACTATCTTTTTGCCAAGTGAGCAGAATTAATATAAAGTTTCTTTTTTCCTTTGAGCAAATTTATCTCATTTGAAAAATTAAGAGTTGATATAATTTTTTTCATATTAATTATTTCATCATAGTATGAGGAAAAAAACAAAAATAAAAAAATAGAAAATTGCCCCAAAATTGAAAGGATGATGTGTCGGAATTGGGCATAATGTCCTGCTAGATAATTGATCCCTTTTAACTTTCCATACGTGCAACAAATGCACCAAGAGGGAAGATAAAGTCGCATGGCTGCCCATATATTAATTTTAAATGACTACCAATATAGATTTGAATTCATTACTTAGTGGAACAATATTATATGTAAGAATGAATCAGAACTTATAGAAAAAAAATAAGTCAATAAATTAGAAAAAAGAAATAAACCCGCATGAAGCACGTGCTCAACAATACTAGTTGGTTTTGAGAAATCTTGCTAGAGTTGGATGGAAAACTTGGCTCCTTGAGTAGTTTCCTAATGTTAATTGAAGGGTTGTGTTTGAACTTGAAAGTAGGTGGCTTGTGCTTAGTGATGATATTTCGTGATTATGGGAGATATTTTATTATATCTTACCTTTTCTGTACAAGGTAAATCAATTAAGGTGTGATAGATGCAATTAGCATTGATTGTAATTGATTGTAATCAGTTTATTTTTTATAGTTAGGCTCCTATAAAAGAATACCACAGTTGTACATGTAATTCATTCAGAAAAAATACACAATACACAAGTTTCTCTTTAGCCTTCTTCACTTTCTAAATCATGTTTTTGACATGGTATTAGAGCTACCATCCTGGTAGCCTATGCCATTATCATTATCCATTGAATCCACAACCATACAATTGTAGAAATCAAAATTTTTTTCACAATCATTACATGTTTTTTTTTTAAATTCGTTCTGATTTTATTATTTTAAAAACTTTTTGAACATCAAAAAGCTACACATACCACACCATCATAAAGTTCTTGTCGAGACAATTCCGGCGAAATAAAATTCATCAAAATCGGAGTTATGACGAGCCCACATGCGCCGGTCAAATGTAAGTCCTGTGTTTGTTGACTTTTACTATTTTTCCTCAGCCAAACCACGTCATCGCCATATCATCGCCACGCCAGCAGTCAGGACAGAAGTGCAACATCATCGTCCACGTGGGCGTCACATCACTGCCACGTGTCACCACGTCAGTACCCTTGCACAATCAGCATTTATTTATCTTTTTGCTTTTATTTTAATTTATGTTTTTTTTACACTAAAAAATTAAAAAAATCCAAAGAAAAAAGGAAAAGGGGGACCTTCCTAGGGTTTTTTAGCATTCCAGATTCATTTTTGCACTCTATTTTTTCATATTCTTTACCAAAATACCAGTTTTTACTCATGGATCACACGGATACTACTCAGCTTGTCAACATTACATTCAATGGAGGAAATTATGTACCTTGGGCTCAAGCCATGACAAGTTTTCTCAAAGGACGCAAGTTATGGCGTATTGTGATCGGTGATGTCAAGGAACCAGAAAAGAAGGAGAATGAGTCTGACAATAAGTTTATTGATAGATTAGAAGATGGGATGTAAATCACCATATAATCTCGTGGATCCACAACACCTCTGTTCCGTCTATCAATCTCGGTTTGGAAGATTTGGCATTGCAAATGAGCTATGAGATTTTCTTGCTAAAAGATACATCGCAGTAGATAGAGCTCATAAATATCAGCATGCTACTACTTCATCATATACGACAGGACACTGGATAGTCTATCAATAGTTTCTTATCCCAAATGTATGTAGTTTGGGATCAACAAACATCCTCTGAGCCAATTTGGACATGTACTACTGATACTGAAAAATTTACCAAATAGAGAGAACAAGGGCATTTAGTTCAATTCCTAATGGCATTTCATGATATTTTGAGCCAGTTCGTGCCTCTTTATTACACCGCAATTCATTTCCTACCTTAGAACAGCCATACAAGAGTTGTTGTCTGAGGAAACACGTCTTAAATCTAGACGGTCTGGGTCTTTTGTAGTTGTACTTGCCACATCTTCCAATGGTCCTCGACCACACCAGCAAAAATCACATGGGGAATGTAGCCACTACTCTAAACACGGACACAATTACATACATTGCCCAGAGAGAATTTGCTAGTTCTGCAAAAAGAAAGGTATCCATCACCTTCCAAAAGAATGTTTCAGTAATCTCAACAAAAATACGTCACAGGATAGAACCACTAAACCTACATCTACATTTCCACTGCGATCTGCTGCTGCCACTGAAGAGGTTACTAGTTGTCCAATTCCTCTATCCTTATCTATCTCTGTGAATGATCTCCAGGATATTCTCAAACATGTTCTTGCACAGTCTTCTTCCTCATCCACTGCTTTCTCTACTATACTCGGTAAGTCCTCTTGGTATTTCGATTCTGCATACTCAAATCATATGACTGCTAAGTCCCATCACTTAAGAGATACAACTTCCACCTTCTGTATATCACCAATTTACACTGCTGATGGTACTACTATTTTTGTTAGCCATATAGGGACTATCAGCACTTCACAGGTCACACTTCCATATACATACTTCGCTCTTAATCTCACACTAAATCTTTTCTCTTTTGGTCAACTTTGTGATCTTGGTCTTACTGTCACATTTTCCTCTTCTGGTTGTTCTGTGCAGGACCCACGAACAAGGCAGACGATTGGGATAGGCCGTAAAGTTAAGAGGCTCTTTAAACTAGTTAATTTACATCTTTCTACTCATCTTCATACTGCAGCCTCTACTACTTACTCATCCACAACCTCACTCCAAATATGGCACTTGTGACATGGGCATGCATCTTTGGGAAAATTGAAAACTCTAGCGTCTAGTGGTGTTATAGGCAATGTCTCTTTGAATAAATTAAACTATCTATCGTGTCAATTAGGAAAACAATCTCATTTGCCATTTAATTCTAGTGATTCTATTTCCTCTAGTTGTTTTGATCTTATTCATTCAGATATTTGGGGACCCTTACCCACTTCCACTATGGGTAGATCTCGATATTTTGTTATTTTTGTCAATGACTACTCTTGGTTTACATGGTTATACCTTATGCATAATCGTTACGATTTGCTCTGTATTTATACTGAGTTTACTATCATGATTTACACACAGTTTTCCAAACGTATTAAGGTTCTGTGAACTGTTAGTGCTACAGAATACAAAGATTCTAGATTTATTGCCATTCTTCGATAGCATGACACAATTTCTCATCACTCTTGTCTTTACACATTACAACAAAATGGGCGGGCCAAACGAAAACATCGACACATCCTTGATATTACCTAAACATTTCTTGTCTCTGTCTCTTGTCCTGAGCATTTCGAGAGGCAAGCAGCTCTTACTGCTATTTATGTCATTAATCGTTTACCTTCTACAGTTATAGGGGACCTTACACCTTATGAGCGTCTCTATGGTAAAACCCCTAACTATGAAGCTCTTCGTGTGTTTGGGTGTGCATGCTTCGTTGTTCTTCCTCTACATGAAAGGACAAAACTTGAGCCTCGTGCCAGATTGTGTTGCTTCTTGGGATATAGGATAGAGCATAAGGGATATCGTTGTTAGAATCCTATCTCTAAAAGACTTCGTGTATCTCATGATGTAATTTTTTGGGAAAGTCGCCCATTCTCCTCTGTGTCATCCTTTTCCCTTTTCTCTAGCCACCACCCCTATTCTTTTTTCTGATCCATCTCTTCCGCTTTTCCCTAATAATGACAGTGATTTAAGTCTAGATTCTAATGCTCCCAACGAAGCTGCTCATCCCGAGCTGACTGACTCTATTAGTGGGTCCACTACTCCTGAGTCAATCCCCTTTAGAGAGTCCATCTTCGATCAGCGTCTCCGACGATCTTCATGGGTAACATCTCTACCATCACATGTTTGTGATTATCATTGTTTTCCAGTGTTTTTTTCCTTACCTAAACCACAGACCTACCATGAAGCTAGTATTGATCCTCTTTGGTAGCAAGCAATGACAGAAGAACTACAAGCCCTAGAGGCCAAGCATACTTGGGATTTAGTAAATCTTCCACTTGGGAAGAATGTCATGGGTTGTAAATGAGTATACAAGATCAAAACTCATTCAGATAGATCCATTGAAAGATACAAGGCTCGGTTAGTGGCCAAAGGATTCACATAAGAATATGGCACTGATTATGAAGAAACTTTTGCACCAGTTGGCCGCCTCGCAACAGTACGAAGTCTTATTGCTGTTGCTGTCATTCGTAAGTGGCCCCTATTTCAAATGGATGTGAAGAATGCTTTTCTTAGTGGGGATCTCACTGAAGAAGTTTGCATGAAGCCCCTTCTAGGTTATCCTCACTCTCTCCATCAGGAGTGTCGATTACGAAAAGCACTTTATGGTCTCAAGCAGGCACCGAGGGCTTGGTTTACCAAATTCGATCGTTGTTGGTGAACTCAGTTTCACTCCAAGTGAACATGACTCAGCTTTTCATTCAATACTCAGACTCTGGTATTGTTTTATTATTGCTCTATGTGGATGATATGATTATTACAGGCAGTGATTCTATTGGCATTTTTTAGTTAAAACAGTTTCTTGGCCGTAATTTTGAAATAAAAGATTTGGGAAATCTTAGCTACTTTGGGAATTGAAGTCTCCTCTGACACTAAAGGTTATTATCTTACATAAGCCAAGTACTTTTCTAATCTTTTGGCTCGAGTAGGCCTCATTGATAGCAAAACTACATCTACTCCACTTGATCCGAATGTTCGACTGACTCCAATGAATGGTGCACCACTTTCAGATGCTACTTTGTATCGACAGTTAGTTGGCAGTCTTATTTATCTCATTGTTACTGGCCGTGATATCTTTTACGCTGTTCATTTAGTGCGCTATTTTATGTTTGCTTCTCGGACCACACATTACATTGTTATTCTTTGTATTCTTCAGTATATCAAGGGTACACTCTTTCATGGCTTGTTCTTTTCCTGTCAGTCGCCTTTGACTATTTATGGATATTTTGATGCTGATTAGGCGGGTGATCCTACTGATCATCGTTCTACGACTGGATATTGTTTTATTTTAGGCACATCTCTTATATCATAGAGGAGTAAAAGCGATGCTTATTGCTCGTTCTAGTACTGAAGCAGAATATCATGCCATAGCTGATGCAACACAAGAGATCATTTGGCTTCGGTGGTTATTGACTGATATTGGAGTACCATAAGACTCTGCTATGATACTTCATTGTGATAATCAAAGTGCCATCTAGATTGCTCACAACGATGTCTTTCATGAATGCACACATCATATTGAATGTGATTGCCACTTCATTCGACAACATGTCGCTAGTGGTTCCACTTGTTTACAGTACACTCCTTCCGTTGACCAACTTGCTAATATCTACACCAAAGCTCATTCTCCAGCACGACACATACACTTGGTTAGCAAACTCAAGCTAGTGTCTTTTTCACCACCTTGAGTTTAAAAGGGGGTATTGTAGATATTTCATGATTATGTGAGATATTTTATTATATCTTACCTTTTCTATATAGGGTAAATCAATTAAGGTGTGATAGACACAATTAGCATTGATTGTATTTGATTGTAATCAGTTTATTTTTCATAGTTAGGCTCCTATAAAAGAAGACCACAGGTGTACATGTAATTCATTCAGAAAAATCCATAATACACAAGTTTCTCTTTAGCCTTCTTCACGTTCTCAATCATGTTTTTTTTTATAGGGCTCAAGGGTGTTGGATGTTTGTTCTTGTTACTAACTGATGCATGATAAAGAAAAATAATGACTTGAGCATATTTTTATGTTGGCTGCACTTGTTTTTGAAAGAGAGAACAGAGGGTAGAAGCTTTAGTTTTTATGCTTGAAAGTTTATACTTGTTGAGCATGCATGTATTTGTTGCAATCTTCCAGTCATAGTTGTTTGTATTTGAATGAGAGTTTGAAAGAAAAATCTATTATTAGTTTTTAAACTTTTGGATTGGTTCCTTGCTTAAGGGCAAGCATGGTCTAAGTATGGAGGAATTTGTCAAGTCCTATATGTTCCTTAATTTCATAGCAATTTGTGCTTAATCTTTGAATTAGATGTTTCCCAATTGGTGATATTTTGTGTGTTTTTGCATGTTTATGCTTGGAAGAGGCAAATGAAGCAAAATATATAGACTTGGGGAGCTTTTGGATACAAATTGAGCTGTGAAGAAAGTGACATGACCATTAGACGTGGCCACGCCAATAGCTATCCGAGATTTTCTGTCAACAGACATCTGTGAGATATTTTGGAAGATTTCTTGAACAAAAATTATTGCTTATTGATGTTATTTAATTCTAGAAGGAAAGGATTTATTTTTAAAGAAGTTTATTTTGGTTAGGACATGTTTTTATGAGACTTACCTTATTTTTTAGGTTAGCAATAAAGAGGTACCATATTAGTTATAAACTCTTAGGGTTATATTATTCTCTAATACCTCCGGAGGGATTATTCCATTATTCAAACTTTATTTTCCAGCAATATTATTTTTCTTTCTAGGTGCTTCAAAGCTTGTATGGATTGTTAAACATCTTCATTTAGCTAGGGATTAATTCAAGTTTAAGGTTCTTCATGATTAGTGAGATCTAACTAATTCTTTTCTCTTGTTTATTTTCAGTATTTATAAGTTTTCTATTTTAAGAATTAACACTATTCTGTGATTGTTTAATTAGGGTTCAATTGTTCAATTGCTAGGTAGTAGGTGGCAAGTTAATTAGATAATTAATCTAATTAAAATAATGGTGAACCAGTTTCTCAGGAAAACATATAATCTAACTGAGCAATTGTCGCGAGAGAATCGATTTTTAGAATCAGGTCCTTCTAAAGCTATAGTGCTACCTTTAGATAGACCCTCCAGGTATCTCCAGGGGTTAGAGCATCTAATAGGTAAGGGTAGTAATTGTGGATAGAGCGTGGAGTTCTCGAACCATTACCGATACTGAAAGGAGGGATTAGGTTGTTAGGCCATGCCGATGATCATAACTGGTTTATTGAAAAGAACAAAAGTCATCCTTGCATTTAGGATTGTCTCTATAGGCCCAAACGATAATTATACCTAGGCTAGGTTTCACAATCCTTGAATCTTTTTATTTATCATTTTTATTATTAATTTCGCAATGCATTAGTTTACTGTTTATTTGATTTCTGCTAACGTGACCCTTGGGCATGATCTCGTATAAGGAGATTGTCATTCTTTCTTTTCCAGATTTATATTTTTTTCAGTTTTATTGCATTATACCCCCTTCCCCGAACCTCGTAATTCACTTGTTTGACAGATTTGGCATAATTTTATAATTATTACACATCTCTATCGGTTCGATCTGACTCATCATTTGCACAAATAACAAGGTACGAGTTGGAATTTATTTTTGGTGGTTTCGACACCCATTACACACACAAAACAAACACACAGTATTCGCACATATACACCACACGCACAAACAGTGCACACACCAGTCACGTACATAGTAGAGATGCCACGCACATCCCCTACACATACACACCAAGGAAAAAAAATTGGTCCTTAATTTTTTTGGCTAGGGAAGGAAGATGAAAGCAATAAGAGGATTGGAAAATTTTCATCGATATTTTCTTTCATTTGGAAGAAGATAAAGTACATAGGAGAGAGATTTTTTTGGTCAACTACATAGTAAAGAGATGGCTCACGGAAGATCGGGAAAATGATGTAAAGGCTAAAGATATAATTTGCATCTAAGGGGTATAATCGGAATTTAGTTTAAAACTATTAAAATAAATCAGTTAATGTAAGCCATTGATTTTAACATCTAAGATCCAATGGCCTGCATTGCTTGGGTGCTTTTGGGATGTGGGCAGATTGAAGACCAACCGGCACAGGAGTACCACTTTTGGCTAATCCTAAGAATGTTCTGCTACTTTTGCTTTGACAGTGTTGTGTCGTGTCGTGCCGTGTGGGTTGTTCTTCTATTTGTTTGACTAACACATGTTAAAAAAAATTGTAGGTTTAGTATAAAATTTATATATTTAGGTTAAAAATTTATAATGGCTAAAACATAAATATGTAGGTTCTTTAAAAAATTTTATACATCTAGAAGAATTATTTATAATAAAAATTTCTATTCTTAACCTACAAATTTTTGTTCTTGACCTACAAATTTTTATTCAAAACCTCCAATTTTTTGGGACTAATGTCAGTAACTTGGATGGAAGAATAATCCATGTTGTCTTAGGTTTCAGTAGATCTTGCAAGTTGAAAATAAGATTTATGATGAGTGTATGTTACTAATATAATATAATAAAGTGATATAAATTTGTACATAGAATTTTTCATAGGTAATAAAGTACATAGGAAAGAGATTTTTTTAGTCAACTACATATTAGAGAGATGGCTCATGGAAGATGGGGAAAATGATGTAAAGGCTAAAGACGTAATTTGCATCTAAGGGGTATAATTAGAATTTAGCTTAAAACTATTAAAATAAATCAGTTAATGTTAGCCATTGACTTTAACATCTAAGGTCCAATGGCCTGCATTACTTGGGTGGTTTTGAGAGGTAGAATGATTAAAGACCAACCCGCACAGGAGTACTACTTTTGGTTGATTCGAAGAATGTTCCTCTACTTTTGCTTTGACAGTGTTGTGTCATGTTGTGTTGTGTGGGTTGTTCATCTATTTATTTGACTAACACAAATTACCTTTTGTGTATGTTACCTTATTAACTTATTAGATTTTTAGCACATAATTAATTAGTTACCTTTTCTGCTTAGTAGGTTTTAGGAAACCTTTGCACTATAAATATGTGGCAATACTCATTGGGTTATGTGAGTGACAGAAACCAGAGTAAGCCTTGTTGTATTCTTGATCAATAATAGAATTATTCTCTGTTGCCCATGGACATAGGCTTTAAGGCTGAACCATGTAATTTCTCGTGTCCGTTTTTCTTCTCGTATTCTTCGTGTTTGCATATTTTTCCAACAAACTGGTATCTAGAGCTTAGGTATTAATCCGCTACTCGAGGGAAAAAGGAAAAATTAAAACGCACTGTGAAACCAAGATTGCTCAAACCAAACGATGCCTAACCAAATAAAGGTCTTTGCTTACGAAATGAGTGCTCCGGTGCTATCTACGTTGAGCGTTGGTGACTAAAGTGGAAGCTTACGTCGGCAGGTTGTGGCTCGTGTTTGGGTTTGAAGAACAAGCGAAGAAGATAGAATTCGCGTGCTCTTGAGGTTAGTTTTGGGTATTCAGTTATTTTTTTTAGGAATTGGTTCAAGTTTGTAAAGCAGGTTTAGGGTTTGGGTTTTAGGCTTTGGGTCTGGGTTTTTTGGATCAGGCCTAGGTAGTGGCCTTGTCCAACTTGGCTAGGTCTTGGGTCTTGGGTTAATTAACTTTTTTTTTGTTAGGCTTGGGTTCTAGGCTAAAAAAATATTAAAATTCCTTTTTTGGGTTTGGGCTTGGGGTTAGTCCAAAAGATTAAAAAAGGGGAGGATATTTTTCTATTTGGGCTTAGATGTAGTCTAGGAAAAAAAGAATTCTCTAACCAGGTTTGACCTTTGACCAGCGTTGACCAATTGACCGGGGGTTGACTTTGACCGTTGACCATTAACCGAGGGTTGACTAAGTTTGACCAGAGCCATACCCCACTTTTTTGACGTGCTGAGTCCAATTTTAGGCTATGTTTTTTCATATTCTGCTCTGAAGTGCGTGTTTAGGGATGGTGTTGACTTTGACCAACAGGTTTGACTTTGACAGTGTTGACCAAAGTTGACCGGGGGTGTTCCTAAGGTTTTTCGACGTGATGAATCCATTTTTGTGGTCCGTTAAGCCAAATTCCTTCTCGACATGTGAGATTTGAGCAAACGAAGATGTCTTCCACAGGTGGAAAGTTTGAAATCGAGAAGTTTGACGGGAGAATGAGTTTCAGTCTATGGAGGATCAGATTCAAGGCATTTATGACAATGCAAGAACTTTGGAAAGTCATTGAAGAAGTGATCCTGGAAAAGACAGAACCAGCAGCGTGAGAAGAATTCGAAGCAAAAGCCTTGAGTGCTATACATATGTCCGTGACAAATGAAGTATTGCTAGAGATTCCGAGAAGACGACAGCATGATTGAGGCTTAGAATAATTTGGTGGAATTGTATGCATCTAAATCTCTCACAAATTGCCTCTATTTGAAGAAGCGATTGTATCATCTTAGAATGAAAGAAGGTACATCACTAAAACAACACGCTGATGAGTTTACCTCTTGTTTTATTGCTTTGAAGGATGTGGGTGTTAAAATTGATGATGAAGACCAAGCTATGATTCTATTATGCTCCTTACTGCCTTCATATATGAACACTATGTTGTACGGGAGGGATAAAATTACCTTTGAAGATGTGATTGCTTCATTAAAATCGAAAGATCTCCAAACACATATTTCGGGACATAAAGAAGAAGTTCATAGGGAGGGTTTAGTGAGTAGAGGGGGATCAGAGAATAGATGGGGATCTTCAGGTAGAAAGAAAAGCAAGTCAAGGTCAAAATCAAGAGCAAGAAAGCTACATTGTTTCCAGTGTGGTAAACAGGGTCACATTAAGAAAGAATGTCCAAAACTGAAAAAGGGATAGAAAAAGGTGGAGAATTCAGCCAATATGGTGAAGAGTGCTGACAGTGATGGGGAGAACTCGAGTAGTACTGGGGAAGTTTTGACTGTGAGTGCATCACAGTGGCATAATCAATGGATTCTTGATACTGGTGTAACGTTCCATATGTGTCCTAGGCGTGACTGGTTCTCTTCTTATTCCAAAGAGAAGGGAAAGTCTTTCTAAGCAATGATCTTTCATTGAAGGTGGAGGGAATGGGCATCGTAAATATCAAGATGCTTGATGGTATTACAAGATCTCTCGAGTGTTGGCATGTACCAAGTGAAGAAAAACTTGATTTCTCTTGGACATTTTGGATTCTCATGGGTACAAATTCGAAGTGAGAATGGTGTCTTTAAGGTGACCAAAGATGCAATTGTGCTCTTGAAAGGGAACTTGACTGGCGGCCTATATGTCTTTCAAGGTAGTACAGTTACAGGTATTGCAGTTGTTGTATCCGAGGAGAGTGATAATGACACTACGCTGTTATGGCACAAAAGGTTAGGCTATATGAGTGAGAGGGGACTGACCAAGCTGAGCAAGAGGGAATTGCTTTATAGGCAAAAAAACAGGAAAGCTTGAATTCTGCGAGCATTGTGTTTTTGGAAAGCAAACGAAGGTGAAGTTCAGCAAGGGACAGGAGAATACCAAAGGTATACTTGATTACATTCACTCTGATCTTTGGGATCCTAATAAAGTTCCTTCCAAGAAAGGTGCTAGGTATTACATCACTTTCATTGATGCATACTCTCAGATGGTGTGGGTATACTTCTTGAAAACTAAAGATGAGGCGTTTCCAACATTTGTCGAGTGGAAGACGTTGATTGAGAAGCAGACTAGTAAATAGATCAAGCGTCTTAGGACTGATAATAGGTTGGAATACTACAATAAAGAGTTTGATGAGTTCTGCAGGAAACATGGCATTGTGAGACACCGCACATGTGTAGGGACACCACAACAGAATGGAGTTGTAGAACGCATGAATAGAACTCTGGTGGAGAGAGCTCGTTGTATGCTCTCCCATTCTGGCTTGAGTCAAGACTTTTGGGTTGAAGCTATTCATACGGCGTGCTACTTGGTGAATAGGTCTCCATCCAAAGCTATTGATTGAAAACTCCTTTTGATTTATGGTTTGGTAAGCCTGCTGACTACTCTCGATTGAGGGTGTTCGGTTGCCCTGTATACGCTCACGTGAAGTATGGCAAGTTGGAGCTGAGGGCAAAGAAATGCGTATTCCTAGGCTATGTGTCCGAGAGGAAAGGTTACAGGTTGTGGTGCAGATCCAAAGTCTCCAAGTTTCCTCGTCAGCAGGGATGTCATATTCAATGAGTTTACTTCATTAGACCAAGAAAAGGAGAAAACGGTAGCTAGTTTAGACCATGGTGTCAAAGAGCAGGTGGAACTGTTTGCTGATGTTCCAAATGTTCCATCTAGCAGTAGTAGTAGTCCAATTCAGCCGACTCAGCCAACTGAGGTGCATGATCAAAATGTGCCTGAACAACAGAAGTACAGCAGTGCTGCTAGGTGAGAAAGGATACAGATTAGAGAGCCTCAAAGGTATGGATACGCTGATTTTGTTACTTATGCTTTAACTGTTGCCGAAACAATTGAAGGACATGAGCTGAATTCATACAAAGAGGCTATATCTAGAAAAGATTCTGCTCAATGGGTAGGTGCCATGAGTGAAGAGATTGAGTCTCTTCAGAAGAATCAAACATAGGAGCTTGTTAAATTGCCTAAGGGACAGCGAGTTGTTGGTTGCAAATAGGTTTACAAGAAAAAGGAAGGTACTCCAGGGGTTGAAGGTCCTTGATACAAGGCGCGATTGGTGGCAAAGGTTATACACAAAAGGAGGGTGTTGACTTCAATGAAGTTTTCTCTTCGGTCGTGAAGCATAGTTCTATCAGGGTTTTACTTGCCTTAGTTGCTCTTCATGACTTAGAGCTTGAGCAGCTAGATGTGAAAATGACGTTTTTGCATGGTGATCTTGAAGAGCAGATTTACATGAGTCAACCGGGGGGTATGTAGTTCCTAGTAAGGACAACCATGTTTGCAAACTGAAGAAGTCATTGAATGGGTTGAAGCAGTCACCTCGGCAATGGTACAAGAGATTTGACACATTCATGGTAGGTGCTGGATACACAAGGAGTGCCTATGATAGTTGTATGTATCTCAAGAAGCTTCCAGATGGTTCATTTGTGTACTTGTTGTTGTATGTCGATGATCTGCTTATTGCTACTAAAAGCATGTCTGCAATCGACGAATTAAAGAAGCAGCTAAGTGATGAGTTTGAGATGAAGGATCTTGGAGCAGCGAAGAAGATTCTTGGCATGGAGATTCACAGAGATAAAAACACTGGGAAGCTGTTCTTGTCTCAGCAGAGTTATATTGAGAAGGTGCTAGAACGTTTCGGGATGCTTAAAGCAAAGCCTGTGAGTGTGCCGCTTGCTGCTCATTTCAAGTTATCTGCAGATTTGTCACCTAAAACCGAGGAGGAAGTGGAGCATACGTCTCATGTTCTATACTTGAGTCCTGTTGGTAGCTTGCTGTATGCTATAGTGTGCACTTGTCGTGACATTTCACATGCAGTTAGTGTTGTGAGTAGGTATATGGCATCGCCTGGGAAAGTACACTGGGAAGCGATGAAATGGATAATCAGATATTTGTGTGGCACTGCGAATGTAAGTTTTCTGTTTAGCAAGATGGCTGGAGATTGCGCGAGGTTGGTGAGTTATTGTGATTCAGACTTTGCGGGTGACCTTGATAAGAGAAGATATCTGACGGGTTACGTGTTTACTCTCTCTGGATGTGCTATCAGTTGGAAAGCAACATTACAATCTATTGTGGCATTGTCGACTACTGAGGCGGAGTACATGGCAATTGCAGAAGCTCTGAAGGAGGCCACGTGGTTAAAAGGCCTGGTTCGTAATCTTAGACTACAGCAAGATACAAGTACAGTCTTTTATGATAGCTAGAGTGCAATCTATCTAACGAAGAATTAGCTATATCATGAAAGGACTAAACACATTGACATCAGATATCACTTTATTAGAGATGTTGTATCACAAGGAATCATATCGGTGCAGAAGATATCTATCCATGAGAATCCAGCAGATATGTTGACTAAGGTGGTTCCAGTCAGCAAGTACAAGCATTGCTTGGACTTGGTTGCTATTTGTGGTACGGAGCATTGAACCCTTAGGGGCAGTTAGCAACAGGGATGATGGTGTGTTGATTAGAGCGAATACGTGCCAAGGTGGAGATTTGTTGAATGTGGCTCGTATTCTTGGGCAACAAGAATAGCAAATTACCTTTTGTGCACGTTACCTTATTAGCTTATTACCTTTTTAGCACATAATTAATTAGTTACATTTTCTGCTTAATAGGTTTTAGGAAACTTTTGCACTATAAATATGTGGTAACACTCATTGTGTTATGTAATTGAGAGAAACCAGAGTAAGCCTTGTAATATTCGTGATCAATAATAGAATTATTCTTTGTTACCCGTGGACATAGGCTTTAAGCCGAACCACGTAATTCTTTTGTGTCCATTTTTCTTCTCGTATTCTTCGTGTTTGCATGTTTTTCCCCAACAAAAAAATTGTAGGGTTAGTATAAAATTTATAAATTTTGGTTAAAAAGTTATAATGGCTAAAACAAAAATATATTTTCTTTAAAAAAATATACACTTCTAATAGAATTATTTATAGTAAAAATTTTTGTTCTTAATCTACAAATTTTTGTTCTTGCCTACAACTTTTGTTCTTGACCTACAAATTTTTATTCAAAACCTACAATTTTTTTTGGAATAATGTCAGTGAGTTGGATGGAAGAATAATCGATGTTGTCTTAGGTTTTAGTAGATCTTGCAAGTTGAAAATAAGATTTATGATGATTGTATGTTACTAATATAATTATAATAAAGTGATATAAATTTGTACACAGCTTTTTGATACTATCGGTATTGAATTTATAATAAAATGACGTGAACAATAATTGCTATTTAAGTTTGCTTGTAACAAACAATATTATGTTATAATCATTAAATTTCTTATCACATAATATTGCGAAAAATATTTATCATTGTTAAATAATTTGAGTTGCATTATTAGAATCTAATATCTATATGAAAGGCCATTTCAAATATTGTAAGAGTGACATATTAATAATATTATTGATAAGGTCAGTATCAAAAGAGTCAATAAGAGACCAAACAAATTATACATCCTTTCACATATCTTCGCTTGCTGATAAAATAATGCAATTTGTAATAATATATTAATAGTGTGTGACCCGTGCGATTCATGATGTTGACGTTAATTTGATATTCTTAAATTTTATATAGCTAATAATATTAGCAATTGTACTTTAAATCTTCAATAAAATCACATTTTTTCGTTCAATTTTACATTCAACTGAAACTGCACAAAATGTGATAATAAGTATTGTCAAAATGTGGCATGTTACATAGTCAAAATATATCATGTTAGTGTGATGTAATTAACCAAATAATGGCAAATGGAGCAAGAATTTTTTGAAAACAAAATTGGAGTAGTAGGCTTTAGTTTCAATATACATATATATAGATATAGATATATTAGATGGGCAAAATAGGATGTTCATGCAAGTATATGTTTGTCAAGAGGAAAAATAGGGATAAATGTGGAATTACACATGTATATATAGCATATATAGATTTTTTTTTTGGTCAATATATAGCATATATAGATTAGTATAAACATAGTCAACTTTCGATGCTAGTCTATGATGTTGAATCATTCTAGTATGTGGTTCCATGCATTACACGAGATTCAGTTTAAAAAATTATATTTAATTATTTATTTTTAAAAAAAATAAAAAATTTAAATTATAATGTTTTACCAATTGTATGTGTCATATGAATTATTTTTTCAAATAAACTATATCGCATATAACCCATATAATGATAAAAGAGAAATAGCATAAACATGACATTTATACCGTATTTTAAAAATAGACAATAGTACATATATCAAATATGTACTATAAAAAATTTATACAATATTTTGAATTTTTTTTTAAAATAACATTTTTGGTTTCACTCAATAGTATGGTTTGGAAAGTGAGAAAATGAAAAACCATTAATTAGGGTAGTGGAGAAAAATAATTGGGAACAAAGTAATTAATAGATAACAATAATTGACAGTTATTAATAGGTAGTTGAGCTATTGGATACCACATAGAGGGCATGACAACAATCAACTGGCAAAATAATTAGAGGGAAGCAAAATGATGGACAGGAATAGGATGTGAAACATATGAAAGCGATTAATAGTAATCGTGGATGGATAGATGTCTTGTGACGTGGCAATATGGCAGCAAGTGCACCGAGCAGGAAAGTTGATCCCATATTGGTTGCTAAAAAAGTAGTATGTAGTAGATAATGGATAAAAGAGAGAGTATGTCTTTTTTTTTGTGGGTCACAAAAAAAATTTTTATTACTAAAAGAGAAAAGATCAATATTCAAGATTAGATAGATGTGGTCAAAAAGTACATAATTATTACAATAGCAAACCCATAATACGACCACGGGAAGGAATCCACGAGAGTTGCAGAAGACATTATCATTGACCATCAACAAAACTCTTGCATATTATACATTTCCAAATTAGACTCGCACAAGGCACTGATTAACATATTTACAAAGTATAGCACATACACACTGGACAACCTCCAGCAAAACCACCCAAATGGCAAAATACTGCCAAATGGGAAGAGGGTTACCAACCTTGAACAACAAGAGTGTAGCCACAGATGTGGTTGAATCGACTCCCAATACACTCTTCAAACTTTTGTTTAAAAGACAAAGCGCCACCAATCATGGTAGAGACAAACCAAACAAAGAAAATGCGTGGACAAACATGTAACAATAAGAGGGAGAATCCAAGTTGAGAGAATAAAGATCAACAACTGTAAGATAACAAAAAGACAAGTAAGCAACTGAAATATGGCATTATTATTCCAAATCTGGTAAAAATACATTCCACAAAAAAAATTTGGAATAAAATACCACATAAAAAATCATAATAAACAAGATAAAACATGCAAGAGAATAAGAAACAACGAAAAGGAATGAAAAAATGAAAGAAAGCAAAGTGCCGCTGGCCAAGGCCAGAGCAAAGCAACGATGAAGATTAAAGATGAAAGCTACAGTAGAAGATATTTTGAGAGAGAGATGGATGGGTGAGAGAGTTGGCTAGTATGTCTTTTCAATTAATGTTATATGTTACCATTCTATGGGCTTTTTTTTCTCCAAAAAATATTGATTCCATGTCTTCTATTCATTTAAAATTATTTCTTTAATTTCCTAATTAATTTAAATTAAATTAGATTATTTTCTTATTTTTTTAATTAAATATTTAATTCAAAACTCTAGACGCCACATAAAAAACATAATTATTGCAAAAAATCATCAAAAATAAAAGTTAGTAATATATACACACAAACATATATGGAAAGAATGAGTACTTTTATATAAATTTTTGTCGTTTATATAGATTTTATGCGGACAAACACACATATAAATTTTATAATAGTACTCGTTCATAAACGAAAAAAATCTATATAAAAGTACTCATTCCTTCCGCGCATCGCATGGGTTACATTCTTTGTTAAAATAGGAGAGACAAAATAAAAGAACTTGTGAAATAGGTATGTCGACAGCTAGATATAAGTTTAGAAGGTGTAAAAAATAGTGATATCTAACTTTTTGCAACAATAATGAGAGGGAGCACACATTATATCATAAACTAGAAGACCCATAAGATTAATTTCTCTCCATAAAACACCTCCATGAAATTAAACTAGTAAACTATTTTGCAGATGCTAACATCAAAACTCTACTGAATGCCTCCACCTGGAGATGTTTGTGAAAAGAAGAAAGTAACTTGAAGAGAGAGGCTTTTTCTTTTTTCCCTTTTCTTTCCAAATACTAGTTTCCCACCTATACCCCATTGATAACTCGAACACGAGACTTATCAGTGCCACGAGAGTGGGTTTTAAGCTCCCGAGCATTGGCCTAGCTAATTATGGGGAGCCCTACAAGGTTTTCCTTTCCTCCTGCGCTTACGCGTTCCCGCATTCTCAGCTTCAATCACAGTTGGTGGCGTAAGCCTCTCTGCATTCACAGCTCCATCAGCTTCAATCTTTGGTGATGAAAGCCTCTCAGCATTTTCATGTAGCTCAGTTTCTTCACTTAGTGGTGGTGTCTCGATTTCAAGAAACGGTGGTTCCCAGTCATTGGTCTTTCTATTGAATGCCTCCACCTGGAGATATTTGCGAAAAGAAGAAAGTAACTTGATGTTTGAGAAAAGACACATAGCATAAATGAACTTGATATGCACACGCAGACACATAGCATAAAAGAACCTGATATGCACGCACAAGTGATTATTACAAGACCAGTTTAGGTTTTTGTCGTTCCATCATTTGCAAGTGAGATGTGTTGAATAAGTGAGAGAAGGTGCTAGGGAGTGCTAATAAGTTAGTCAAAATTTACTTATAAACAAAAATATAAAATTTATCTATTTGGAAAATTTTGTTAAAAAGTGAATAAATTTGGCTTATAAGTAACAAAAATAAAAGGAGTAAAATACATTTTAACCCTTGTGTTTTGTGAAAGTCGTATAAAAATCCCTGTGTTTACAAAACTCGCTAATAAGCCGCTGTGATTTAAAAAATGTTATACATTGGCTCCCACTATTAGTTTTTCTGTTAAAGTTAACGGATTTTGGAACTAGAGGGGGGATTTTGCATTGTTTTTCAAATTAGAAGGAGGAATTTGCATCAATTTGAAAATTAGAGGAGGGAATTTGTACCAATTTGCTTGAGTTTTTTTTTTTCATTATTAACAAGTCAAAATATATTTTAGTTATGTTTTTATTTTAGGAATATTTTTATTTTTTCCGTTAACTTTAACGGAAAAACTAACGGCAGGGGTTAATGTGTAACATTATCCAAATCATAGGGGTTTATTAGCGAGTTTTAAAAACACATGGGGTTCTATGCGACTTTCACAAAACATAGGAGGTAAAATGTATTTTACTGAAAATAAAAGTACTATCCCCTAACTTTTTTTTAGCTGCTTATATACAAGTAACAAAAAGAAAAGTACTATCCCTTAACTTTTTTTAGTTGCTTATATATAAGTAACAAAAAGAAAAGTACTATCCCTAACTTTTTTTAGCTGCTTATAAGAACTAAGAGTGCCCAACTACTGGCCCGTCACCAAATCAAGTTCACGCATAGTAAAAAGAAAAAAAAAAAAGCAAACAAGTCAATAGAAGAACACGTGTGAACAGTACATGCTACTGTTCACGCATAGTAAATGTTTGTTCACTATCCCCTAACTGTTTGTTCACTGACTATATGTTCGTTACCGAACAATTACTTGTTCACTGGCTTTTATAAATATATCAAATATTTGTTTATTATGCAAAACGATTTGTTCACTATTTCACACTATTTGTTCACTAACTATTTATTCATTACCCTACAATTATTTGTTCACTAACTTTCACATATACATCAAATATTTGTTCATTACGTCATAACTATTTGTTCACTAGCTCACAACTATTTGTTCACTAGCTCACAACTATTTGTTCACTGAACATTTCTTCATTACCACACAAATTTTTATTCATTGACTTTTATATATACATCAAATATTTGTTCATCACCCTATAACTATTTGTTCAATGCTCTAACACACATAGACACAAAACGCAAACACATCTGCATACTTGAAGAGCAAGGTGAGCTTTAATGGTGAATTGATCTTGGAGCATTCAAACACCGCGTGAGAGGTACGGTTAGAATCGCGATGAGAAAAGGAAGAGTTTGGTAGTTGCGGCCCGGTGAGATGATGCTGGAATTTTTGCCGACATGAGAAAAAAGACGATGGGTTTTAATGGTGAATCAAAACTTAATAGGTTTTCTTGGACATGGTGCATATCATTACGATTAGTGAAGAAAAGCTAATTTTACGGAGGTATTTATTTGATGTGAGATGACCAATGGTGTCACTAGTGAAATAAAAAAGAAAAGAAGAGAATAAGAGAGAGGTGAGGAGAGCGAAGAACGGAGAGAGAGAAAGGAAAGAAGAAAGAGAGATATGCACATTCTTTGCTAAGCTATTTTTCTTTTTTTTTTTTTCTTTTTAATGTGAAGGAGCATGATGCTCCGCAGGAACACCATGATATAGGACCATGGTATAATTTGTGGCTTTACAAACCCTTCCCCTTAAACACATGACATTCTTGTCAGGCCATAGAAGAAACCATGGCCCAAATATTCAAGCGACGTAGAACTCGCCTAGAGCCTACTCTAGTATCTTCTGTAATGATTTAGGCCCAGCAATTGGCCTACTATCACATTTAACTTAATCAATTAGCCTAAAATGTTTAAACCCGTTATGACAGTAGTAGTGAATCCATGTTCTTACAAACTAAACACAAATCTCACAAAGAACCAAAACCAAATACAAAGAAATTTATACCCCTTAAAATACAATAAAATTACATGAACCTCTATTCAAACCCATCACTTCCTGCACTTCTATTTTTTCTACTCAAACTCGCGCCACACACCTAATTAAATTAAATTAAATTGAGTTATCTATTTTGTAATAATTAAATTCAAACTCACAACCTTCAAAATAATAATAATTAAATTCAATTATTATCTATTGTACAATTTTTATTAATCTAAAATTAATCAACTTAGAGTGTGTTCTTGTGCGTCTAATATATATATATATATATATATATATATATATATAGAGTACTATGCTTAAAAAGTTATGTTAATTTTAAATTACAAAAAATATATTAATTTTGTTTCACAATATTATTAATGAAATGTCCTTTTAGTCATTTCAACAAATACTATTGTTTATAAGCACATATTTATCAAACATGTTAATAGCTTATGAGCACATATTATTCAAATATTATTTTGCTTATTTCTCATTTACTTATAAGTATAAAAAAACTGCTTATATTTATCAATTGCTTATAAGCAACTTAAAAAAAAAAACAAAGTCAAACGGGCTCATATATAGTGGTGAGATTAGAATCTAAGATTTTTTTTTCCTTTTTCCTTTTTTCTTAACCCCCATCCCCAACCCATCCTCATGTCCTAGATGGGGTTTGAACCAGACTTCACCCTTGGAATGAGGTAATCTCAATAACTTAATCTAGCCCCTAAACCGCACTTGAATCTAAGATCTTTTTAATAATAACAACGTCTATTACTATTCAATTGAGTAACCACTTCAAAAAACAAAAAGGTTCAAGTAATTAAATAGTGTGTTTATATGACCTAATTTTGAGATTTCAACAATTAAGCTATAAATTGTTTAGCAAGAGAGTTCGGATAAAATTGTTATTTAATAAACACTATTGATTGTTTGGCTTTTAAAATAAAGGAAAATAATTTTTATATGATGTAATAAGTCTTTCTTAAAAGTTTTAATTTGGAACTTTTGTTTTTAGTTTTCTCTAATTTCAACTTTTATGGAAAAGGTCTTTTAAAAATAAGTTTAATAAATTAATTTCAACTTTTGAATTCACAGAAAATATTTTTAAGTTTCTAACATCTAGGCCAAACAGACTCAAGTAATTTGATATTTTCAACATGTCTCTTATGTATAAACAGTATTGTAAACTATGTAGGTAATAAACGCCATTACGAGTTACGACTTGAATAGCTCTTTTTCTCTAACATATATTAGCTCAAATAAGCTACACCTAAAGGAGCCAAGAACTGGTCCACACCATGACACGACACATATAATTACTCGATGAAGAAGATGAATTAGGCAATGTCGTTGCTCGAGTATATATCTTAATTAATTACCTTACAAGAAATGGAGCAGAAACGAAACTGGTCAGGATCGTTGAGTCTTCTCTGACATACATCGCAGGTTGCATCCCCATCAATTTGAGCTTCAGAACCACAATGTGGAAGGGGATTCAGAGATATCACCCATTTCTTGTTGCACTTGTATGGCTGCATTACTCACACCATCATCACAAGCTGGACATGACCACTGCCAACCACCAAACATCTTTTACGTTTTAAACTCGATTTTAATATGATGATCCTATATATACTCGAAATATGCTTGGAATTATGAGTGTGTCTGCATAGATTATGTATGTATCTATGGTGTGTGTTAATTGCCTGTGCATTGTTTGTGTTTTTCATGTATATATGTATACGTAATATGTTTGTTTTTAGTATGTGTGTGTTTGCGTGTGTGTCATGTGCCCTAGAAATGTTAGACACAGCTCAAGAATTGAGTTTTCGTATTTTGGATGAGAATGTTGACTTACTTGATAGTTGGACTATGGGACCACAGGGCACTCGAAAGTTTGCTTTCGAAGATGAGTTCCCTTGTCAACAAAAAATATATATGTATGCGTGTGTGTGGGGGCATGCATGCATGTCCGCATGCGTGCACATGTAAATGCATGTGCGTATGTGTATCTATATAAAAAATTTTGTTATGATAACAAGGCTATTTACATCCATAAAATAGAGTATATATTTACTAAAAAGGTTGCATCCGCAGCATCTGGTAGAAAATTGATCGAAAATACAAATGGAGAAGGGTAACGTGCAATCTTTCAACAAAACATAGGAAATTTTTTCTTGATTTTCAATATTATAGGTGATGATGTATAACTTTTGCATATCAAATGGAGATTTAATTTCGTACATTTTACACCATATGTAAATCAATATGATAATGTTTCACATTAATGATTTTCGGATCATAGGCAAGTAATCATTGCAAAAAAAAGTTGAAGAATTTTATTTCAATTTGACAAATAAAAATTAGACAAAGGTTACCTGAATTTTCGAACAATCTATGTGATTCTCTATCTAGCCAAGGGAACAACATCCTTGTAGACATGACGATATATGGTAAGCAACTTGTGCTCTTCACGAGCACCTTCTGCAATGCAATATCTGCAAGCAGATGAATCATAAGTGATGCAGTATCGGTTAACCTCATTCTTCTGAAATTCATAAACAGAGCAAATGCTGAAGAACGTCATTTGCAGGAAGGACTCAAGCCACTGTGGCACCTTGTGTTTGACTGACACTTCATCCTGAGTTATCATAAAATACATCATCCATCTTATTATATATCAAAATACTCAATGCTTACTAAAAGACCGTGACATTTACTAATATGAGCATGTTTATTCTTCTACTACTGACGAAGAGTATTAGCATTTACCCATTGTTAACGAGTATTTGGTTCGTGAAATAATTTTTCATTCTTTAGAATTATATAAAAATTTAAAAATGTCCCTAAGCCAGAAAAGGAAAAAATATCATAGATGTTTGCGTGTGTTGATTGGACGTTTATATTTGATGACTTTCTGTGTTTGTTGACCATGTTTTCATGTGTGTACATTCACCGTGTATGTTTGTGTGTGTTGACCATATGTGGACCAAGGAGAGAGAAGACAAAAAAAGAAACGGAAAAGAAGTGAGCTAGAGAGGGTATTTTCGTTTTTTTTGGCTTTTTTGTTTACAGCATTCTCCTAACTTAAGAAAGTAAGACTCCCACCCCTTACATGGAATAAATTTTGTTAAAATTCATAAAAATATTAAAATTTTGAAAATATGAAAATATTTTTTATTTCACCAACCAAATACAAAACTATAATACGATATTTCTAGGTTCGCCTTCTTTATAATCTTGTGAGATTTCACAAACCAAGCCTCTAGTATATACCTTGCATAACTAGCGTCGCACAAACACAATTATCTTGAGAATCATTTCTTATTTGTAACGTAACGCCATTTATGATTGAAAGAATTCTCCTTTTGAGATACTCTCTCACGCCTCTCTGAACATACAAAATTGTACAAATAAATATCCATGCATCAATTGGATTCTATCTATTTCTTATACTCTATTTCTTGTACTCTCTGTTTTTCGATTTGAAACATTCCAGGACACCAATAGCCAGTTTGTCTTCTTTCTATAATTAGTGCTTGTGCTAATTTTGTTGCGCTTCTTTGTTAATGAGAAATAACTTTCAATTTTTATTTCGTTAATTTTTATAGATATTTTTTTTGGATATTTTTAGGTTTTTGTGTGTTTTTTTATTATTTCTAAATATCTATAAGAATTAATTATAGTGTTTTTTATTTTTATTTTTTGAAATATCCTATGACAATGATACCATTACGTTCAAAATCAGTTATAATATTCACTTGAATAATTCAATGACATATCTTAGCCATTTTATTTAGTAAATATTTACAATTAAAGAATATTTTTTGTTCACTAAATTAGTAAAGTTATTTTAGTCATATTTGGTTAAATATTTAATAGCAGGAGTTAAATTGAATGTTTCTTAAAAAATCATGATTGATTTAGATATTTTAAAATAATAAAGACCGAACCTAAAAGGAAATAATAGGAATTTGTAGTGATCACAGAGATTGGTTAGTATTAAAGACTATTTAATAGAAATAAACCAAAAACTTAATTAAAAGATGAAATATCTCCTAAAGTCTTTTAAATTTTGATGAAGTATAATCATCATCCTCCTCCTCATCATCATCATTATTATTATTATTACTACTATGCTAGTATAATTATATAGAAGAATTACTAAATATCATTTCATTTTTGTAGTAATTTTTGTATCATTGTTCTTATTTGAATTTTTAAAAAAATAATAGGGATTAATTAAGAAAAATACTAGTACTTATAACATAATTTTCTCATTTGTTAGTGTACTATATCTCTAAAATCTATATCATATAATATTATATTATTAAGTTGTGAAATATTAAGGACTAATATAAATATATTGAAATAATACAAATTTTGACTATGTTTACAAGCTAATTTAACTATGTACTTAAAATATTATCGACTAATTTAAATAGTTTGAAAGTCCTCATTATTTTACCCATATTTGTACTAATTTGAATAACTTTTTTAAATATAAAGGACTGATATAAAATTTCTTAACTAATAAAAACTAACGTGATTGTTTAATTTAGGGACTAATTTGACTATGTAGTAAAATATTACGAATTAATTTGAACATTTTAAAACTATAAGAGCTAAGTTAGAGAAAAATGACAATATTAAGTGCTACTCTCTCAATAAAAGCTGATGTGGCATGTCTCTTTTAGCTCTACTCCATAGAACTTATATATATATATATATATATATATATATATAATACACACACACACACTAGTGCACTTTTATTTGTGCTTCACACGGATTTATTTTTAATAGTAAATGTTAAATTAAGTTAAATTTATTCATTTTTAATAGTTGATGACGAATTTAGTCATGAATATTTTATACTTTGCACTGGTTTTGTTTAAATAATAAATATTAAATTTATTTAGATTTAATCTTTAGAATTCACAAATAGAAAATACTTTAAGGCTTTTAAGCATTAATTAATTAGTAATTAAAATTTTAAATTAAAGCTAATAATATATATCCATAATGAATAAGAAATGAACCTTTCAAAATTCATGAATGAATATCATTTTTAAAAATTAATTTTCAATTAAATTTCTAAATCAAAACTAAGACCTATATATATTCATATAATAGATAACAAGAGAATCTTTTGGGATTCACAAATGATTATTTAATTTTTCAATGAAAACTAATAATTTAATTTATCCATTAAGGCAAAAAAAATAAACATAAAACAAATAAAAAATTATTGTATAAGTTAATAATAAAATAATTACTACCATATAATCACTGGCATGACATTTTTGTAATACTCAAAAAAGTATTTTTTAATAGTAATATTAAATTTATTTGGATTTAATCTTTTAAAGCTCACAAATGAATATTATTTTAAAAATTAATTGCTTGGAAATTAAATATCTAATACTAATAATATATATATATATATATATATATATACATACATAATAGATATGAAATAAACCTATTGAAGTTTACAAATGAATATTATCTTAAGCATTAATTGATTGACCACGTAATATCTTAATTAAAGCTGATAATGTATATCCATAAAAATAAGAAATAATAGAAAGTAAAATGATAAATAAAAAAATAACCATACTATATAAGCGCTAACATGACACTCTCACAATGACATTGACATAATACTCTTATAATGCTTATAAAAGTTTAAAACTTTTATATATAGTATAGATAGGTATAGGTAGATTATATAGATATAAAGATATAGATTATATAAATGTATCACAAGTCATGAACAGTACAATGTAGAATAAATAGTATTATTTATAGGAAAAGAAAGGGAACCACATCTTACAAAACTAAATGGTAACAGCTAAAACAAATGTTACTCCTTTTATTGCAAGTTGTAACATATAAAGATATAAATGTATGTAAATGTCATCAAGACACAATGATGGACAAAACTTACGCCAATGCAAAAGTTATGATGCTACGTCACACAGGCAAAACTCAAGAAACTTTTCGTGAGATACTACAGATTTATTGATTGTAGATGCACCAAAAGTCATGAATGGTACAATATAGAACAAAACTATTTAGTGAAAAAAAGGGAACCACTTCTTACCAAAACTAAATGATAACTGCTAAAACAAATGTAACTCCTTTTATCGCAACCCGTAATGTATAGAAATATAAGTGTATGTTAATTTATATTATATAAAAGTTCTACATTTTTGAGTATTATGAGAATGCCAAATCAATGCCATTGTGAGAGTGTTATATCAGCACTTACATGGTATGATTATTTTTATTTATTATTTTACTTTCTATTATTTCTTATCTTTATAAATATACATTATTAGCTTTAATTGAAATATTAAATGGTCAATCAATTAATGCTTAAGAAAAAATTCATTTGTGAATTTTAAAAGGTTTATTTCATATCTATTATGGATATATATTATTAGTATTAGAAATTTAACTTCCCATCAATTAATTTTTAAAACGATATTCATTTATGAGTTTTAAAAGATTAAATCCAAGTAAATTTGACATGACTATTAAAAGAAATACTTTTTTTTGAGTATTATGAGAGTGCTATGTCAACGCTTATATGACAATAGTTATTTTATTATTAGCTTGTACAATAATTTATTATTTATTATTGATTTTATTTTTATTATTTTTTATCTTTGTGGATATAATTGAATTATTAGTTTTAATTGCAAATTAAATAATCAATCAATTAATATAATTTATGTGTGAATTCCAAAAGATTCTCTTATTATGTATTATGGATATATATTCTTATTTTTAATTTAAAAACTTGATTGCCAATTAATTTTTAAAAATAATATTTATTTGTGAATTCAAAAGGTTTATTTCTTATTCATTATGAATATATATTGTTAGTTTTAATTTAAAATTTTAATTACTAATTAATTAATGTTTAAAAGCCTTAAAGTATTTTTTAGCCATGAATTTCAAAGATTAAACCTAAATAAATTTAATATTTATTATTAAAAAAATCGTATAAAACATAGAATATTCATGACTAAATTGGTACAAAGCACGATAAAAGTGCCCTATTGTTATTAAGACTCATATAGATAAGGGTTTTTTGTTGCCTAAGGGAGTCGTTGAGAACATTGAAAAGAAACGTGGTTCGTTCTTGTGGTCAGGGTAGAAGGGGAATGGCAGGAGAGCAAAGGTGGATTGGGATACTGTTTGCAGGCCGATTGATGGAGGACTGGGCATAAAACGCATCAGTGATTTTAACCTTGCAGTGGCATGTAAAATGCTTTGGAAGATCCATAATCGCATACTGTCAATCGGGGTTGAGTGGGTATATGCATACCATTTGTCTAACAAGAACTTGTGGATAGTTAATATTGTTAGCTCTGCAGCGTGGTACTAAAGAGGAGGCTTTTGGAGATACGTTCCGTTTTTCAAAAGTATATTTTCCATAAGATTGGCAAAGGGGAGGGTACTCACTTCTGGATTGACAGTTGGCATCTGTTGGTATTCTCATTAGGAGTGTACATCAGAAATCGCAAAAATTGTTTAGACCGAACAAACTCAACTGTAAACAAATGATTTTTAAAGTAATTCGGTTAGTTACGATTTTATTTTTTAAAAATCATAGAAGACAGTTTGGTTTTCGGTTTTAGAGAGTGAAAACCGTGGTTTAAACCAAACTGCCCGCTATAGTAGTATTATTATTATTTATTTTATATATATAGACAAACAAACAAATGAATATATTTCTATATAAATAAACGTTTAGCAATTATATATAGACTAATACACTGTATATGCTTGATTATTTATTTAAGTCTTTAATTCTTTTCTAATAAGTTTTGGAATTGAACAAAATGATAGTATTATAGTTTTTATCTTTAAAAAGATTAACAATAAACACTCAAAATAAGTACAAAAGAAAGACAATTTGATCAAGTGATATCAATCAATTTGAAAAATTGTAAGTTTTGATACTAATTAAAAGTGAAATACCTCTATATTATAATATGCATATGAATTTTGTTATTGTTGGTATATATCATAATGTAAATGTTTTATCTCATAAAATCAATTGAAAAAACAGCCTGGAATTGCACTAAACCCCATTAATTGAAACTATTGATTCCTTTAGTACTTTGGTCGGTTTTGGTTTTGTGAAGTAATAAACCGTCTAAATTGGTTCGATTAGAAAATTAGTGCAAAAACTACACTAAATCACCCGTTTACACCCTTAGTTCTAATGGATTATTTTGGGCTAGCGGCTGAGCGAGGGAATGGTTTTGATGAGTTTGTAAAGGTTGGGGAGTTTATTGAGCATGATGGGTGGCGCTGGCCAAATAGTCCAAGTATGCTGGACAAGCTAGCAGCTAAAATTGGAGATATAGACCCATGTCTTGGTCGTGAGGACTGTGTGGTATGGTTGAGGAGTAGGAATGGGTGCTTCATAACACGGTCTGTGTGAGAGATGTGTAGGAGGTAATTTCATAAACTAACGTGGACTAGTCAGATTGAGTTTGTCATTAGGAATAAGGTATGGAAGGTGGGGAAGTTTACGGGATTTTTTTTTACCCAAATTTTAATATGCTATACAAAACTAATCCAATCCGTGATAGGGTTTAAAAAATAACCCATTCTAGTTTCCAAAACGCGCTAGACACACTCAGGGAGAGCAGACTGCACTCTGGGAATGCGTCCGTGTTCCAGGAGCGCGGCCGCATTCTCGAAGAGCGGTCCGCCTTCCCGAAACGAGACTGCTTGTCCCAGCTTTTCCTTGTCCATTCCCCTGGCAGATTTGATTGGATTGCAGGGAATTTATTCTTAATAGCGCATTTTGGGTGTGCGTTTACAGTGATTCGAACATATTTCCTACCATCGGTTATGCTCTAGTCACTTCACGTCACGGGAAATTTCAAAATCTCACTCCCAGAATGCATTTTTTAACTATATAAACCCCAACCCCTTCCTCCACCGGCTTATTCAATCCTTTGCCCATTCTACAACGTCTCACACACTAACTTTCTACCAAATTCCTTCCACTTCTTGCTATAACTTTCTACCAAAGCACCTAAAAGAATGAATTCAACTGAAGTTACTGTTTTTTTATACTACGACAGTCACAAAAATAATGACTGATTACGGTCTTGGTTATAGAAGTCCAAATATACCACGCAAAATCAAAATTCTTCCCAATACAACTTACGATCAATTTGTTTCTCGGGTAATTAGAAAACTCGGGGTGCGTCCAACCATTGAGAGATTAACTCATACTATCATGACCCTAGATGGGATGCTACATTGCAGCAGATTTATTATTACCCAAGTGCAATAATTGATGATGAAGATTTGTGGGACATGTATGGCACAGCTCACAGTGATTGGAACCGTTGTGTTGAACACGTAATAGTGGATGTTTTGTGTGACGACGTGTATGTGTTGCAACCAATGGTTGACGTCACGTACCAGTCTAATATGCTGGACCTAAATGCAGCACCACTGTATAATGAAGATGAATAGATCAATATTGTAACAATAGTGGCGGAGTTTGCCACTTTTTCCATTTCCCTGCAACTACAGTCCACTTTTGAAGTTGGAAGACCCACTTATCATGGTGGTGGCAAGGAGGAGAGATGTGACGTAGCAGCAAATACTGTTTTGTCAGAGGCAGACAAAGAAAACGAGGATGGTAAATTGAATGATCAGTAAGATGTAGTCTTAGAAGCAAGTTTGCACAACCAAATTGAGGACGATGTAGAAGGACCAGATGTAGATGCAGAGCCGGAGGTAGATAAGGAGGAACCAATTGAGTTCCAAACTACTAGGACTAAATTCTACACCACAAGTAGGTACGAGCCACCCAAACGCCCAATATGGGACCCCGACTGGATGGATCTGGCCAAACGAATGGTGGTCTTATCCAAAGTGGATGCGATAAGGGCTGTTCAACAGAATGCGATATATATACAAAAGGAATACAGGGTCCTCAAGTCAAGTAAGACCTTGTTGAATGTACGATGTAGGGAAACGTACATCGGAAGTTTAGCATGCCCATGGTTTGTAGGTGTCATAAAGAAAGCAACGCATAAGTAGTGGGAGATCAAGCCGTATAAAGCTAGACATGTTTGTATGGCACAAATATCTGCGTCCGGCACAGAAATTTGACTTGGGGTTTGGTTGGATATTTGGTGAGGTATTTCATAGATAAGAAGGCTGATTACGAGGTCAGGCTTATCCAAGCTCACATGAAGAAGAAGCTTAATGTGGATGTCAGTTGCAGAAAAGCTTGGAATGGCCAAAATGAAGCAATTGAACTAGTGCATGGCAATGGGACACGTCATACCAAAAGCTCCCGCAGCTTTCTTGGTCTTTGTGATGGCCAAGAATTCAGGTAGTGTTGTAAGATACATGTTCAACAAAGGTTTAACACAGGCGAAAAAAATTCGACATGGTTTATTGGGCGTTCGGTCCATGCATCCATGTGTGGAGGCATTGTAAGCCTGTGGTTTTACTGGACAGTACACATTTGCGGGGAAAGTACAAGGGTCATCTCCTAGTTACATTAACCATTGATGCCAACTGCCAAGTATTGCCATTGGCCTTTGTAGTTGTGGACGTAGAGACAACACGTACTTGGTCATGGTTCTTACAGCAGTTATGTGAGAACTTCTTTTCTGGGATGCCCCAAGTATGCATCATATCCAATAGGCATATAGACATCGCCTCTGCAATCTAACGACTTACACGTGATGGTCAACTTGAAATAAAACATCGCATTTGCTTGAGACATCTCAAAAGCAATGTGATTAAAAGATGGTAGAATCAATTCATTAAAGACATGTGTTGGATAGCTGGGCGAGAATGTCAAGCACAAAAACATTTGCATGCAATGTGCATGATCCTTGCTGTTGACCCTAGTCAGAACGGTGTTGGCAGACGAGTACACAAGTTCCTATCCGAAATCTCAACTGACACATAGACCATGAACGCTGGTGGGGGATATAGATGTGGTGTGATGACCACAAATAATGTCGAATGCTTCAACGGTGTCCTCGTCGGTGCTAGAGGGTTACCTATCATAGCCCTTGTTACTAACACTTTTATGAAGATAAAAGGTTACTTTCATGATCGGTTGGACCATGCGATGCAATTAGAAAGTGAAAGCCGTTGGCTCCCTCCTAGTGTGAGGGAGCTCTTTGAGAAGTAGGCAACCTCGTCACATCGCCATCATGTACTTAGTTTAAGAGAGGATGGAAGATACTAGGTCAGTCGGTTACTAGTGCGATGGAACGAGAATCCGCCAGACCAAGTAGTCAATTGGGAAGAAAGTATGTGTACTTGTGGTAAGTGGGTTGCATATCACTTGCCATGCTCACATGCACAAACCATTGCTTGGTTTAGGGGGTTTAATGTGGAGAACATGATACCTTAACAGCTAAAAGTGAAAGCATACAAGGATACCTATTGGAGGACATTACAGCCCCTTGGACACTAATTTTATTATCCTCCAGCGCCTACATGGATGTTGCATCCGAACCCTGTCGTGTTCGATAGAGAAGAGGATGAGTCGGAGGCCGGCGCATCCCAAACGAGATGGATTACTTGAACCGCAATGGACGACAAAGGTGTATAACATGTGGTCAACCAGGCCACACTGCTGCAATTTGCCCTAACAATCAAAATGCGTAATCCGATAATGTTTTTATGTTTACTAGTTGTGATGTGTGGTATCTGTAATCATGTTTTGTTCACTTATTGTAACATTGTAATGTTAATCTTGTAATGTCTACTTCAACTGAAAGGAACATGTGCATAATGTCTAATGAGAAACACTAAGTACTCAGTGGTTTAATAAAAGCATGTATGGATCATAAGTAACCACATAAATGAAAGACATACAGGAAAAAACATAACACAATCCCATCAATACATAAAACAGTGTCATAAATACATATGGAAAAAAAAAATAAAGTGCTACACAACTAACGACATAATCCCGGTGTGTAATGCTAAGGGCCCCTTCCCCTGTTAGTACGGTTAGGTAACTGATGTCTAACAGGGGATGGTGCATTCTGTTTCCTGGGCAAACGTGTCTGACGGCGTGGAGGCTTCTGTGCTGGTGATTGTGTAATAGGTGCTTGTGTCACGAGTGCCTAGGACTGCGGTGGCTGGTCTTGTTGTTCAACACCACTATCGACCAACTACTCATGAACGTAGTCCCTGGACCCCATGTATCTATTAGAAGACCCCCTGGATGATTCGCTCTGTGTCTCCTTGTCATCCTCCTTGTAGTCATCTGGCTCATCAATCACCGACCTAGAGGATCCACCACCATAGAGCATACCGTGCCTACTACCGCTGCTCTGACCTATCTCCATGTTGGAATAATCAATGGGGTCAATCGATACATGGATCGGTGCCATGAGGCCTGAGTCGGCTACATGGGCTGTGTGGGCTGACGATGATGTAGCAATGGCATATCGGGGGTGAATGGCATATGATGTGAATGGGCACTGGACAGTTGTGAAGCACTAGTGGGATAAGTATGATGCTCTTTGCGCTGCGAAGAAGGAGTATACTGGGAATAATGCTATCTACTCCACTGTAATGGCTGCATTGAGGACGCATTAGGCAACTCCCACACTGCTCTCTGCTGTATGAGGTGCTCGTGCTGCGTGTGTTGGAGTGCACTCTCACCGTATAGTTGCATAAGATGTAAATGCCTTATCATAAGATCTATGGACTGTGCATCGCCGCGAAGGTCCCTCTGCCTGTATTGTTACAGCAAATCACGGGAGTGGTGGACTACATGCTGTACTACTGTCACCTAGATGAAAACATAACATAGTGTGATTAATTTCATTTAAGTGTTTAAAGTTTGCATAAAGAACAAAAACAAATACAAGTATTGCTTACCAGTGAAGTCTCATCAGGTGCAGATGCCACATAACCATCCCTCATATGACTTGTACCCGCATGACCAGCATGTAATATGGTCACCCTACGGTACCAAGTTATGTAAGTCCGGAGTGCTACTACCGTCGATGCATCCTCCAATTGTTCATGAAGAATGTGCTGCTGCCAATTCCCCCACATATTTGCTACCTGTGTCAGAGCAGCTCCCTCGACCTTTTCCTTCCCGTCCCTGTGCTTCTAGTGATCAGGCAGATCACAAAAGAATGCCAATCGTAGTCCAAACTGCCGCAACATAGGATCAGGACGATGCCACTCAACAATATGCCCAAATATCAACAGGAATCGGGCACATCAAACGTCACTGTCCTAAATAAAATACGGTGGTAGGCTGTCCAATACTGTCCTTAATGGCTGCCATATAAACTGTAACCAAAACAAGTACCGAAGAGTCACTTGCATTACGCACATGTTCAATAATAAGAAGATAAAAGTATTTATTAAAAAATTTAAGTTTACTATACCTCACCAGGTTGCAAATGGTCGATAACATCATGACATTCAACTTGCCTTGACTTTTCGGATGCATCTGTCATTTCTTTCTTCATATAAGACACAACACCTCATGGAACGCCAGGGAGCTGAAACAAATGCTCATGCTCATACTATTGTTGCTATAGCCGCTCTCATGTGGGATGTAGGAGCTGAGGCCGAAAAGCTGTGAATCTATCCCATGCAAAAAACTGCAATCAATAAACACTTGTTACAATAAAGTTAATGTTGGCTAAATACTAATTATCGATTTTGATGATGAAAATTTGATATGCTTTTATAATTATTTTACTATGCCTTTATAATTATTTTACTAAAAAGCATCTTGTAAAGATAAGTGCTAAGATGAGTAGATAGATGCTTGGAAGATGGAAGAAGATGAGCAAATGAGCACTATTTGAAGAAGAAGAAGATGAGAAGGCATAAGGAGGAGAAGAGGCGTCATAAGGGGTACCAGATGTTCTTGCTCTTCCTGTGAAATGCCTAAGTGTTGCAAGTGTTTGACTCAAATCTTTATTTTTTAACTCAAACAATTTAAATCTTATGCACATTAGATTTCATAAAAGCAAAAATGATTTTGAATGCACACTTAGTGTAAATATGTGTTTTTGAAGTGTTTTCAAGTCATAACAAGTATTTACAAAATTCCTTAAGATGATTTGGAGTTATGAAAATTTGATAAAATTTTGTTTAAAAGTTTTTCAAGCAAAGTTTGGCTTTACTTCTGTTTGTGGAGTGGCCGGACCCCCCAGCCGGTCGACCAGCTGACGGGGGAGGGTCGCCAGGCCAAAACAAAGAGTGGAAGAAAAAGCCGAACCCCTTTGCCGGTCGACCGGCTAAGGCGTCCGGCCTAGTCAGAGAAGGCCAAGAAGAGGCTGGACGACCCAGCCGGTCGACCGGCTGAGGGAAATGCTGTAATAACTGTACTAGCCGTTTATTACCGTTCTGGCCAATTTCGTCTCTTTTCTTCCACCAACAAAAGCCCTAACTCTCAAATCTTTTTAAATACATCTTCAAAGCTCATTCAAATCATCAATTGAAGCTTGCAAAATCACATACTATCATTCAATTGATCTTTGAGCTATTCTTGCAACATTTTTGGGCTTTCAAGAGCACTTTTCATTGCTATATCCTCTTGTAAGAAGAATTTACATATTCTCCATCATTTCTTATTTCTTTGATTGTATACACATTTTGAGAGCTGAAAATCTTCAGAGAGACATCCATTAAAGCTTGTAAAAGTGTGGGAAAATCTTAAAGAGTGGGACTCTTGGGTTCTTTGAAGTTTGGCTTCAAAGAGGTGTAAAAATTGGTCTTTGCTTCACCAAGATTTAAAGAAGCACTTTGGTGAAGATTGTTGAAGTCCTAAGGGGAGCATCCTTGGGCGGTGGACATAGGTTTGGCCAAACCACCTTAAAATCGTTTGTCCTCCTTCTCTCTACATTTTATTTATTACTATTCACTTATATTGATTACATTGTGTTTGATATATTGTTTGATAAAAATAGTTGAATTTTTGTGAATTTTTAAAAACAAAAATTAGTAAATATATCTTAATTCACCCTCTCCTCTTAAGATATTTGCACTCACAATTGGTATAAGAACTAGGGTTCTACCTATAGTTTAACAACTAGTAGAATTACATTTAGCAAATATGGAGGGAATTTCTATTAAGCAAGCACCCCCTTTTGATGGAACCAACTATGCATTTTGCAAAATGAGAATGAAAGTGTTTATACAATCACATGATTATAAAGCTTGGAAACTTATAGAAATGGACCTACCTTATCTACAAAATTAGAAGGGAATAGGAGAATACCCAAACCCAAAAATGAATGGAATGATGAGGATATTAAACTATTTGAGTTAAATCAAAAAGCTTTACATTATTTATCAATGCTATGAATGCCACCGAATTTGTAAGGGTAATGGGGTACACTTCGACTGTAGAACTTTGGGACCAATTGGAAGTAACTTATGAAGGAATTAGCCAAGTAAAAGAATCTAGAATTGCTATGCTTGTACATAGATATGAATTGTTTAAGATGCTTCCTAACAAAAATATTGAGCAAATGTTTACTAGATTTGTTGAAATTACTAATGGCTTGAAGGCACTTGGAAAGGATTATTCCAATGTAGAGAAAGTAAGGAAGGTGCTAAGGAGCTTGTCATCATCATGGCAACCAAAAGTCACAGCCATCAAAGAAGCCAAAGATTTAAACACATTGGAGCTCAATGAGCTCATTGGATCACTCATGACTCATGAGCTTGAAATAAAAGACCATGAAGAGGAAGAGAGAAAAGCAAAGAAGTCCATTGTGCTCGTTGCATCAAAATATACATCAAGTGATGATGAAGAAGATGATGAGGACCCGAAAGATGAGAAAATTTCACTTCTTGCCCAGAACTTCAAAAAGTTCGTGAAGTTTAGAAAGATGAAAAAACGAGCATCTTCAAACAATGCAAATTGGAAGAAAAAAGGAAAAAAAAGCAAAGACTTCAAGAGGACAAAAGAAACAAAAGGCGACGAATTGAAATGCTTCAATTGCAACAAGCTGGGACACATAAAAGTAAATTGTCCAAAGCTTTCAAAGAAGAAAGAAGGTAAGGCACTCAAAGCCACTTAGGACACCTTCAAAAGTGAAAAAGATATGGAAGAGCAACATGAGTTAGCCAACTTTTACCTTATGGCCAATGAGGATAAGGTACTATCTTTACCTTCTCCATCTATTTATTATTCATCTAGTGAAAGAGAGGAAGAGGAATATAGCTTTGATGAACTAAAAGATGCATTTGCTAAATTACATGATGATCTATCTCTAGCTTTAGTAGAAAATAAGCAAATGCATAGAAAATTGAAACTTGCTCTTGATGAAAAAGAAATTTTAGAAAATAAAAGTGCGTCTCTCATAGAAAAGATGGAAATCTTGGAAAAAGAAAATGATTCACACACTGGAGATTTTGTAAAATTTGAAAAAGAGGTTAAAGATTTAAAAAAGAAAAATATGGACTTGAATGGGATTATTCAAAAATTTACAAATGGCAAAGAGAACTTTGAAAAACTCCTTGGTAGTCAAAAATTGGTTTTGACAAGAGCGGAATTGGGTATAAACCAAGCATTAATCAAAAGTATTTTAAAACCTATTTTGTCAAGGTTTCTACCTCTACACCCTCCTCTTCACCAAAATCTAACATTTCTTGCACATATTATGAAAAGAAAGGACATGTATCAACTCATTGTTATTACAAGAAACTTTGTGATAGAGGATCACATGTTCCACATTGGCAAAGACCTAAATGGGTGGTCAAAACCAAAAATTGAAACTAACACCAATGACCCAAGGTGTTGGGGACCCCAAAATAAAGAATTGCATTTGAATTTCATTTGTGTAAGTGTACAATGAAAGCAAAACAAGCAAAATGAAGTGGATCTTGGATAGTGGATGTTCCAAACACATGACGGGGAACTCAACACTTTTCTATAAATTGAAAAAGACAAAAGGAGGAGACGTTACCTTCGGCGACAATAGCAAAGGAAAAATAATCGGAAGAGGAAGCATTGGTAACGAAAATTCTCTTGCTATACATAATGTCTTACTTGTGGAAGGTCTAAAATTTAATCTACTTAGTATTAGTCAATTATGTGACAAAGGTCATAAAGTAGTTTTTCAATCCTCTAGTTGCATTGTGTATGATTGTGGAAATGATAATGTATTATTTGTAACTAAGAGAAATGAAAATGTTTACACCGTTGAAATTGATCAACTTATGTGTCAACATGTTAAATGCTTGTCTGTTATGTATAATAATGCTTGGTTATGGCATAAAAGATTGGGACATGCTAGCATGAGCTTGTTGAATGATTTATCAAAGCTTGATCTAGTTAGACACCTACCAAAGCTAAAGTTTGAAAAAAAGACAAAATTTGTGGTGCTTGTCAATTAGGGAAACAACATAAGACGTCTTTCAAACCCCTAAATAAATTTTCAACAAATAGAGTATTGCAATTATTACATATGGATTTGTTTGGACCTATTGATGTGGCTAGCTTAAGAGGTTCTAGATATACATTTGTAATTGTAGATGATTATACTAGATTTACATGGGCCATGTTTCTTGCACATAAAAATGATACCTTCAATGAATTTGCAAGATTGTATGTAAACACTCCTTTCATGAATTTTTGTGATGAACATGGCATTGAACACAACTTTTTGGCCCCTCGGACTCCTCAACAAAATGGGGTAGTTGAGAGGAAGAATCGTACATCATAAGAAATGGCAAGAACTATGCTGAAAGAACACAACTTGCCAACATATTTTTGGAGTGAAGCCATAAACAACGCTTGTTATGTGCGAAATAGAGTTTTAATTAGACCTATCTTAAATAAAGCTCCATATGAATTATGGCACGGAAAAACACCCGAAATTTCATACTTCAAAGTGTTTGGTTATAAATGTTTTATCCTAAATACTAAGGATCACATAAGGAAATTTGATGTTAAATCGAATGAAGACATATTTTTGGGTTCTTCCACGAAGAGTAAAGCATATAGAGTATATAATAAAAGAACTCTTGTTATGGAAGAACCTATGCATGTTACATTTGATGAGACTAACCCATTTGAGACGAGAAGGGAAATTGACGATGTAGGTTATCTTTTGGAAAAGACGACACTTGAAGATTCAACTCCAAAAAACAAAGAAACTCAAACAAAACAAGAAGATGCAAAGCAAGAAGAAGAATATCAAGAAAAAGAGTCTCAAGCCAATATGGAGAATGGAAAATGCGTAAACAAAAGGAACATTGAAAAAAAAGAAACTCATGGAGGCCTACCAAAGAGTTGGAAGTTTGTGAGAAACCATCCTCAAGATCAAATCCTCAGTGATCCAAATGAAGGAGTAAGAACTAGGCGTAATATTAATGCTTTTTGTGAACATTATGCATTTATTACTTATATAGAACCTCAAAATGTTAAAGAAGCATTACTTGATGAAAATTGGATAATTGCCCTACAAGAAGAACTTGACCAATTTGATAGAAATAAAGTTTGGAAATTAGTTGAAAGGCCTAGAGATAGACCGGTAATAGGAACAAAATAGGTATTTAGAAACAAACTAGATGAGGTCGGTATAGTAACTAGGAACAAGACTTGACTAGTAGCCCAAGGATATAATTAAGAAGAAGGAATTGATTACAATGAGACCTATGCCCCCGTAGCTAGACTTGAATCCATTCGAATGTTACTTGCATTTGCATATTATATGGACTTCAAACTCTATCAAATGGATGTTAAAAGTGCCTTTTTAAATGGCTTTATTGAAGAAAAGGTTTATGTTGAATAACCTCCCAGTTTTGAAGATTCATGTTTTCCAAATCATGTTTTTAAACTAGAAAAAGCACTATATGGTTTAAAGCAAACTCCTAGAGCTTGGTACGAAAGACTTAGTAGATTTCTTGTGGAGAATAACTTTGAAAGAGGAAAAATTGACTCTACTTTGTTTATTAAAAGAGAAGGGAATGACATTCTACTTGTGCAAATTTATGTTGATGATATAATCTTTGGTGCTACTAATGTATCTTTATGTGAGAGTTTTTCTAAGTGCATGCATAAGGAGTTCGAGATAAGCATGATGGGAGAGTTAATGTTTTTTGTTGGACTCCAAATCAAACAAGCAAAGGAGGGGATCTTCATCAATCAAGCCAACTATACCAAGGAAATTATAAAAAAATTTAGGCTTGAAGATGCAAAGGATATTGGAACTCCCATGAGCCCCTCAACAAAATTGGATAAGGACGAGAAAGGTAAACCTGTAGATGAGAAGAAATACAGAGGTATGATCGGTAGCTTACTATATTTAACTGCCTCTAGACTGGATATTATAATTATAGTTTACTTATGTGCTAGATTTCAATCTAATCCTAAGGAAACTCATTTAGTTGTTGTAAAAAGAATCATTAGATATCTTAAGGGAACAAATAATCTAGGGCTTTGGTATGTAAAAGGAACTTCATTTGACTTATATGGATTTTCTTATGCTGAATACGCTGGATGCAAAGTAGACCATAAAAGCACTAGTGGAACTTGTCAATTCGTAGGACATTCTTTAGTATCTTAGTCATGTAGGAAACAAAATAGTGTTGTTATCTCTACCACTGAAGCTGAATATATTACAGCCGATAGTTGTGTAGCTCAAATTTTGTGGATGAAACAAAATTTACTTGATTATGGCTTGCAATATGATCATGTGCCCATATATTATGATAATACTAGTGCAATTAATCTCACTAAAAACCCAATTCAACACTCAAGAACTAAGCATATTGAGATTAGGCACCATTTCATTAGAGATCATGTACAAAAAGGTGATATCATACTTGAATTTGTTGATACTTTGCATCAAGTTGTTGATATTTTCACAAAACCATTGCGTGAGGATCAATTTTGCAAGATTAGAAAGGAAATTGGAATGATAAAAAGTGGTTAAATTGCATATATATATATGTGTGTGTGTGTGTTTATATGGCTTGGGCATGAAAAAATATGCATTTGGGTATTTTCTGACCTAGCCGGTTGACCGACTGAAGTTGTAAGGAGTTCGGATAAAATAAAATATTTTAGGTGCTCTCTGATCTAGCCTGTTGACCTAGCTGGTCGACCTCCACGACAGCCGCACAAGGTTAAAATTGGGGCTTTTAGACCCCAAAATCACTTAAATTCTTCCAAAATTTTTAACCTTAACCTAAAACTCTCTCAAACCCACCTTTGATTCTTGAACTCTCAACCAAATTTCTTTCTATATTCTCACTACCCGCATCAAAAAACAAGTTTTCACCGTTTCAATTTTCAAAAATCTACGTGAAATCATGGTGAATCCGAGGGCTAGAGGTCATAAATGTGGGAGAAGAGGAAAAAGGGCTAGAACGCAATCTCTTCCATCACCTGCATCAAATATTCAAGGAAAGCATTTGATTTTGTATGGTAAATTCGTTGTAGACTCAAATTTTGCTGGTAATGATGTTCCTCCATTATTTGAGGATTCGTATATGTTCATGCACTTACATTGTGATGTTCAAGATAAGTTGGTAATAGAATTTTATGAAAATCTTGAAGTGCATCGTAGGAGTCCAAAAATAGAATTAGCATCAACTGTTTGTGGAACTAGTTTTATACTCAATGAGGCTAGATTGCATGAAATCTTTAAGATACCTGTGGAAGAAGAAGGGCATTCCAATAGTCAAGGTTGGCCGGATAGGATTAAGGGTACTAGCATACCAGAGAAGTTATAGAGTACAGTGGAAGGATATAGGGCCTAAGTGTCCAGATTTAATTCTTCCACTGTTGAGAGACATTGATTTCAACAAGAGAATTGCTTTTAAAATCCTTAGTGAAACAAGTCTCCCTAAGAACATCAATGATAGAAAGATCCGATTATGGATGCTTATATTTACTATAGCCTCAAGAAGAAAACTAAGATAGCATTGCCTTTTCTTATTCTTCACCATATGATGCATATAAGTGGAAAAGATGGAGGACAGACAGCCACTCCAGGGTATGGCATGGCCTTGATGTATATTTTCACTCATTTTAATATTTCCTTAAATGCACCATTTTGGAAGTTTGCTTGGAATTTTGATATGCTCTACATGAACTTTATGGGGATTTACCGGTACAATGGTGAACCAATAAACAGGGAGACATTCAAAAACTTATCACAAGATATTCAGGGAGCAATTAAGTCTAGAACTAAAAACAGGACTACTTTTACAAATCCCGTCTATGGGCTAGATGCACAACATATTGATGATATACTTGAGGGAACATTTGTCACTTTAGAAGGAGAAGAAGAGCCAGAACAAGAGGGGGAAGCTAACTTAGGTATACCAGGAACAAACCCTATAGTTGTTAGCACTTTTGAGGATAAATACATGGGTCCTGAGAAGGTTACCCTTAGGAGAGTAATGAGAGAATCCCAGGCATAGGAGCGTATTGATGAGAAACGACGAGTTGAAATGCAGTGAGGTATAGGTTCTAGCTCCATGGGACTGCAAGAAGACCCCTCAATTATGGCTCAAATTCTCTCACAGTTGCAAGCTTTAAACACAGGGATGGAAGAAATGAGGACTACCATGAACAATCAATGGACTGAGCTTACTCGCTGGAGGGAGCACATTGATTCAGAAATGGCAAGCATGAGTTATAATATGCAATGATACTTTAGGGATCACCATGACCGTGCACCATGATCTTTTATACTTCAAAATTCCTTTTTTTAAGTACCAGAAAACATTTTTGTTAACACTATTAGTTCGTTTTCAACTTTGGTTTTACTTTTGCTTCATAACAAGGGATATTGCTTTTTGCTTCATGGTTTTATGAATTATGAGTTATGCTTATCCTATTTTTGCTTGCATTTTCTTTTTTTTCTAATTTTTGATGATGTCAAAAGGGGAGAAGGAAAAGGAGAAAGGGGCACATATAGCTTGTTACTATTTGCTTATTGAGCTTACTACCTTGATTACTTGCACATATAGCTTGTTACTATTTGCTTGAGTTGATTACTTATGTATTGAGCTGGTTATTTTTGATTCCTTGTGTAAACACTTATTAAGTTGATTACATGAAGTTCAAATTGTGCATAAGCTGCGGTTTGAAATGAGCATAAGCTAAATTTGATAGGGAGAGTATTTCCCAAAATGATTTTTACTAGAAAAAGAATGCTCATATTAAGGGGGAGTAAAATGCTCATATCTTTAATAAATTGTCATCATCAAAAAGAGGGAGATTGTTGGCTAAATACTAATTATCGATTTTGATGATTAAATTTTGACATGCATTTATAATTATTTTACTAAAAAGCATCTTGTGAAGATAAGTGCTAAGATGAGTAGATAGATGCTTAGAAGATGGGAGAAGATGAGCAAATGAGCACTATTTGAAGAAGAAGAAGATGAGAAGGCATAAGGAGGAGAAGAGGCGTCATAAGGGGTATTGGATGTTCTTGCTCTTCTTGTGAAATGCCTAAGTGTTGCAAGTGTTTGACTCAAATCTTTATTTTTTAACTCAAACAATTTAAATCTCATGCACATTAGATTTCATAAAAGCAAAAATGATTTTGAATGCACACTTAGTGTAAATATGTGTTTTTGAAGTGTTTCCAAGTCATAACAAGTATTTACAAAATGCCTTAAGATGATTTGGAGTTATGAAAAGTTGATAAAATTGTGTTTAAAAGTTTTTCAAGCAAAGTTTGGCTTTACTTCTATTTATGAAGTGGCCGGACCCCCCGGTCGGTCAATTGGCTGATGGAGGAGGGTCGTCGGCCAAAATATAGAGTGGAAGAAAAAGCCAGACCCCTTAGCCGGTCGATCGGCTGAGGCATCCGGCCAAGTCAGAGAAGGCCAAGAAAAGGTCGGACGACCAGCTGAGCGAAATGCTGTAATAAATACACTAGTCGTTTATTACCGTTTTGACCAATTTCTTCTCATTCCTTCCACCTACCAAAACCCTAACTCTCAAATCTTTTTAAATACATCTTCAAAACTCATTCAAATCATCAATTCAAGCTTGCAAAATCACATACTATCATTCAATTGATCTTTGAGCTATTCTTGCAATATCTTTGAGCTTTCAAGAGCACTTTTCATTGCTATATCCTCTTGTAAGAAGAATTTACATATTCTCCGTCATATCTTATTCCTTTGATTGTATACACACTTTGAGAGCTAAAAATCTTGAGAGATACATCCATTAAAGCTTGCAAAAGTGTGGAAAAATCCTAAAGAGCGGGACTCTTGGGTTCTTTGAAGTTTGTCTTCAAAGAGGTGTAAAAATTGGTCTTTGCTTCACCAAGATTTGAAGAAGCACTTTAGTGAAGATTGTTGAAGTCCAAAGGGGAGCATCCTTAGGCGGTGGATGTAGGCTTGGCCGAACCACCTTAAAATTGTTTGTCCTCCTTCTCTCTACATTTTATTTATTACTATTCACTTATATTGATTACATTGTGCTTGAGATATTGCTTAATAGAAATAGTTGAATTTCTGTGAAATTCCATATATATATATATATATATATATATGTATGTGCAATGTTTGTACAATACTGTTTGGGGTTTGGAAGATTTAAGTAGGAATTTAGGAATTAAATAAGAAAGTTGGGATTGGTTGAAAGTGGAGATGGAAGGATACAGATGGGAAGCTCTGACTGGCTCAAAAGTGTATGATACATACATATATACATATATATACATATATACACATATATACATATATATACATATATACACATATATACATATATATACATATATACACATATATACATATATATACATATATACATATATATACATATATATACATATATACATATATATATATATATATATATATATATATATATATATACATATATATATATATATATATGGAATTTAGGAATTAAATAAGAAAGTTGGGATTGGTTGAAAGTGGAGATGGAAGGATACAGATGGGAAGCTTTGACTGGCTCAAAAGTGTATAATACATACATACATACATACACATATATGTATATATATATCTATACTATATTATAGAAAAGAACCCTTTTTAATATAATACTGATAAGTGTCGCACAAATATAATGACAAGTGTTATACAAGTATATTTTATTATATTTTTATTATATATATACTTCTTGCCTTGATATAGAATGCCGATTCTATAAAGATTTGAGTTTTATGAAAACTCTTGAAATCATTCCATGTGCATGCTATTTTGACATAATAATTTTATATTTTGCTCTCCATCCGTCTCTTTCCATATACATTTCGATCATCATATTATTTTTTGCATTTCGAATAAGGAATCTTTCATGGATTTTGGACCATTTGGCCATCTTTATGTTGCTTGACGATTCTGTATGTTAATGATCAAAATTTACATCTCCTAATTGATGCCCCAATCAAGGATTTTTATTTGTTTTCTTACTTGCATGTGTTGCTTTTATAAATACCGATTAATATCATTTTTGCTCACATATCTATATCGTAGCTTTGATCCTCTATTCACATATAACCTACATTTCGCAACTACAGTAATAATATTCAGCTTTATAATTATTAGGGTAATTAGTTTAATTGCGGTTTGTTGTGTATGATTGTAGTTCTGCTCCTGTAAGCCTTGAAGACATGAAGTTTGCTACAGAGCAATTGGAGCATTCCAACGACTGAGATAAGTGAGAAGACGAGATGGCTGCAATGCGTACTCACCTAGATGCGTAGATTACTTATTAAATGAATTCTGCTCAAATGCTTAAACATTGACAAAAAAAAAAGAGAAAAAAAGAAGTGAATGTACTTTTTCTCCCCTAGGTTTATTTGATCTCTTGGTAGCGAGAAGAATGTATTGGTGTCCCATTGATGATTGATGGAATTTGTTTCTTTGGTTTCATGGTGTAAATATAATTGAATTCAGGTTCTGTTTCTTATTTTCTCTGTTGATTGTCTTTGCTCATCTCATGGGTTTAGTTGATTTGGGAAACCAAGAGCAACCAAAATGGTATTAGACTAACTCATTTTAATTTTTTGTACATCTCATGGATCATAATTTGGTTGAAATCTAGACTTATCCTACATTACGAGAGGAACGGATACACTGTAAAATGTAGAAATTAGGAAAAAATTAATTTTTCTTAGCCATAAGTCCCGTGGAATAAATTATGATTACATGGGTCATGTTTCTTGCACATAAAAATGATGCCTTCAATGAATTTGTAAGATTATGTAGAAAAGTGAAAAATATGAAAGGCTATTTTATAACTTGGATTTGTAGTGATAATGGCACGGAATATGTGAACACTCATTTTATGCATTTTTGTGATGAGCATGGCATAGAACACAACTTTTTGGCCCCTTGGACTCCTCAACAAAATAGGGTAGTAGAGAGGAAGAATCGTACACTACAACAAATTGTAAGAACCGTCTTAAAAGAACACAACTTGCCAACATATTTTTGGAGTGAAGCTGTAAACACTGCATGTTATGTGCAAAATAGAGTTTTAATTAGACCTATTTTAAAAAAAACTGCATATGAACTATGGCATGAAAAAAATCCTAAAATTTCATACTTCAAAGTATTCGGCTGCAAATGTTTTATCTTGAACACTAAAGATCATTTGAGAAAATTTGATGCTAAATTTGATGAAGGCATATTTTTAGGATATTCCACTAAGAGTAAATCCTATAGTCTATAATAAAAGAATTCTTGTTGTGGAAGAATCAATGCATATTACATTTGATGAGACTAACCCATTTGAGCCGAGAAAAGAAGTTGATAATGTAGGTTATCTTTTGGAAAAAGACTACACTTGAAGATACACTTCCAAAAGACAAAGAAATTCTGACAAAACAAGAAGATACATATTAAGAAGAGTCTCAAGCCAAGAAGGATGATGGACAATTCTCAAACAAAAGCAACACGAAGATAAAAGAGACTGATGAAGATTTACTAAAGAGTTGGAAATTCGTGCAGAATCACCCTCAAGATCAAATCCTTAGTGATCCATCTCAAGGCGTAAGAACTAGATGTAATAGCAATGCTTTTTGTGAACATTTTGCATTCATTTCTCACATAGAACATAAAAATGTTAAAGAGGCTTTACTTGATAAAAATTGGATAATAGCCATGCAAGAGGAATTAAATTAATTTGCTAGAAATAAAGTTTGGAAATTAGTTGAAAGACCTAGAGACAGACTAGTGATTAGTACTAAGTGGGTATTTAGAAACAAACTAGATGAAGCCATTCTAGTAATTAGGAACACGACTAGACTTGTAGCTCAAAGGTATAATCAAGAAGAAGGTATTGATAATGATGAGACCTATGCCCCCGTAGTTAGACTTGAATCCATTTGCATGTTGCTTGCATTTACATGTGGTATGGATTTTAAACTCTATCAAATGGATGTCTAGAGTGCTTTTCTAAATGGTTTTATTAAAGAGGAGGTGTTTGTCCAACAACCTCCCGATTTCAAATATCCTTGTCTTCGAAACCATGTTTTTAAACTAGAAAAGGCTTTATATGGTTTAAAGCAAGCTCCTAGAGCTTGGTATAAAAGATTTAGTGGATTTCTTGTCGAAAATGATTTTGAAAGAGGAAAACTTGACTTTGCTTTGTTCATTAAAAAGGAAGGAAATGATATTTTACTTGTACAAATTTATGTAGATGATATAATTTTTGGTGCCATTAATGTTGCCTTGTGTAAGAGTTTTTCAAAGTGTATGCATAAGGAGTTTAAAATGAGCATGATGGAAGAACTGACATTCTTCCTCAAACTCCAATTCAAGCAAACAAAGGAAGGCATCTTCATTAATCAAGCAAAACACACAAAGGAAATCATCAAAAAGTTTGGGCTTGAGGATGCCAAAGAGATCAAAGCCCCAATGAGTCTATTAACAAATCTACATAAGGACGAGAAGGGTAAACTTGTGGATGAAAAAAAGTATAGAGGTATGATTGGTAGCTTATTCTATTTGACAACCTCTAGGACAGATATTATGTTTGTTGTGGTTTATGTGCTAAATTTCAATCTAATCCTAAGGAAACACACCTAGTTGCTATAAAAAGAATAATTAGATATCTTAAAAGAACATGCAATCTAGGACTTTGGTATGCAAAAGGAACTTCATTTAACTTATGTGGATTCTCTGATGCCGATTATGCCGCATGTAAGGTAGATCATAAGAGTACTAGTGGAACTTGTCAATTTCTAGGACATTCTTTAGTGTCTTGGTGATGTAGGAAACAAAATAGTGTTGCATTCTTTACTACAAAGTTGAATATATTGCTGCAAGTAGTTGTGTAGCACAAATTCTATAGATGAAACAAAATTTACTTGATTATGGTTTGCATTATGATCATATTCCCATTTATTGATAATATTAGTGCCATAAATCTCATAAAGAACCCCATTCAACATTCTAGAACTAAGCAAATTAAGATTAGGCACCATTTCATTAGAAATCATGTGTAAAAAGGTCATATTATACTTGAATTTATTGACACTTTGTATCAAGTTGTTGATATTTTTACCAAATCATTGAATGAGAATCAATTTTGTAAGATTAGAAGGGAAATTGGTATGATAAAAGGTGGCTAAATTGCATCTATCTGTGTTTATATGGCTTGGGAATGAGAAAAAAAAAGTGCATCTCTATATATTCTGACCCAGCCAGTTGACCTAGGTAGTTGACTGATTGAGGCCTTAGGGTGCCTGGCTTAAGGTCAAATTTTCTTTGCATTCTAATCCGGCCGGTCAACCTCCAAGACTAGCCGGTCGGCCGGTAAAATACGCTAAAGAATTAAATTGGGGGTTTTAACCCCAAAATTTTCACAATTCTCTCCCAATTCTTAACCCTAACTCAATTTCTCTCTCAAACCCAGTTCAAAATTCTTAATATCCTCTAATATCCTTCAAATTTTCTTCCATAATCTTCAAACCCACATCAAAAAATAAGTTTTTACCGATTCAATCCAACAAAAACAATGCAAAATCATGGTGAATCCAAGGGAAATAGGTCATGAACAAAGAAAGGGAAAAAGGGCAAGGACTCAATCACCACTTCCATCCACTTCAAAGATTCAAGGGAAACAAACTATGTTATTTGATAAATTTCTCGTTGGCTCAGATTTTATTGGTACTAATATGATGCAATTATTTGATGGTTGAGCTTGGTATATGTTTTTGCATCTACATTGTGATGTTGAAGCCAATATGATTAGAGAATTTTATAAAAATCTTAAGATTCATTGTAGAGGTCCTAGGCTTGAACTTAAATCGATTGTTTGCAATGAAAGTTTCAAATTGACTGAAGACAAATTAAAAGAAATTTTTGGGTTACTAGTTGACAGGAAAGGACATTATAATAGTCAAGGATGGCTGGAAGAGATAAAAGCCGCTGGTATACTAGGCAAGGTTATTAAATACATGTGGAAGGATATAGGCCAAAAGATCCGGATTTGATTCTTCCTTTGTTAAAAGATGTAGATGTGAATAAGAGAATTGTTCTTAAAGTGATTAGTGAAGTCCTACTCTTTAGAAATATAAATGATGGAAAAATCCTTGTTATGGATGCAGACATTCTCTATCTCCTTTCCATTGGGGTTCAGATTGCATTACCATTCTTGATACTACATCATATGTTACATATAAATGGAAAAGATGGTGGAAAAACAACAACCCTTGGATATAGTATGTATCTCATGTATATCTTTGATCACTTCAATATAAAATCCAAAGAGCTGGCTAAGACATTTGCTTGGAATTTTAACATGCAATACATGAACTTCATGAGGATTTAATGGAATAATGGGAATCCAATAAATCAAGCCACATATGCAACCTTGCCTAATTAAATTAAAGAGGCAATCAAGCAACGAGCAAGAGATGGGACCACTTTTAGTAACTTGGTATTTGGACCAGCTGTGTAACATATGGATGAAGTCTAAAATGTCTTAGATGCAGCTTTAGGAGAGGAGCAAGAGCAAGAAGGTGGAGTTAACATGGGTATACCGAACAATTCCTATGGTGTTAAGTACATCAGAAGAAGAAGATATGGCTCCTGAAGATGTTGCCCTTAGGAGAGTGATGAGGGAATCTCGAGCACTAGGACATGTTGAAGAACAGAGACGAGTTGAGAAGCAGAGAGGTGCAAGCTCTAGCTCTATGGCTCAACAAGAAGATCCATCGATTATGGCACAGATTCTCGCCCAGTTACAAGCCTTAAATATTGGAATAGGGGAGATTAAAACTACGATGAGTTGATGGATTGATCAATGGATTGAGCTTACAAAATGGAGAGAGCACATTGATACAGCAATTGGAAGAACGCGCTCTGACATGAAGGAATACTTTAAGGATCCTCGTGACCATGCACCTTGAGTCCACCATGTTTTTTTCTCATAAACTTTACCATTTGGACATCTTCTTTTCATTACTGCTTTAAACAATGCTAGTTTCACGTTGCCACTAAAGGTAGTTCTTTTATAGATTATGCTAGTTAGCTTAAAAATTTGTGGTTTTTATGGATTATGCACTTTGGTGCTT